>RXPK01000318.1:3755988-4355988 GCA_004143645.1 Protaetia brevitarsis
ATACTGCTGTGAATGATGGTACCAGCATATATGAAAGTGAAATTAAAAAAAAATTAAATCAACTAGCTCAGTGGATAAAAATTTAAAAGGCACAAAAGATTAATAGCCTCAAGGTTATTTTCCAGGATTGAAACTAATCATAAAAATAGAAATGTGGGTGAAAAGAAATTAAAATTTATATTTAAAAAAAAAAAAAAAACACTTACAATTTTCGCAGGTAAATGAAAACCATGAATATAAGATTCCTGGCCGAAAACAAAACCTGCATAAATCTACAATTAAAAAGGACGATGCAAATCCTTTAACAAACAAAATGGTAGATTTGTTCTAGAAGAAAATTCAAATCGCACAAAAAAATCCACGTGGTTTCAAAATTTTTAAACCAACAAAATTAAATTACACAAATGGATTTAAATTACATAGGACAATTCTTCTTCTCACCTTACAACGAGGTGATTAACAAAGAAAACTAATTTGAAAACTAGAAACGGAAAAATTAACTTCTTTTAACAAAACAACACCATTTCTTCTAAAGCAAATAATAATAACGGATCTTATACCAAAATGTGCACAATAATATAATATCAATTATTAAAATGGAGTTCCACGATTAATGTTCTAAATTCAATTAAGCGAACAAAGTGTTTTAATAAAATGAAATCACCAATAACGGTAACCAAGCAAATAAATTACAATGTACCTTACTCACGGCATCAATCTATGGAACTGCCCTTTCAAGAGGCCCTACATCGCATACATATATCAATTACATTGCGTGGGCAAGCGGCGCATGAAATGCAAAATCAATAGACACAACATTTAAGAAGGACATGAGCTAACATGAGTAAACACTAATCAATTTAAAATGTGAAAACAAATTAAATAACTGAACATTTAAGTTAACAAAGTAAACAATCAAATCAAATCAAACAGCAAAATCCTTACTTAAACACAAAAATTAACTTCTGAGAGAATTGCCCGAAACTTGACAAACAACAGATTCTGAAAATATTGAACACAGAAATAAAGAAAACCGGGGTGCCAGGCCACAGCAATACGTATCTTCGTATAATTTACATACATTAATATTAAAGAAGCTCAGTAGTAGTAAAAGCGAAAGAAAGTTACAAAAATTCAAGTCTTATCAGATATTTTCGTCTATTTTGTTTGTTGCTTCTCAGATATACAGTCTTCTGCGACATTTTTTGTGTATCAATTTTTATTAAATGCCGGTCGCAAATAAACACCTGCAAATCTGCTTCATATCTATAGACTGTCAGCTGTTGCTCTATATCCTCACTAACTTCTAGTTTTCGGGGTACCCCTATTTCAAGTACCGGGCCTGTTATCTAGTCAGCGTTGTTACATGAAGTTATACCACCCAATTTTTATCTTATTTTTCAATGTCTTGACGTCATGGATATTTTTTTTTTTTCAAGTAACAACCTTATATTTTTATTATTATTCATTTTGGTAGTATAGGTGCTCGGAATTAAAAAGTATTAAATTTTCAATATTTTACACTTGAAAAAAAAAATTTTAAAAATGAATTAAAGTTATAGAGTTCAAAAAATAATATATTGAAAAAAAATCATCATATGTTTCAAGACATGTCATAAAAGTTTTGTAATTAAATGCAGAACAGAATTTATCAAAAACCTGAAAATAAAAGTTGACATAGATGAAAAGAAGTACTGCCGTACATGTTAGGATCACCCAGAATGTTGAATTACCGATTTGGTAGCCACAAATTAGACATAATATTCAGATAAGTATTTAAATTATCAGCTTTCGCAATTTTCTTTAATATTTGATCAGAGAATTACTGGAAAATAATACAACGTTTTCGTAAATAATCACTACGGCAATATATTTATTAGAAAAGTATTTATTTCGACAGTTAAAGTCTAATAAAATAAATAAACACGAATTCTAATTAATAAATAACTAAACACTACTTAAAAACAATTATCCAACTAATTCACTTATTTACTAATATTTATTTTTTTAACAATTATATTCACTAATATCAATTTAACTGCTCTGATTTATTTTCACGACTCACTTCGCTCGCTTCGGCTTTTCACTATGCAATCTCCGATATAGACGGACTGCTCCCTACTCACGCGTATATTTTTATACTTACCGCGCGGACTCGAGAAGAAAATTTCCATGTTTTCTGAAAGTTCGAGTCATTTCACACGAGAAATTTTCATTGCGAATTGACGTACCGTATGCTAGCGCCCTCTGTGAGCACTTTTGCGATCTAGGGGTGGTGCCATCTGCTGAAAATCCCTAATTTCAAATTTAAAATAGGCGCGCTACAGTAATAAAGGCCAATGTGCAAATATAGTTATAAAAAAAAACAACAAACTCACAGTGAGTAAGAGAGTAATTGATATTTACACCTATATCAACACCATCATGAAATAATAAAAAAGAAGATACTATTTTTTTCCCTACAACCATTGCCGTCTAGATATTCAGGGCTAGGACATTGAGTGGGGGATACGCCGAGAATACCGGCTGCAATAGCAGGTAGGCATAGCATCTATATTTCTACGCATCAATGTTCAGTGTGCAGACGGTACTAATTCCCACCCAATGACGTAGGCCTGTATATTTAGTTCGCGTTGCTACAACACATAAATTTGCGACCGAGAGATGTTACATTTATACAGTTTGCTTTAGAAATCAAAGCGGAACGTATGTTTTCCTTATATATTAACAGCACTTCATTAAACAGCAGATAGCAAACAATTCCGTCAGAGGATGAACAAAACCATTTTTCTATTTCACATATGCAATGAACACTTTGCGTACCTGTTTTGCCAAAACACAGTGTCACAAAGTTTCATGTTGTAATACTGTTTTTTTTTTCACTTTGTGACACTTGTTGTGGTGACATTTCACATTTGACCACGTGCATGGAATCACGAATGACACAAAAATTGTGTCACAAACATTTAAATTCTCTGCATTGATAACAAATCGCATTTAAAATAATAAATAAACGTAAATTATTGCGAAATAGGAAGAATAGTATAAAAAAGCAGGTGTTACACTGACTGTTGTAATACTTGAACATTTGAATTACTCCTGATTCAAACTTGTACTCGTATTACAACAAACATCATTGTAACACTAGTGCTACAATGTTACAACTGGTGTTTTAATATCCTCTTGTGATGCTATAATTATAATAGGTCAGGACATAGATATTTAAAGTTATGTCGTTTTTCTTGCTCTTTAAAGCGAGTTCATGTTTAAATGAAAAAAAAAAGAATATACAAACACCAAATCTACATATTTACTTAAAAGAAAATATGTAGATTTTGGTTTCAAAATCATTTAGTTTTATTTTCCCTTCTGAAACAAGTCTAGTAATTGCACTTACATAAATAATAACCTACATACATATGCACTTACCATTTGTTTAATTTCAATATCATCAGCTATATCAAAAGGTTGCTTAGACAAGCTAAAAGTTTTAATTCAATTAATTCTTGTGTTCTAATAAAATAAGAAAATTGTTAGAAACAATTGAAAATTTAATGTTTTACAAAATTTAGACTCGATGTGACAGGTGTCGCCTTTGGTTGATAATTTGAAGGTTTATAATTTTACATATTTTTTTTATATTTTGTAAAAGAAACAAAATTGAAGGGTCTTATATTAAATATGTCATTCTTTACACTTCCTTAAGAAAATAAAATAAATTATATATTACAGAGTTTGCTGTTACCATTTTGATCATCTAATTCTCTCTATGTTCGTATTAAGAGGCATGGAATTACGTTGACCGTTTGCAAGTTTTAATTTAGACATTAAACACTCTATTCATCTTCCCGTCAAAGAGACAAGTGTAAAAAACAAACAAGGGTCGCCTCCTCCCTCGCCTATTACTTTTTAAATTATTTCCCTCGCATGCGACGAACGCAGGATGGAACACATAAAAGGTGTAACCAATCTAAATATTAAAATCGAGGGCGGCCGCCGAATTTGAGGGTGTAGACGCTGTGCTCGCATTAGTGGTAGGTGGTAAGGCGGCATCGTAACGTTGTCATATGCAGCTTCCCATAATATTGTATCCGAATCGGCCGACATATATACATACATGCGTATCTATAGAGGAAGCGCCTAAAAACACCCAGTGGCTGTCTGTTTTGCCGCCCGTGCGTTCGACCTCTTGCATTATTAAGAGGGTGTGGCAGCTGCTGACAGTCACAAACGTTTTATTTACTTTTATTAATTGAAAATTTCCAATTCCCTCCCGAGGCTTTTGTTAGCGTGAAATGTGCTGTTAAAATAAAAAAAAAGGACAGAGGGTTCAATAAGTGATTATCAACAGTGTCAGAAACAGTTTGGACTGAACACAAATAAATATCGTTTTCTCTTTCCCGTTGTTATGATGAATTTTATTCATTTGCTTTTTTTTTATTAATGTAATTGGTACTCGGCTTACGGTAATAAAAGTCAAGTATTATGTATGTAACTTTCTTTATTGAAATGCACTCTAGTTATCTTTATGTCATAATTAGAGACCGGATTATATGCAAACTGCATATATTTTATTTTTTGCATATCTTTAATTATAGTCTATATGTAGACGTATTACACTAATTGAAGTTAATTAGCGCTTATTAGTGATTGCATATATTGCATATTTAGGCATTTCTATCCATATTTTTGCAAAAGTTGCATATATTGCATTTTTAAGCTTTTTCTTATCCTTTCTATTAGTAAAAATTCCTAGTAATTCCTAATGTAGATCGACAACCGATAATTCTCAGAACGATAAAACTGTTACATTGGTTTCTCTAATACTTTTTTCCAAGAACTGCACGTGTTTAATTTCGCCTAGCAGAAGGGATGTGGTAAATACGTTTTTTTATTATTAATTCCCAAATAAACTATTCATTCATTGAATATCTTTGAGCGAAACAGCATGTAATTGTGTTACGTTTTTAAATACTGTGCGTACATACAATGAGAATAGCGAACAAAATTTCTTTATGGATTAAGCCATATCCTGAACTGGTAAAGGATAGCGACAAAATATTTTGTCGAGCCTGCAGTAAACTGGTAAGTTTAATTTTACTAAAAGCTTTACAATTGTTTTTAAATTCTTCAACTTTTTTTTATAAAACGACAATTGTTCTTGTAGGTGTCTTCTGAGAGAAAATACCTGATTGATCAACACGCTAAAACTCCATCACATATTGGAAAATGTGAAAAGCTAAAGCGATCCGCATGTGTGCAGCAATCTATACGTCAATGTGTAGCATCAACTTCACGAAATTCAGAACAAGAAGAATATAATAGATCAAGGGTGGTGTTACACTGCGACCTAAAGGATCTATTGTGTCCAAAGAAGAATATAATACGAATCTGTGTAACGCATTAATTTCGTCTAACATACCATTAGCAAGATTAAACAATGTTAATTTGAAATCATTTCTGCAAAAATATTGCAAACATAATATACCTGACGAAAGCACCTTACGAAAAAATTATGTCGCATCTTGTTACCAGCAAACAATAGCAGAAGTTCAACAATTGGTAGGGAATAATTTTATTTATATCGTGGTAGATAAAAGTACGGATAAGTGTGGCCGTTATATTGCCCATTTGTTAATAGGAATTCTTCATGAAGATATTGTAGGTAAATCATATTTAATTTATTGTAAAGGACTTCAAAAAACAAATAATGTGACAATTGCCCAATTCGTTCAAGAAGGTTTATCAAATTTCTTTTTACCTGGAAGTATACCTTGTGAAAAAATTTTACTAATGTTGTCCGACGGTGCACCATACATGATAAAAGCCGCGCAAAATTTCAAAATTTTTTATAGTAACATTATTCATACCATTTGTTTAGCTCATGCGTTCAATCGTGTAGCCGAAGACATTAGGAATCAATTCCCTTTGATTAATGATTTAATTAGCAATGTCAAAAAAGTATTTTTAAAAGCACCTTTACGTATCCAATTTTATAAGGAGCGACTTCCCGGTGTTAAGTTGCCTCCTGAATCGATTATTACGAGATGGGGTACATGGTTAGAGGCTGCAACTTTTCGCCGATAATTTTGAAGGAATAAAAATGTAATTCTTGAAATCACTGCTGACTGCATTGCTCTAGAAAACTGTAAAAAGATAGTAACATCAACAGAATTGCTACAAAACCTTTTGTATATTAAGTCAAATTATAGCTTTGTTTCAAGTTCCATTCGTAAACTAGAAACGCAAGGGATGTCGCTCTCGGAATCAGTGGAAATAGTAAACGAATTTGATATGCATTGTAGAAGGTTAAGGGTACAATAGGTAATCTATATACGATAAATAAAAAAAGTGATAAACAAAATGCGGGGTATTTGAAATTGAAGAAAGTTAAGAAAATTTTTTAATTAGCAATTTTAATTAGCAATGTCAAAAAAGTATTTTTAAAAGCACCTTTACGAATCCAATTTTATAAGGAGCGACTTCCCGGTGTTAAGTTGCCTCCTGAACCGATTACTACGAGATTGGGGGTCATGGTTAGAGGCTGCCAATTTTTTCACCGATAATTTTGATGGAATAAAAATGCAATTCTTGAAATCACTGCTGACTGCATGCTTTAGAAAACTGTAAAAATCTAGTAACATCAACAGAATTGCTACAAAACCTTTTGTATATTAAGTCAAATTATAGCTTTGTTTCAAGTTCCATTCGTAAACTAGAAACGCAAGGGATGTCGCTCTCGGAATCAGTGGAAATAGTAAACGAATTTGATATGCTATGTAAGAAGGTTAAGGGTACAATAGGTAATTCTATATACGATAAATTAAAAAAAGTGATAAACAAAAATGCGGGGTATTTGAAATTGAAGAAAGTTAAGAAAATTTTTAATTAGCAATTTTTAATTAGCAATGTCAAAAAAGTATTTTTAAAAGCACCTTTACGAATCCAATTTTATAAGGAGCGACTTCCCGGTGTTAAGTTGCCTCCTGAACCGATTACTACGAGATGGGGGTACATGGTTAGAGGCTGCAATTTTTTTCGCCGATAATTTTGATGGAATAAAAAATGCAATTCTTGAAATCACTGCTGACTGCATTGCTTTAGAAAACTGTAAAAATCTAGTAACATCAACAGAATTGCTACAAAACCTTTTGTATATTAAGTCAAATTATAGCTTTGTTTCAAGTTCCATGCGTAAACTAGAAACGCAAGGGATGTCGCTCTCGGAATCAGTCGAAATAGTAGACGAATTTGATATGCTATGTAAGAAGGTTAAGGGTACAATAGATAATTCTATATACGATGAATTTAAAAAAGTGATAAACAAAAATGCGGGGTATTTGAAATCGGAAAAAGTTAGGAAAATTTTGGAAGGTGAAACAGTAAACGATTTCGACTTTAATTTTAGTTTAGAATGTATTGCAAAGTTAAAAAATGCACCAATTAGATCTGTGGATGTTGAAAGAAGCTTTTCTATTTCGAAACGTATGTATTCTGATAGAAGACAAAACTTTCTTTTACACAGTTTTGAAAAACATTTAATTATAAATTGTTTTAAATATATGTTGTGAAAAAATTTTGTGCAATAAAGTTAATGTTTAAATTTCTGCTCTTATTTATTTTATGTAAAAATTTTGCATGTTGTCGCAATTTTTTTGCATACATGCCCCAGGTTTATGCATATTTTCTCAAAAATCGATGCATATATATGCGCATATATTCCAGTTTTTCTTTGCATGTAATCCGGTCTCTAGTCAATGAAAAACCAAGGTATAAAAGCTCTTAAAGTTTCAAATTAAGAAGGACTATAATTACTTACGTACGATCGATATTGATAAAGTTGATGATATATATTGAAAGCGAAATTTCCGGTCTACTAAATGTAATATAAATGGCATCGCAACATCATCATCATCATCAGCAGCAGCGTACAGGGCAACCTCTCACACAGCCAATTAACGCTAATGGACAGGCGTAGGGCGTATAAGTCCTATGCGGCGGAATCGGATTCATTTACGCCGAACAACTAACTAATACTAACGGAAGACGGAACATAACGCGAAGAGCAGAGCAGAAATAACGATAGAAGATAAACCGACCGACAGACCGGGGCCTATAAGTCAACAATTATCGAATTCCCGCGAGACGGCGGCGGGCACGAACCTCTGCACCCACCACAGTCGTCATGTATGACGACCTACACGGACGGGCGATTTTGAAATCTGGCCGGCTCAGGACGTCTTAGTCAGGTTTTCGGGGCGATCGTGGCCCCGGACTGCAATCACCGGGAAAGATGGGTACAATTAAATCTCCCTTTATAGTTGATGGAATCCGTCGTTAGTGCTTTACGTGTGGTGTGTGCCACCGGGGCTCCTGCTGCGGACGCGCCATTATAGTATGGTAGCGGAGAGTCCGACAGTCACTATTGATTAGCAATAAGACCGAAATTGGTTTATCGGATCAGAGTCGACCGGGATGGGGGCCTCGTACGAGACTGGAGAGAGCGTCTCTGTTCTTAGGATTAGATTAAGGGTGTGTTAACACCAAATTTCTGCAAAAATAAAAATAAAATAAAACGAAATTATGCTGGAACAGAAACGTTTCAATCACCCCAAAGGAGACCTCAAAGACTTTTATAGCAGGAGATTTCAATATAAACGTTAATTTTCAAACAAACATAAAGAAAAGAATGGTAGACACACTTAATGCATACACTGTAAAAAAAGTTGCAGTAAAATTACATGTAAAATCGTTGGTAACAAAGTTGCCTACAATTTTACAGGTAAATTTGCTTCATAAGGTAAAATTTCTACCATCTAGTAAATTTCACATGCTGAGTGTTTTTTCAAAGATTGTACTGTAAAATTCGTATGTAAATTTATATGAACTCTATATTTATCGAACACTGAAGTAATTTTCATATGTATTTTTATAAAGAGAGCAAGTAACTTACCTAATTCTTTTATAGCACCTAATAGGTCATACTGAATCGCTCAACCAGGGATCAAGAATGAACACGCTTACGCGAAACCTACGATTGTTTGTGACGTACATGATATCATTGAGCCAATAATAAGTTCGACAAACAAATAGAATTACCTACGCGCACAAATGAATAATCCAATAACCAATCACATTGCGGCGTATGAATTTCGTATTTTCCATGATATCTATAGTTTTACCCCGAAAATTCAAGTAAAAACAAATAAATATAAAAGATCCTCATATTTTTACAGCAAAATTAATAGTTCACTAGTAAAATTACTTTTAAAGTGCACTAAATACCTCAAAAAAATATCAATTTTACACTTTTAAGTAAATTTTGAGAGTAAATACAAAATTGTACATGTTTTTTTCCTGTATTTTCCGTTTAAATTTTTGTTACATCTTAAACTTACATGAAAAAGGTATCAATTTTACCGAAATTTCTTTTTCCATGTTGAATATCCTAGAAAAAACATGTAAAACAAAATTTACATGATTTATTGTGGTAAATTTACAACGTTATTACATGTAATATTCCTGATTTACCATGGCAAAATTGCTGTAATTTTTTACAGTGTACAATCTAAAGCAATTGTTTCATGATTATACTGCAACCACTAACTCTACAATTGATAATATCTTCAGAAATACCGATATTTCTAATCTTCAAACCGATAGATATGCATTTGCCTGACCACATGGCGCAGGCTCTATAGTACACATCCTCAACGCTGAATGATTCTATAAAAATTATTTGAAAACCTATGAGAATAGATGAAACGAATATTCACATATTCAAAGATGAGTTAGAGACTATGTCTATACTTACTGTACGATACAGATGACGCTAACGAATTATTTGAGATCCTCCATAGCACCTTCCTTAAATGTTTTAAAGTTGTTTCCCTGAAACACATTATACATGCTAAATAAGATAAACGGGTAATGAACGAAGAAATTATGAAACATAGAAAGCCGCTAGATGCTTGGGCGACTTTATCGAAGGTCACATGAAATGCTCAGTGTTGCTTAAGAAACAATGCATACACAAAACCAGGGAAGTGGCCCAAAAGCTAAACGCCAACCACATAGGGAAGTCAGGCGATAAAATACGGTCAATATGGACGATAATTAAAAGAAACGAAGCCTGCAAATCTGCACAAACAAGAAAATTCCTCTTCAACGACAGACGAGGCCTGTTTTAAACGAGGCGGTTTGGTTAGTTGATTCAAGTAAGTTGGTTTACTAGTTGATTGTCATTGAAGACCTATTGAAGCCGCCGAAGTGGACAAGTTGACTCCATGTAAAAGGGTTCAGGCGATTCCCAATCATTTACTGCATCAGTATGCTCCTTGACAACCATCCGCTCGACTAGTGAAACAGGCCTTCAATCGGTACCTACTTCTGCAGCATTGGGAAAAGAAGTACCGGAAAGCATACAATCGAGACATTCACATGAAGAATTCCTGTCGAATATAAAACTGAACAACAGAAGCTTATCCTTTTCAACACCAATTACACCAAAAGAAGTAGAGAATATATTAATGCATTTAAAGGGTAAGGACGCAAAAGATATCTATGAGACGTCCACCAACTTATTAAAAGTGCTGGGAAAAGAACTAAGCAGTCAACTTAATTTATTTCGAACAAGGAGTATTCCCCAGTTTATTAAAAAAAGGAAAAATTTCTCCAATATACAAAAACGGAGATCATGCTGAGTGTGATAATTACCGTCCTATTTGTGTATTACCAGCAATCTCTAAAATATTGGAGTTGGCTATTGCATCCCGATTAATATATCATTTTGAGAGAAACAATCACTTGACGTCAAAACAACATGGGTACAGCAATCACAGGAATATCATAGATGGTAGAGCAAATCTACGATGCTTTTGACTCTAGCACATATACTGAAATGACCTTACTTGATCTGACGAAAGTTTTGCTTCGGTAAATCATGATATCCTGACACAGAAGCTTGATTATTACGGGATAAGAGGTGTGCCTCTCAAGTTGTTAGTATCCTATCTTATTAATAGAACACAATTTACGTCCTGGAACAACATGCATTCAGATCTTTAGGGCATCGAATGTGGAGTTCCGCAAGGATTGATACTGGGGCCACTATTATTCATAATATACATAAATGATCTACAATACAGTGTCAAAGACGCAGAAATCTGTTCGTATGCAGATGACATTTCACTTTTTCACAGTTCTCTAAGAACTGTCAAGATGTTATCGAAAAACCTAGGACAGCAGTCAATACAGCCGAGAATTGGTTTTCAGCAAACAAACTAAAAGCGAACCTGGAAAAAACGCAGTGCGTGCGATTTGCAATCAAAAACCCAAACTCACTGGAGGAGGCTAAATTTCTAGGTGTCATCCCAGACACTTCTATGAAGTGGTATCAGCAAATTGACTGTCTGTCCTACAAACTCTCTGCATTGTGCGGAATAAAAAGAGTGAAAACAGTGGCAACTCACGAAGCTGCAAAAATAGTCTACTTCTCATACTTCCACTCCCTCCTATCATATGGTATACAGTTCTGGAGATTCTGGAGAATGGAAATCTTGCATGGTTATTCGTAGAATAACATGTGAATTTGACATTAATCCCATATCCCATTCAGAGCCGGCCACAAACATTCAAAGATAGGGCTAGTTAGTCTGTTTAACAAAAAGTCGCTCATATCCCAAAATCTATTAAAGATAGGTATAGGGAATGCTGATATAAAATAATAGGGGATGATATTTACTTCTTCTAACTTCGAATTAAAATACAGGGTGTTCTACTTAAAAAAAATTGAGTTTTCTGCATTTGAAAATAATATGTTACGTTGTTTTTCAGTTTTGAATACCCTGTATTGTGACAATTTTAAAAGATGTCAAATTATCTCAGAAAGTATAAGTTTTAGATATACCCTACTGCTAACAAAAATGAAATATCATAAAAAAGTGCATATGATGAAATAAAAAAATATAAGGTGTTCCATTTAAAATAACAAAGTAAAAGCCGTTTAAATATCAAACAAATTGATTGCTTCTGGAGACCACCCTAATTAATAATTTTACCAAATAACATTCAATTCATAGGAAAGATCTAAGCTTTCCTAAGCTACTCAGCAAATTTTAGAGTTTAATTGTCAATGATAATGCCGGAAAAAAATGTTAAATGAACACGTGCATTTTGAACATTTTATGTAAAAAGTTAAATAACTTGGCAACCTTGCATTCGAAATTTGAAATGAACATATGTATTTGTAGCATTCATTACAACAAATAAACATGTACACAGTACGGTCCTGGAAAAGTAATACACAAATATTTTTAGAACGTGCACTTCTTTCCGTCAGGTATGAAGCCACATTGAAAAATCTTTCATGAGAAATGTTAAAGTCAATATCGACCAACCAATATCGGACTATTGATTCACTCAGTATATTAAGCAAATTATCAAATTTAGTTTTTACTGAAATTTTATCAATTAAAGTTGGTAATAAATGGTCAACTGTAAACGATGTAAATTCATAAGATTTTTTTTGTGTGTAAACATCAAATTTGACATTTGACATTATAAACGTCAACTTGACATTTACTACAAATATTTCACAAAGCACAACCGTCACACTCATTATTATTTTTCACGGAGGCGATTAGATGGTTTTTTTTTTTCTAAACTCGAGTACATTTTCCGCCTTGGCGCGCGTATCTATTTGTCGTGTGCTCCGGTTTTTGCGGGCGTCCGTGTACGGTGCGCTCGCGTATATGAAAAAAAGGCAGACGGGCGCACGGAGCAGTAAAGCAAGAGAATGACATTAAATAATTCCAATGAATAAAACGATTTCCCTTAAACGTACCGCATTTGTCTCTTTCCCATTTGAATTCCGCGACGTACAGCGACGCTCCGCGGGGAGCATTCGCTCTTTATATGTACGGTGCACGTGTCGCACGCTCAACGCTCTCCTCGACCAGGCAGAGAGAGCCTCGAGGAGACAGGAGGAACAAGATCGCGTGTTACGCGTTATAAATGTAGTAGGTACCTCTTTCAACGTGTATATTTTATTTACATGACATGGAAATTGCAATACTAAGGAGCTGTGCGATTTTTTTTCGGCGTGGCAGAAACGTTCTGCTATACCCAAAGGTAATAATAATTGATTGAGATTTTATGTCTCTAGAACAAGTAGTTATGGACAATTCGGCATTTTCATTCTTCATGTCTTCACTAACATTATTCATAGTGGCCGGAAAATCACTAATAAGATGTCGCTTTTACTCTAATGGCATTAAGAGGCTGATTGTTCAGTATTAGGTCAATTGCTCATCAATGCTTAGGGAATTAAGGTTACCCTGTCCTGGGGGTTGGGAGTACCCACCAGGCGCGTCCCCAGGGTAGTGGATAGGGGAAAGGCCATCTTGTCAAGGTTCGCTCAAGACGAAATGGTTAGTGGCGGCTATAATTTCGTCGTCTCTGCTTAAAACCGGAGCAGGGTGAATGAAGACCGTTGCCGTGAACCACTCCCCCCTCGCTCGAGCTGTCGTGTCGTGGCTAAGGGCTTGCACAAGGTTCTATAACGATGCCAGTTGTTGCTTTCGTCTACCCAAAGCGCAACTGTTAAACCAGGTTCCGAAAGGGATGAGGGGTTTTGGCTTAACTACACGGACTGAGAGGAAACAACCTCAACAAAAACCTAAATCCTAAGGTGGCGGACTAGGCTGATTTGATGTGTGGTTGGATAGAAGACCAGTCTACTAGTCCAACTTTGGGACACCTGGCGCACCCCATTGTATTTAGCCTTACCTCTGCATGCGGGGCTCTGTGGAGGTGGACCATTTCTTCCCTAGCTACTCGTGGGATCAACCATGGAGGAAGGACGTTTTTTAGCGGAACGACACCGCTAATAAACAGGAATTGGAACAGGACCGCCATAAGAAGCCTTCCACTTCCAAAATGTGAGAGTACCTCTCAAGGAAGGAACAAAGGGAGGAGCAAAAGGACTGAAGCAGATTGGGGAACAGGATGGCATCCTTCCCCTCTCAAATTGCGTAGCACTGTGCAACTCAATGGCGTTGCAACTGGGAGCACGTGAAATCAAAGAGGGAGACTTACCTAATTTGGAGCATTCTGATATTCTACACTTTCTGAAAGGAATAGGATTGGAAGGCCAGCTGTAAAACAGCAAGAACAGGGGACACAATAGATCTTTTAGGTCGCAGTGTAATATCACCCTTGCAATATGTGTACATACATACATACAAGGTTACTCTGTGATCTTTCGTCAAGTTTATCGCAAAATCAAGGCTTTCGCACAATTCTTGCATTATATGTCACTGAAATGTCGAGTGGCATGAGGAGGTATTCAGTGACGAATCCCGATCTTATATAAGGATACATGGTGTTCGCATGGGGGTCAGATGAAGTCGTGGGGAACATTGTATAACTTTTTTATTGACAGGCATGTATACCGAGCTGTGAGAGTAGTATAGTATGAGATTCTATGACTTATGGAAGTAGGACTCAGTGCTCATTTGAAACATCATGAGGTCGTATATTCTTCCATATTCTTAACAGTTCGAACATTCACTTTTTCAGCAGGATACTGTCGCCTTCATAAAACAAGAAGCTCTCTGAGTCGGTTTAAAGAGATCAATGTCAATATTTTACCATGACCACTCGCCAATCGAAGACGTGTGAGACATTATAGGAAGAAGCTTAGGAATCCTCTGCAAATACTGGAAGCTCTCCAGCATGAATTATGGCTTTCTTATATACATACCCTAAGAGAACATTGGCCACCTGTCGAAATCAATGCTGCGAAGACTGAGGAGTGTGAAACGAATCGGAGTGGCCCAATACTTTATTAATAAAAATAAAATTAAATTATATTAATGTTTTATTCATTCTATTTGAAATTTTAATCAAGTATTACCTTTGAATAACCAAACGTTTCTACCAAGTTTGACACCAAAAAATCGCATCCCTTCTTCGTGTTGCAATAGGCTGTAGTTTCTAGTCAATACGGCCGATTCATATGCTGTGAGCAGGTAAATCGTATCGTTTAAATAAAAATTCCGGTGATTATCGTTAAAAGAGGTGCAATAAAACCTGATGTGTGATGTCAAAAGTGAATTTCTTATAACTTTAAATGCATTATACCTATATATTATTAAAGCCTTTGATTCTGTAGAATATAGATCACAAAATTCTATTGATTAAATAATGTGTAATTTTACCAACTAAGCAATAAAATACATCAAATCTTATCTAGATACTATAAGTAGCAAGTCGTGCGTTTGGAAGACTGTTTGTCTGACAGGCTTCCTTTAAAAATTGGTGTTCCACAAGGGTCCGTATTGGGCCCCCAATAAAGTAGCAAGTCGTGCGTTTGGAAGACTGTTTGTCTGACAGGCTTCCTTTAAAAATTGGTGTTCCACAAGGGTCCGTATTGGGCCCCCAATAAAGTATTAAATGCTATCTGATCCGTTATCTTAATGGTTTGCAAAATTTATAACGGACAGGTAACATACCTTGATGATTTTGGCGCGTACTCGCTAGAGAGCGTACGTTTAAATTCATAATCTTTTAGTAGAGGTCGAGGATAATGCTTTAGGAACGATACCGATGAAAGTAAATTTCCTCTCGGAGAAATGCTGACGACGCCTGGCAGCCAGAAACTCGTGTTTCTATTTCCCTTCCTGCCTATATGGTAATTCCATCACAAAGAACCATGCGCCCCGGCCATAGTGGCGTTTTTACGGTTAATTTTTAGACATTTTCTTTTGATGCTTTTTGATAATCACCAGGCTTGTAATTTCGGGCCCGTTCGATCATATACCGTACGAAATTTTATTACTTGGAGTGTCCCTCCACAGTCTCTCGCGTCCACACCTACTTAGCGATGCCACACTACGACTAGCGACTATCAATGTAATGTACTGCATGTGCATACAGAAATATTAGTTTTCGTTTTCATTTAATAATTCTTGAGTTTCCTTTATTTGCTTTAAGTTTTTACTAAAGATTTCGTTTTTTATTTTATATTTTGAAGAATGAAGTTTCTATTCTTTGTTAAAATTTTATTATGAAAATATTTTCTTTTAAAATTTACCCACATGAAATAAGCAATGGTTTTTATGTTCTTTATATTTTCTGAGTGTAGTTTAGCACTGTTTTTACTGCCATTTTTTACTTGCGATTTCCTTTTTCATTTTATATTTTGAAAGTCAAAATTCTATTTTTGGTTTCTAGTTATCCACATCATTACTGCGCGATAACCTGCAAAAATTTCTGTTTGGAAATTAAAGAATGTACCTAACAGTTGCTTCGAATTATAATATTATATATTCACACGGTTTTCCCTCTAGAGAACAAAAAAATGTAATATAACTTGCTTGTGACAAACACTTAATTTTATGCAAAGATTGCACGCTTTTTACAGTAAGAAATTAACAAATTTGTTACTTAAGTTTATATTTATTCTTATTTTCATTGCATCGATTTTACATGCAGTTTACGCTAATCTAATGAGACTGTAGTTCATGCAGTTGCATTATTACGTATGGGATGCATAATACTGCAACGAAGTCTGAGAGTAAAGTGGTGAATACGCGCTCCAACTACGCACACTAACCCCGCCCAGCAGTGTGACGCGGCTCCTGGATACTCGCAGCTATAAATTTTCGTAGTAGTGCTATTCCAAGGGGACCGAAATATCAACGCTGGTAATCACCAATGCTTCAATCAATCTTGTTACCTTTAATTTTACTTTCACTGCAATTCAAATGAAGTATTAATGAAGTATGGTTGAAGACGAACATTGTATAAAAGAAGCGAAAGATAAATTAAACATGTGTCAAATCAAAGGCTATAGTTTTGGCTAAAACCAACTAAATTTGGACGGGATTCAAGGCCAGAGGAAGAACACTATTATTATGATTTGGTCTTTTTGGGAAATATGAAATGTATTTTTGTATCATCCCAATAAATAGATATTATTATTATTAAATAAAGTTGTAAACGCTTATTCAACAATGAACTGCACTGAGAAAAAAATAATAATCATAAATAAAAATACAATTATCGTAAGTAAAAAGTTCAGCTGGATAGGGGACAAAAGCACAGATTACTTAGCACTAGTAAAAAAGAGATCCTAAACACTGATGCTAACAAGAAGCAATCTAAGTTACTTACGGTCTGCTTCATACCGGTAACTTATGATAATTAAACTGAAGTACATAGCTAAGCCAAAGAATATATGTAGTTGCAGGAAGCAAAGATTTGCCCTTGTCAAGTAGTAGGTGTATTGCTGTGAGTGAACTATTCTATAATAGCTATCACACCTTCATAATTAATACAAGCTACTTAGATTACTTGTGATAAGGAAAGAGTATCATTAATGCACGTTCACTAAATACCTGATATATAGAAGGTAATGGTTTGCTATAAATATACAATATACTTACCTTAAATTTATTGTTCAACTTATAGGTAGGAAGTTTAGTGAATATTTAATATAAATTTAAATAAAAAGCAGTATTATTAGTAATAGTTTTATTTTGTATAGGACAAACATAGTGACTACCTGATATCAATGAAAGATATTGGTTTCACTTTAACAACAGTTTTTTTTTAAACAATTTAGAACGTAATGACTCATAAAATATATTCCTTAATAATGAAAAAAAATGAACAAAGCAATAATAAAAGATAAGGAAAATGGGGCCCCCTTGAAACGTTATTTAGTTATTGAAATTATTAAAATCTAAACAAAGGACAAAGAGAAATATGGCTTTGAAGTTACAACTAATAACAAACAATGAAATAATATACCTAGGAGGTAAACTTGCGGTTTCTGTTGGTTCTTTGCACTGGGCGTTGTCTCGGTGAGTTGATCCTCTGTTGGCGTACGTTGCGGTTATATCCGGTGATCGCCTCGAAAACGGCTTCTTCGTCGCGGTATCCCTGCTGCAGATGGCACTTGGACTGTCGGATCACTAGCGACGGCATCCACATTTTAACTTCAGCAGCGGGCGCAGATATCATCAGAAAGATGGGGAATTCAAATATCCCACCACGTGATTTAAAACTGCAATCTTGAAACATCCGATTGCTTATAGGCTCGGTACTTCTTCTTTCGCTGGGATTCTTTGTACGGATGGAGCCTTGAGTTAACCCACCTGGTATTTTTAATATATTTGCGTTCCAACTGGCATACAATGGCCGTACTTCTTGGCCACTCTTTTTCTACGACTTTTTCACACGTCCGTTAATTCTGACTTGACGCTAGCCCGCGCTTGCGCGCGTAGCAATCTCGGGGACTATTTTATTACTCCGCCGCATTATCCTATCAGGAATAGCAAAACAATCACGTGCTGACAGCAAAACTCAAATAAATATAGTTGTGGCAAGTTGTTACTTATTTAAGAAAATACATGAGTTTAATAGCGATCAGCATTGTTGTTACTTCTACTAACCCTGTGCTGTAGTCATAAGTAACACGTTACTTAGCACAAATTCGTCAGGTACGCTGTGTAATAGCCGTTAATAAAAGCACTATTTACAGTAACAACTTGCATTCAGGAAACTGGGTTTAGTTGCAGGTATTAATTAACGGGAATAGTTCCAAGTAAAACTTTATCTATTGTAAATAATTTTTTATCAAGTAAATACTTTACTTAGCCCATTTTTCTCAGTGTGAGTGAATGAAACGCGATTTTGCCTCAATGAATTATTTTAATTAGTTGTGGCTTTTAAGGAAACAACAGTATGCAGTTCATTCCATCTGCAAACGCGTAATTTTAATATGCGATTCTTTTATAATATCCTGTCTAATGCAAGACAAAAGGTGTGACATCAATGTTAATAATATTAATTAATTTATTATAATAAAATTGCCGTCTTAGGCCCCATTCTTTTCATTATCTATGTTAACGACATCAGTGATTTTGTAAATGTTAAACACGTGGCATATGCCGATGATACTACCGTTTTAATAAGTCATAAGAAAATAGAACAACTTAATGATCTATCGGAGGAAGCTCTTAAGCAAGCAGAGTCTTATTTTGCAAGTATTAATTTGTGCCTCAACAGAGACGAGACACAAAAAATTGTCTTTAACTTAAATCCTTGTATGGATCACTCTAATAACGCACCTGTCAAGTGTCTCGGGTTTGGCCTTGGACGGAAACTTGACGTGGGGAGCACATGTGGATGCCCTAGCCGCTCGCTTATCAACTGTCATATACATTTTAAGAAATTTAGTAGATGCTTTGTTGATGGCATATCATGCTCTTTTCCACTCCGTTGCGAGCTATGGTGTCCTCTGGGAAGGGGGGGGGGGGGGGCGTCCGCACATCGTGGAGAGATATTGCTCTTACAAAAGAGAGTAACCAGAATAATTTCAAACATCAACAATAGAGATTCTTGCAGACCTTTTTTCAAAAAATTTCGAATTTTAACGATTACTAATCAATATATTTTACAATGTCTGATCTACTGCAGGAATAACTTGGACTTTTACTATCGCCAGACGGTGTACGATACCAGAAATAAACTATATCCTAACCCACAATTTAGACTAACCAAAAACATAAACTCATTTAGATATATTTCTTTAAAACTTTATAATTTACTTCCTATTAAATGGAAAGATCTTAATGACATAATGTTCCAAAAAGTAATTAAAACTTATTTAATTGATAATCCTTAGTATGAAATACAGGAATTCATTAGTAATATAACTACTGTGGGTGTAGAGTAGCGTGTGTCCCTGGCCCCGGACCTGTACTTGTATCTTTGTTTGTTGTCAATGTTTAATATCTTTGTCTGTTGTTAATGTTTAATGTTCTTTGTTAATTTTAATCTGACATGTGCATACGATTTGTTTTTTGTCACGCACGAATATAATTATCTATCTATCTATCTAATAGTATGAGCCCACCAAGTCTTCGCCCCTCCTCCTCCGCTCTATCTATGCCACTGCTTACATATAACATCGTACTATCAAAAATACAGGATAATTTAAACAGCTCAGATTTTCCGTAAAAACTATTTGCAAAACTCAAGTTATTGTTGTGCAAACGTTGAATCCTCCCTGTAAATTGTGTTTATCAATGAAAATTCAGTGTCTTGTAGAGGAAATTCGCTCCGACGAATTCGATCGCGGTCTCGGGAGGGGATAAAAATGTCAAAAATCCATCTCCACGTTCACACACGGGAAAAAAGCGCAACACCGCGCGGTGTTTATCTCTAGCGGAGATCTGTACTCGGGCCGGTCGACTCGATTCGCCGGGGATAAAAGCAACAAGGAACGCTTTACGAGATCGATGATGTATCGCGTATGCGAGCCGCCGTCCGGTAAAAAATCGTCACATATAAAATAATAATAAATAAGCGGACGGGGCGGTAAAAACCGCTAACGAGTGCCGGTGTTCGCCGATTCGCCCGTTCGTCCTTCTTTTGCGCGTTGGTGTCGCCGTTCGCATTACAAAAACACCTGTTGTCGTTTTCCGAGAGAAGATGATTCCGTCCGGAACGCATGCCTCGCATCGCAATCATACGGCGGCTTGTTACGACCAAATTACCTACAGCCCGCTACTGTAATAGAACTAGATCGCTACACGGCGAAAGAATGTCGTTAACGGCCATTATCATGTCAATCAGTTACCGGCCGGACTATTTTTTTATTGGCAGCTCGGCGGTTTCTTGCGGCGCGGCGGTTACTTCTTCTTCTCTCGTATTCGTGTCGGGTATTCGCGCGCGCACACACACGCCGACGATGTCGGTGTCATAACTCCGGCCCATAACGACGTTCCTTCTGATAGACGACGCATCGGCGGTCGCGTATCCTTTTCGCGTTTTTTCGCGTTCGCGCGGTTAGATAACGCGCCGATGCTGCCTTTAACGAGAAAGAGAGAGGAGCCGCCGAATGGACATAAATTTCGATTTTATCGAATCGACCGGCCAACAAACCGAACGTCCGATTGACCGTTCGGACGCAACAGCGCGGCCGTCGAAATCCCATCTCATACTCTAAGCGGCATTATGCATGCACAGTAAATTTGTGTGTATCACAGATCCCTTTAAAATTTTACAAACGAAAAAAAAAGACGCTTTATTTAGCTCGCTAACACGTTACGAGGTTCCGGCTTTTACCGTTACCACTGGATTCCTTCTGATTTAAATAACCCTAATCAAGCAGTCGTTATTAACCAGAGCAGTACCATAGTGCATTCGCAACCAAAACCTTTGGCATTGGGAGTTCCACAAGGATCGCTTTTGGAACCATCCCAGTGAGAACAAGTTGGTTACATTTACGTGAATTTAACGTTGTATTGGTTGAAACAACGTTAATGATTATAATTAAGACGTTTATTATATAACCAACTTTTAACTACACATTGAAAAAACGTTATATTAACTAAGAAATGTAACGGATAGTTTAAATTTAACTAAAATAACACGTTGTAGTTCCATCGTTTATTTTAGATTATAAAACAACGTTGCAATATGAGAAATTATTAAATGAAATGTAACGCATAGTTTAAATATAACTAAAATAAAACGTTGTAGTTTCACCGTCTACTCTACGTTAAAAAACAACGTTGAAATATGAAAAATATTAACTGGAATGTAACGCATAGTTTAAATATAACTAAAACAAAACGTTTTAGTTACACCGTTTACTCTACGTGAAAAGACAATGTTGAAAAATGAAAAATTTGTAGCTGAAATGTAAGGCATAGTTTAAATATGACTAAAATAAAACGTTGTTCTTTCACCGTCTACTCTACGTTAAAAAGCAACGTTGAAATATGAAAAACTATTAACTGCAATCCTATATGTAATTCGATTTGTGATGAAGTCAAAAAATGGTGCTAAATTTGTTTGTTTTTACATGAGATGTGCTTTTGCATAAATGAATACAAAATGTATTTAACAATAGGTAACAGAATTATTGTATTAAAACTGCACTACTGGTGAATGTATCATTCCTCCCCCATTTCATATAAACTCTTCCACCCCTGTTGCGCATCTGCAACGTGCACGGTGCACTTGCAGTCACATGTTTACTACACTAGTCGAGTGTTAGAACTTTCATTATCTTTATAACAAAGTTTTATATTAATATGTGATACGTAGCAATCAGTGTATTTAACTAAACGGTGAGTAGGTAAGTACCCCATCAATTAGTCTATTAGTTATTTGCATATACGATGCACATTGCACGTATAATTATATACACTGTGTCCCAAAAAGTTTTATACAAATGGAGAAAAAGTTTATCTTACATTTCACAAAAAAAATATTCTTGATAAAAAGCTCTGCATGACTTGTAGATCCATAATTAAGTACAAAATTTTTAAAACATTGGCTGGAATACAGGGAATATCAAAATCATGATTTGGAGTGAGAGTAAAATACGTTCAAACTGTAGTGGAGAACAAAGTGTTTATTGAAATTGTTATTAAGTAGCAAAAAATTATGCCCACTTATAGATTAAAATTAAAAGATATTTCCATAAACATGTCAGCAATTGTTAGATTAATGCGCAGTATGAAAAAGAGTAATGTCCCGTACATAATAGCGCCTGATTGTGTTTTTTACACACGGTCTTGATAGAGTGTATTGGAATATCTAATAACTGGCAACATATGTCAATGTTATATCAGTATGTTTGCAATAATTAGAGAAATGCCAATAAAACTGAGTATTGACGATAAAATTGAAATTGTTCTTATTGTTGGAGAAAATTATAAAATTTAAATTTAATAACTGTCAGATATGTAATAAATAAATTCAAGAGTTCTGGAAGTGTTGAAAATAAAATTAGAAACAAACATCAGACATGGATTCGAAATGAAGATATTGAAACTGATGTGATGCTATCGGCCGTGGAAAATCCAAAATATTCACTTCGAAAAAGATCCAATTTATTAAATGTAGGTAAAAATACAGTTGCACGAATTTTAAAGTCAAATAAATTTAAACCATACAAACCACAATTTACCCATACTTTAAAAGAAAGAGATGTTGAACGAAGGTTCGAATTTTGTGCTCGTATCCAAGGAGAATTGGAAGATAACAGATTTATGACACGGGAGGTACATGGAGTTTTCTTGGCCTTCAAGGTCGCCGGACATTACCCCTCTAGACTTTTTTTGTGGGGCTACTTAAAAGAAAAGGTATACCTTCAGATGCCATTTCAAGATGTTGATCATCTTGAAAGACTCATTAGACAAACATGTGAAGCTATAACTCCAGATGTGATTAGAAATGTCATACACGAACTTAATCAACGGACAATCACTTGTTTAGAAAGGGGCGGTGGATGCGTTGAAGTTCTGTAGTACGTAGTTACGTAATTTTACATGTTCCCATTAAAATTTATTAATTGCGTATCATTCATTGTTTATTTATCATGTCTTATTTATTTATTCAATAAATAATCTAATTAATAAATATCTTGTAATTTTTATCTAGGGAAATTACAAATCTACAGGTGGGCATAATTTTTTGCTACTTAATAACAATTTCAATGAACATTTTGCTCTTCACTACAGTTTGAACGTATTTTACTCTCACTCCAAATCATGATTTTGATTTTCCCTGTATTCCAGCCAATGTTTTAAAAATTTTGTACTTAATTATGGATCTACAAGACATGCAGAGCTTTTTATCAAGAATATTTTTTTTTGTGAAATGTAAGATAAACTTTCTCTCCATTTGTACAAAACTTTTTGGGACACACTGTATATGCGTACACACAATTGGCAAAACAGCATAGTAGCCATCTTAAAATAAGGAAACTAATGTCAGAAAATTTAACTATATTCTAAAATTTGTTTTTGAATAACCTGGTTTCTTAGTATACACCACCTTCTTACTTTATTTTCAAATATATAGGTAAGCGAATGCTGATGGTTCTAATCTAGATTCTTGTGTAAGAGATTCTAATTGCTGTTACATGACGTCGTTGCAGTGAAGTATAACTGGAAAGGGAAGGAATACTTAGTTTTCACAAAACGGGAACCAGAGATAATACGGAAACTATGGTAACAATATACAGTGAGTATTAAATACTTTCATTCGTTTGTAATACAAAAATCTAGGAATCCAATCAAAGTAAACATTAACTTATATATACATCCCTAACATTTACAGCCTGTAGTCCTTGGTGTTTCTTATGATGCCCATTGTTTGAGTCTTCCATTTAAAGTTACAATTAAACAATACATACAGCAGAAAGTGCAGTGAAGGACTGATTGAAATATGCCAAAGCCCAATGGACTGTTTGGGTAGAAGACCATGTGCAGAAAAAGGGAAAATGTATATATCTGTAAATGAAATAACCTCGTTACTTTCTTAGTTTTGGTAAAGAGTTCTATGATCTTTTATTTATTATTATTATTGCATTGTGTTATATTTATAGGTAACTACATTTAGTTTTTCTGAAGAAGCATTATGTTTCATTGAAGAGCTTATCCTGAGTTGAATACTATGATATGGTCATTGAATGATTTAATTAAAATAAAATTAAATTTAGTAATGGACATTATGACTTTTAATTTATAGCCATTTTTTCCTTATCAACACATAAAACGACACTGTAAGTATAAAGTGACATATATATCACATCTAGATATATATGTCACTTTATCGGATCTTATAAAGGTTTGATATAGAAATTTTATTAACGTTGAACCCCACTTAGCAATAAACGTTTGTTTTAGCACTATAAACGTACTTTTTACGTTTTACAGAGGTGGTTTATTAAACGTTAAAATACACCTTGTGCTAAACGTTTCTATTTCACGATATTTTATATTAAAAATTAAACGTTAAAATAACATTAGCATATGACGTGAAATAGCGCTTAATAAGTAACTTTTTGTCAACGTTTTTTGTCGGGACATAGATATGTCGTTTCAACGTTGTTTATAAACGTTGCGTAACGTTCGGTTACCGTTAAGAACAACGTCTTCTTAACGTTTATGTTCTTATTGGGATTGCTTTTTGTGGCATTCATTTATTTATTTAGATCTTTGAGGTAATGACAAGAGAAACCCAAAAATGCGATCCACAAAACAATGAATATGATTGCATCCATATACGTAATGCTACAAGGTAGCACACAGCCCGGATAAAAAAAAATAAATATAATGCTTTAATTAAATTAGTAAAATACAAATTTTTTAACATCTTAGTGTCATCTATTTTATTCATTTCTAATCATGAGTATGCCCTCTCAAATGCCATATCACATGCGGGGGAGAATTTCTGACTGCAACAGCCTAGAGGACGCTCCGACATTAAAAATAAAATTGCGAATAAATAGATACCTCCCTTTTTCTTCAATATGCCCCCGAACGCTGTAGTGGAATGTTGCTTAATGTCTTTTATTCCGATATTCAAAGTTAAAGTGCTTATTTTGAGTGAACTAATGTATTTGTCTTTAGGTTCTATTTAGTAATTATTTAAGATACGATTCATTCACGAGTAATAAATGCTTTTAATTCATAGTACTTTATAAATAAATAGTAGTAAATATTACAATAAAACATGAATTTAAATACAATTTAGCTTATAATGCCTGCCTACTATAAATAATGTAATTACGAAACCCGAAGGTAATAAATTACTGGTTGTGCGAGCACGATTTTTGTGCAAATTAAAGTAGATCAGATTTGTTAATATTTTTTGTTATTTAATTTAACAAAATAAAAGTTCAAGAACATTAATTTATTATCACTTCATAACGTAATGCGCAAAGGTTTTTTATTTACTAAGTTTATAATTTGTATACCTATAAGTAATTTATAGAAACATTTAGATGCATTTGTACATTTAATAAGTAAACAAATGGGACTAGTGAAAGTGAGAATACCAAGTGTTATATATTTACTTATTCTTAAGAAGTATTTTTACTAGTAACCTTCAAATACCGGCTATCTTAAACTCTAACACAGGAAACAGCCTTTCCATTATTGTTAACTAATTAATGTAAATTATATAGTGAAATTCCAGCACTTAACCATGTGTGATGGTTTGTGTAACAGATTAATTGTTAAAATAGGGCATTAGAGGAATACTCAAGATGGGTTTGTACTTATTAAGAAGAATATACTCGGTTAACTTGCTGCGATCTGACTCGAGCATTTGACACAGTGAATCATGATCTATTGCTGGATAAATCACAATTAAGAAAAAACGTCTGCATTTGGCTAAGAAAAAGATTCTGTTTGACCAGGGAGACCTTCGGGTTCGCACGTGCATGGTCCCAATATCAAAATTGAACGGATTGAAGTTTAAATTGCTTGTGCACCCACTCTATTTGTGAGCGACTTTTTTGTATTTCTTATTTTGAAAAAATTTCTTGACGGCAAAAATATGCGTCAAATCCTAAGGTGGAAGACGCTATAAACCAGTATTTTTCAGGCTTAGACAAACGTTTTTGTTTCTGACGGTTTGAATGGATGGGAGAAGCGTTGGATCAAATGTATCGAGATGCACTGAAAAAAAGTACATGTTTATATGAAGTTTAAAATATACATAAGTGATTTATAGTTGAAAATAGAAATAAATTAAAATTTAAATATACCAATATAAGTTAAGATAAAGACATAAATTCTGAAGTGCTCTAATAGGGCTCATTTAATAACAATTGTTTTATTTCTCTCTTGAAGGTATTGATCGGCATCTCCCTGTACTCAAGAGATAGGTTATTGAAAATTTTTATGGCTTGATAGCGCATAGAAAGTTGAGTCACTTTTACTCGATGGCATCGAATCTCTAAATGTATATTTGTTCTAGTATAGTATTCATGTAAGTGTAAGCGTTGTTTAAAAGTATTAAAATTTTCTTTAACATGTATTAAACAATTATAGATGTGCAGATATGGTGCGGTCAATATCCCAAGGTTCCTAAAAAGTGATTTACAATGTTCGGTGGGTGATACTCTGTTAATGATCCTAATAATCTTTTTTTGAATTTTGAAAACTCCTATAGCTCTTATGGTGAAGCTCCTCATAAAATTATATTGAAATTAACTAATCTAAAGAAATTGGCATAGTACAAACACAATGTAACATTAATATCTGTGATTATCCTTTTAAAAAGGATATTAATCTGATAACAACAAGCTTTAAGTTTAGAACATAATTCATCTATATGATGCTTCCAATTTAGTTCAGAATCGATAGCAACACCTAACAGATTTATAATTTGAGTATTTACCCCTTTTTAACGAAAAAGTTAATTTTTGAGTCTTATCAGAATTTAATTTTGATTTATTAGCTGCAAATCAGTCAGTTTCAAACGATTTGTTCTCGTAAGTAAGTAAATAAGATATTGTTTCACCTTTGTTGACAAGAGTAACATCATCAGCGAACATAATACAATGGCCGGTATCTAAATTAGATATAAAATCATTAACAAATATAATAAAAAAAATAGGACCAAGTTTCGAGCCTTGAGGAACACCCAAAAGAAATATCTAAAGTACTAGAAACATTTTGATTTATATCCACCACTTGTTTGCGATCACATAGATAAGATTGAAACAATTTTAACGGTCTACCTTCTGATACTAAATAATATTTCTTTAATTTGTTCGAAAAGAAAATTCTAGGAAACTACAATGAAAGAACATAAAATGCAGTTCATTTTTATTTGTTATTTTCATTACAAGTGTATAAAATCAACATCATCTTTACTAATACTAATCGTTTTGAGGCGCTGCTAATTTGTTCAAATAAAATTGCGACATTTGTTCCACCATAACTACATTAATATAAAAATAAATGGATATCTGTACTTAACCCACCAACATCAACGTAAACAACTATTTATACGTCAATTAGGTACGTTACAAATTATGGTGATTTCTTTTTTTTTTCTTCTGTAATACAGCTATATATACTTACATATATGACTTAATTGAATTAAACGCCTATAATTATACGGTCACTCTTTATAATTGGGGTCGACAAAAACGTACATATTTCTTGCTGTTTATTAATATTCATTTCATGTACTATTAGACTAATTACTTGGGGATATTTATTACATTTCCAATGGCACGTCTAATTAGCAAGTGAAATTTAAAACGACGAGGTTACTTAGTTATACATCAATATGCATTTACTAATCGATTAATTATTTAATTAACTTTGAAATTATTATGACAGTTAAAAAATAAACGCATACATCCATATTTATGAGTTTTATTTTCAGTGTATAGCAGGCAGGTATCAAGATTACAAAACAAACAGGCTCATTTTCGCAGGGAAACTATTACACCCAAACATTAATATCACGTGCAATCATATTTCTTAAATCTCGTCTCGCCAATTACCGAGTTATAACCCCCGTTATGACGGGGAATTAATTAACCTGCATCCCACGGGTGTTTCAGGCTGGAAACGCGTGTGCGATTTCGGCTGGCTAGTTGACTAATGGGGCGCGAAAAAAATGGAACCATAAACGGCGACTCGCTCCTCATTTGCATGGTACCATGTTAAGTAGGGTTATGTGTCCCACTGCGTGCATAATTGAAAATTAATGGTCGTAGGAGACCTCTGCGAAGGACGACGTGTTAAAATTAAGTCCGTGAATGGATGAATTTCATAATGCGATTTGTTTTATGGTACGCTGGGCGATAGCACGACAGCTGTGGTGTCTTTATCGAGTTAGGAGATGACTGTATTAGTTAATATACACAAGGTATTTTAGGATAAGATACGGTAGATTATATAGGGGTGATGTTAATAAATTTGATTTAAACAAGAAAGATTTATTTTTGACTATGATATCAAGTAGTCTCTTTCTAAATTACTTATTCCTTAGTGCTCTCTCTCCTTTGAACTATGAATATTTATCCAAAAAATTCACTTCACAAACATTTTCCCAGTTATTTATATACAGCAGGTAGTTTTATTAAAATATAAAATACAATTTTGACAAATTTCATCATAGAATTTTCACAGAACTAACAAAACATGCCTGAAGATGGCCTAGGCCGAAACTAGTCGCATGTATTTCTGCAATTAAAGGATTGATAAATCGAACAGCAGTTTTGTGCTATTTCACTTCTATACATCCCATACATCAACCAAAGACGTAATAAATCTTTCTAAAAGACCAAAGAATATAATTAATTCACAAAACCTTATTTTTTCTAATTAAAGATAAATTAAAGCATTTTCAACTGTAATGGCCGTGATGGTCGACTGTCTTAAGGACTTGCTTAGGGTTTTCAATATTAGAGGTGTCGTAGGTTCGACTCTCGCCCTAGTCAATTTTGATAACCTGATATTTTTGGGGTTATGATGGTTAAAATCTTACATGTTTACTAAACAACTTCTGAGCTGCTCGAGTGGAAATAAGAGAATTAACAGGGATGGTACAATGAGCACCTAGCTCAAGTGCCCGGACATTAAGTGCCCACCCTAACTTTAATGAATGAATGAATGAAACAACTTTTATGATTTAGTTATTAATTCAAGATAAGTCCTCTAATCAAGTTAAGAGTAAACGATACCAGTGTTACGGTCTAATTTGAACTTAGCGAATTTACCCGCCGAATTTAAGGAACACCAATCAGAATGTACGCGTGTAGGAAACTAGTTCCGCATGTCCGGCTTAGCCAAGTCCAGTCATCACTTTTCAGATAACCTTGGTCGCGTGTAGACGTACAGTCGCTCACAGAGTTTGTTGTGTTGTGTGAAGTTTCGGATGAAGAATTTTACCTCATTTGAAGGGATATTAGTTTTGTGTTCGAAATTGATGAATTCACTTCACCATTCCTTGTGAGGATTTAGAAGAACTGAATTGTACTATAACACCGACAAAGTGAAGGACGTCATTGTTTTCTTTTTTCATTCCAGTGTTCAGTGAATGCTTTTTCGCTTCGTTCACATTCGTCTGATTACCGTGTTTCCGTTTTATTTATTAAGGTATTTGTGCCACCCGTTGTTTGAGTTACCCACTGTTAGTGACCACCGTTGTTCATACCCACCTATTGTTCATAACCGCCCATTCTAATTAGCCATCCACTACGAGCAGCCGTCATCAAGTAACCCTAAGAACAACTGATGACATCACCGACTGCTTGCCATAGAAGTTTAACCTATAAGAGCTTAACTCTTTTGCTCCACCGTGGGAAGATAACCATCTCACAATATGACTGGGCGCCAGCACTTTGGACATCGCAGTAATAAACAATTTTGAAGCGCAAACACCCCCAACAAGTTTCTTGTTCCTTTCAACTCCTCGATAAGGTGTTTTTTTTTTATTTTATAAACTGGAGAGGCTATGAAAGATATCACAATGACGTAGGATATGTAGTAATTACTCACATGAATATCAGATCACTCCGCACTACAAAAGATTTGATTAATTAGGGACAATTGCTTCGGGAGCATGTGAGCCCCTATTAACAACCGAAACCGAATGAATTCCATAAAAATAAGGAGGACCTATTACCCAAACATGCACCGCTATCACCCTCTAGAAAGGAAATTTACAAGTGCTTTTTCTACGCCTACTTGACCCTTCGAATTACCAAGAATTAGCGACGAATGTTACTTCTTTATTTTCTACCCTCATAAATCAATCAAACTGAAGCATTGCAGGGGTGCTACCTTTTTATTCAATAAGTTATTTAAATGTTTTTCATACATGCATATGGTTTCGTATGTGCCTAGCTCTTGCGGTGATTCGATGTTTTCTATGTCGATGTTATATCCGATATCGTTTATACGTTGCGCAATGCTAGATGATTCGCTTCTACCAAATCGATAACATGCAATGTGTTCTTTGAATCTGGTAGCGATCGCCTGCTTTGTTTGCCCAATATAAATTTTATCATACCTGCTACCTGCTAACTCAGTGTTTTCTGCTGATGATGATAGCTTTGCTATTGAAACGTACGTCCAGTTTAGTGCAGTTTGTGGTGGGGCATCTAGTAGAAGTTTGCAGTATTTATCACTAGAATCCTGCTAGAACCGATTTTGCATTTACAAAATTGGTTGTAGCGGTTGTATAATGAGTAATTATCATGTGCCGTACGGAAAAAAATAAAAAACTATTTGTAAAATACAATTTGGAAAAATAAAATATTAGAAGTAGTTCAACATTCTTCTTCTTTAAGTTAGGGTGGGCACCTATAGTCCAAGCACTTGAGCTAGGTGCTCATTGTACCATCCCTATTAAATCTCTTACTTCCACTCGAGCAGTTTGGTGTTTTCTATAAAGCCCAGTATTTTGCCCAGTGGAAATTTGAGAACCCTCGAGGGCTCCAATAGATCCTTCCCGAAATATTTTTGCCTGAGTACCTTCAATTCCTCATATGTGCTGATTGCATGTAAACTTATCTCCTCCTATAGTTTGCATCTTCTGCACCACGGTTCGCTTACTCGACCTGTGTTGTATATAGCTGCTTTTTCAGGGGACAGTATCCAGTTGCCAGCCCAGTAATGGTTTTAGCTTCTTTTTTGCTGCGTCTGAGTAGGTTATCAGAGAGTAGTATTATATATTTAGTATAGAGTTGAGCTTCAGTCGACCTCCATTTCTTTGTGCTTTCTTTATCTAATCAGGTCCAGATCTCCCTTCTTGCAGAGTCCTTAGTAATCCCACATACGGGCTCTGGAACTATGAAGTGTCTTTTAGCGCTCTCCTTGGTTATTGTATTGCTCTTTATATCCTCATGTCCGAACACCCAAATCGGAGACACCATGTAGTCTTGTGCCAGTGTATTGAGGAATTGTTTGAGTCTCTAACTACTGCCTTGATAGCAGCCTGGCTGTCAGTCATTATACTTATTTTCCTCCTCATGTAGCCCACTTTTGCAATCATTTTTGCTCCACAGGAAAACGTTTTTGCTGCGTGCCCAGGCTGATATGGTGATCCGTTCGTGAACCAGTCATCAAGAGGAGTGATCTAACTACGTGCCTGGTCTCTGTTCGGTATGGAGATTTTCACCTTTTCAGTGAAAATAATTTCGGGTGTCATATTGTCCGTGGGCATTTGCAGCAATGGCCCGTCTGGTATCGTATCCATGGTATCAGTGTGCCCTACGACCTTAAAGTTGGTATGCCAGAAGTTGTTAGCTTTCAGTCTAAGATTGCATTCAGAGCCTCCGCTTTCACATAAAACTCCGGCTTGGGGAGGCCCACAATGATCTCCAAAGACAGGGACCGCCTCTATGCTATTGATTGCACTACTGATTTCCAGCAGTGTTTGTCTCTGGACAGCGGTTAGCAGCTTCACTGCGGATGACACTTATGTCCTAGTTCAACATTATTTAAATCACAAAAATATGAATTTATTTAAAATATATACTTAATTAATTTTGATTGTAGATTGTATCTTAGATGTTTTAAGATTCAAATTTATAGCACCTTGCATCTATTTACAGAAACCAAAAGGAACGAATTTCAGTGCAGAAACATCTGTGTGTGTTTCAGTGCGATAAAATATTTTTTTTTGATATGTGTTGTGTGCAATAACCCAAAAATATGAAATAAAACTAAGGCAAATTAATAAGAAAAATTAGATTATTATAAAACGATAAATAGCTAATATAAAAACTAAGTTATTTTAATGCTATGAAAATTCTCTAATGCTGCAAAAAAACAAAATACAAGCACATGATAATACGACCAATATATTAAATATCACATCTTTTATATTTTATATCATACGCCAACAAAAGCATTTTTTTTAAATATTATCGTAAACGTACACAAACACTACAATCTATCGGATGAAGTTCATATCGAAATAGTTGTCTCGTCATTCACGGGACACAATTATACACGCATACACCTATATAATGACGACAATAAATTCTCCCGGGTTCTAGAAACTTTCTTGGGACCGCGGCTCGGAGTCGCACATCAATATGACGTTAATTATCTCCTTTAAAGCGGTTCTATAGGGTCCTATTTTGAATCCAATATCGCATTATATTTATCGCGCTGCAGCAAGCACAGGCAGCCAGCACCCATCCCCGTTTTCTCTTGTAGGAGTAGTACATGCACATGATATACCTGTGTGTATTATACCTGCACCTCTTCCTTCCTACGGTTAAAGTAGAGGACGCCGAACGGCTGGCCGTAGAGACGCGGGATGCGAGAGATTTAATTGTTATGGCAATTCGTTAAATGTCATTGAGATCGTTAAATTTTATACATTGCATTGCGCCGAGCGAAAATATATAATCTGCCCGATGTGGCGTTACATTTCCAATCCGCCGTTAAAGTTATGAGTGAAAGGAAATCGTCAGTTATTATTACCGCGAAATGGCCTGGCTTAGAACGAGAGATTATTTTTATACGCAGTATAGATGCGTATGTCGTCCATACATTACATACATACGTCGAGACGACACAATAAAAGTAATTCCGACTGTACGCAGTAATATGTAAGTATATTTTTCTTTTTATATTATTGTATTGTGTAGAGGTCGTGAGAGTGTTGACCTCTTACACTTTATGGCCGGCCAGTCGCTATTTAGCGATTAATAACAACTTAAGCGGACCGAATAAAAATTGAAAAAATGCATTTCGCCCTGACATGTATACGAGGACAATTTGCTTTTTTAAAATCGCGCGGCAATTTGTTGCGCGAACAGTAAACACTGGACAGGACGACTATTTGGCGACAGATTATAATATCGTAAATCGTTAGATATATTTGTGCCCCGCCACAACTTTTTATTTGTTATCTGCGATGATGACCTCTAAGGGAAACCGCTTACCAGGTTCAATGGGACGGGCATATTCAAGATTAAGAAAACAAGGAAAGCTTAAAGTGGAATAAAAATAATAGCTATTTCATGTACAAACATGATGATTTACCTGAATAACGTATATCGACTGAAGTCTTCATGGGTGTTGTTAGTGGAGTTGAAAAATGGATTAAATTAGCAAGTTATTTGTTATTATAATTTGTCTTTGACTTTGATCAAATAAACAAGAGAGTAATGACGCTTTTATTTTTTGATGTTTTTTTCATAAAAAACACCATAAAATATAACTGACTGTATACATGCACAGAGAGAAATCGCTGCAGTAAATACTCATCCGGTGCAGTGTGCAGGGTGAGTTTTTTATCTGGAGACAACGGAATATCTCTAAAACACTGCATCAAATCAAAAAAAGATCTTAATAAGATTTGTTATAATGTAGGGGTGCCGAACTCGATCCCCCACCTCACCCCCTCAGAATGGAAGGGGGGCAACTTTGAAATATTAAATGAACCCCCATTTTGTTATTGCAGATTCGGATTCTACCGCCACAAGTATTGGTTTTTATTTGAAACTTTTTTTCGATTCGTAACCAGATTGCGCTGTAATCGCAAAAAAAAACATGATTGTGAACGTCTAGAAAAAATACACAAAAAAGAGAAGCAAGCAAACATGATTTTGTGTTTTTTTATTTTAACATAAACTAACATTTCATCTTACTTCCCCTGACTTCTCAAGGTGAAAAACTCACCCAGTATATTAATAGGTACTGGTCCTGATATGTATGGAAAAACTCCAATCATCAAGGTGACAACAACAAACCTACACTCTCAAGAAAATGGAAAAGCATCCCCGAAGTCAGCAGATTCAGATTTTATCCAATAATCAGATGGTTTTAGGAACGCTATTGAGTATTAGACTAACTAAATTAACTGTTTAGGAATGCCTGCAAGACAGGAATATAAGTATGCCGAATAATGAAATTACAAAGGAATTGACAAAGAGCCCTAAAGGTCTAGTATTAAACCAAGTCTACGATACATTGTGCAGCAGCTGAATAGATTATTAAAAAAAACACCACTTTTATGAAACATGTTATTAGCAGAGTTGGAACGCGATGGTGAAAAAACCGTCTAGTACTTAACTAGGTACATATGTGTACTCATCAATGGAGCACAGCTTAGAGCGATACTAAGTCTGTAAATAGGATACGGATGTCTAGGGTTAAATCTACACAGAATAGGAGTCTTTAAAGATGTAGACTATATGTATACCACTAATATTATACAAGTATACATATGGTCAAAGAAATGTTCCACTGGCGAAATATAGATGGTACCACAAGTATTCTCTTGTGGAATATAGATATATTAATAACAATGAAAATCCGATTTGTTTGACGGTATGGTTACTAAATAGTAGAGCTAAATATGTGCAAAAAAATATTTTTTTACTTTAATCAAATTATCTATTACACATATTGTTTGCATAATTAAACGAAATATTTCAATGGTATAAATCATATGATCACATACACTATGTTATAACCAAAATTTTATTCAAAATAATCAAATCATTTCAGTTAATTCAAATATATATTAGGCACAGTAAAAAATATTGTGATATTCTAACAGAATGATTGTATTATTTTGCGGTATCCTTACGGTAACATAGTCTTTAAAGTATTTGTTTAGTATGATCTGTAAATTTACAAACATCAATATTATCGGACAAATTTATTCTGTAAAGGCTCTGCTCCGATAAGCTATTGAAAAGTGCCCCTAAAGCTATCGGGCTGAAATTAAGCAAATGAGTATACTGTCACACATACTGTAAATACCAAAAATTAGCTCAATGGATGCCACCTCTTTCGAGATATCAGCATAAGGATGGAAAAAACAATATTTTTTTCTGAGGAATTACTAAAGCTATCACGTCCAAAAAAATTATGTAAGTAAACACTGATTATGGGCATTCTGTAAAAAATCAAGAACTAATTCACTGCACTCAGTTCAAAGTTATCACTATTTTCTCCTTTTGAGGGGTGATTTTTTTTCAGTTTGGTTTAACGTGCCAACTTGGTTTTTTGTTATATTAGACTGTATAGATTTAGGTTTACTATATACTTTTTTCAATTTTTTCTGTGTTGTAGAACATGTAAATAAAAAATAAAATCTCTTTGAATGATTTTAGTAGAAGCAATAATTTTAGGGTTAAAATAATTGTTCATCCATCAATTTCAGAATTATCTGTATGTATGTTTCAGCACTAGTAGTTATAAAAGTATGGAAATATACAAAAGAAAATTATAACAACAAAATAATATTTATGTCCATACACACAGCTGAAAGTTATTGTCATTTTTTCTTTTTGAAGTGCGGTTTTTTTTTTGGGTTCAGTTTAATATGTCAATCTGATTTTTCGTTATATAGTAATGTATGTATTTGGGTTCTTTCTGTGTGGTAGAACATGCAAATAAAAAAGGAAAATCATCGATCGGTTTCAGGATTATTTATATGTTGTACAACATTTGTAGTAGATACACTAATATTAAGTTGGTCGATAATTTATATTTTTTTCATATCCGGATTCGAAAACCGGATAGTAAATCCGGATCTGGGAACCGGATAGTAGATCCGCATCCGAAAACCGGATAGTGGATCCGGATCTGAGAACCGGATAGTAGATCAGGATCTGAGAATGGGATAGTAGATTTTAGATAGTGGATCCGAATCCTAGGATGCAGATATCCCGATAATTTCAGATCCGAATCTCAATTTTATCGGATATCAACAGCACTAAAATTTACACACAGGATATTTACGATAGTAGGCAGAGGAAAAAGTTCCTTTCTGAACCTGACCAATCACAAGTACATTTTAAACTGACAGTGTCTTCTCTCTCTTACGTATTCTGCAAGCCATATTGTTCTTGATTGATATATTTTTATTTCGGAAGATTTTCTGACTATAAGCAGATTGTATTCGAAAATGATGTTCAAAATACTCGACTGGAAATATCCGAGTTGATGTCAAACATAAACAAAATTATTAAATTATCATACTATTTAAATGTTACTTAAACACTGACGTATGTGACGTTAGGTGTACCGAACAATCGGCAGTTTTTGTCGATCAGAAACGTTGTGACGTCTTTAGAAGCTAATTTAAAATTTATCATTTTTTGATGTTGTTAAGTATGAAAACTAAACGCTGAATTTTTTATGCATTCGTCATTGTATAATACAGTAATTAAGTATATAATGTTATGTTTTGTATAACTTGTTGAAGAACCTGCCCTTATTATAAAAATGCCCACGAACTGGTATTCCTTTTCGCAATTTTATCAAAGAATCGCTTAAATATAATACTAACAGAGGTTAGCGACATTTCTATGTTGTACACGCAAAACATTCCCAAATTAATTAACATAATTGATCCCCTTAAAATCAACTGATTACCTAGGAATTAACGGTAAATGAGGATACAATTTTAATAAAACTCTTAGAGCTAAATTCTTAAACGCTTCTTGAGGCTTCTTCATCCTCATCTCATCCTTATAGCGTCAATTCCTCAGTTTTTCGAATTCTTAAACAATTAGTAACTCATCTGCACCTCAAGTAGAACTCATAATTGAATGAAAAGTGAGTAACTCGTGAGGTGCGCTGACCTTATCTATACATATATTCGTAGATAATACATAATTACATATATCCTAAAGCATTTTTTGTGATTCTCTTTTTTTATATTCTTTGCAATTGTAATAGATGACTTTTACGAATTTATAGATTATGTAGAAAATGAAGGTTATGAACGTATGCCAAGGTAAAAAAAGTGAAAAGTACAAATTTGCAATATATAAATCAACAATATTTATAGAAATATAATACGGGACATGGAAAACCTCTTGAAAAATATAAACACAATGAGCTATTACAACGATATCGTTTCTCAAGACAAACAATTCAACATATTTTGTTAAATTTGTATATCCTCTGGAAGCAAGCAATGAACCACCGTAGTTTACCTATATCACCAATCCTAAAATTATGTGTTGCATTACGCTTTTATGCTAGTGGCTCGATTAGGTAAAAGCATATATTTTATGTTTTCTTGAATGATAAAATACTTACAAGATAAAGAAGATAAAATAATACAATTATTTTTCAATAATTCTTTTCTCATCTCCGGTGAGAACATTTCTTTTATATTCTAATAATTGTCAATATTTCTATAACATGTTGAATCGCGTATTGATATATAATAGCACATTGACGTTGTTTTTTGTGATTGCAACAAATCTAATGACCACACTATATAGTTTTAGTTGTTTCCTTTCCACTGCGTGTTGTTTACATTGAAATAACGTTTTGTTATTGGTTGAATGAAGCAGAACGTCATCAATATATGGCATTAACACTCTGACGTAGTAGCTCGATGCATTGTGCGCCCTCTTTCTCATCTGTTCCTTACCTTAGCCAAGACGCCAATTCTTGTTTATTGAATCAACAAAATTGAGATGAGGATAAGTTTTCCTCCTATGAGTGAAAATGAGTGTTAGATGAGATTGAGGATGAGGGCTAACATAGTTGGCGACTAAGAATTCCGCCCTTAATGAACAACTAACATGGATATTTTACAAAACTTTTGTGAACTCTTTGTCAAAGAATTTCAATTAATGTTCAGCTTAAAATATTTTAAAAAGAAAAAACCGTTAATTATACCTTTAGTTAAGAAACGTCAAAACGATCAAGATTTATATATTTATCTGTATGCTGTTGTGGCATGGTATCAGAATTTTATTCTCTCTCTAATGCAGTTCATTAATCCTATTTAAAAGGGCAATAACTGTTTGCAACTCGTAGTATAATAAAAACCGATTAAGGTAATGGCGCAGTTCGCGTCGGTGACCAAATTAGTTGCGACAGGCGGGCTCTTGAAAATATTTTCTATGGGCTCAAGAAAGATATACCCAAAGAGATAATAAAAAATAAATTTATGGCGAACGAGGGAGAAGCGCCGGTTACGAAGCGAGGATAGCTGCACTTACAAAGAAAGAACAAAAAAAAACTATGAAACCGTCTTTTATGAGGATTCGTTGACGGCTGGCCGATCGTGCATGCGGTGTGAGAATGAGTGCGCATTCTTCATTCTGCGTATGTTGACTGCGTTTTATACCGCTGAGCGGTCTGCGAGGAGAGTGTTTGCGATGTTATAACTTCCTTTAAAGGTGCCAATTGAAAATACAAAGAAAAACGTAGCTTAAATTAAAAATACTATATCTATGTATATGTTGGTGGTAAGTGCAGATGGAAGTATAATGGTAGGTTTCTTATTAAACACATTTTTTTAATGATTAAATAATTTTCCATAGTTATGTCCTAATTGAATTGAGGTGTAATCATAAATAAATAACCATTAGTATAAAACTCAATCACTAATACACGATTATTGGCTAACTACACTGAGGAAAATGGGATAAGTAAAGTGTTTACTTTTTAAAAAATTATTTACAATAGAAAAAGTTTTACTTGGAACTATTCTCGTTAATTAATACCTGCAATTAAACCCAGTTTCCTGAATGCAAGTTGTTACTGTAAATAGTGCTTTTATTAACGCCTATTACACAGCATACCTGACAAATTTGTGCTAAGTAACGTATTACTTATGACTACAGCACATGGTTAGTAGAAGTAACAACAATGCTGATCGCTATTAAACTCATGTATTTTCTTAAATAGGTAACAACTTGCCACAACTATATTTATTTGAGTTTTGCTGCCACCCCATGATTGTTTTACTATTCCTGATTGGTTAATGCGATGGAGTAATAAAATAGTCCCCGAGACTACTACGCGCGTAAGCGCGGGCTAGCGTCAAGTAAGAGTTACGGACATGGGAAAAGGTCGTCGAAAAAGAGTGGCCAAGGAGTACGGCCATTGTAGGTCAGTTGGAACGCAAATATATTAAAAATACCGGGTGGGTTAACTCAAAGCCCCATCCGTATAAAGAATCCCAGCGAAAGAAGAAGTACCGAGCCTATAAGCAATCGGATGTTTCAAGATTGTAGTTTTAAACCACGTGGTGGGATATTTGATTGCCCCATCATTGTGATGATAATTGCGCCCGCTGGTGAAGTTAAAAGTGTGGATGCCGTCGCTACCTGAGTGACAGTCCAAGTACCACCTACAGTTAGAGATACCTCGACGAAGTAGCCGTTTTCGAGGCGATCACCGGACATAACTGCCACGTACGCCAGCAGAGAATCAACTCTCCGAGACAACGCCCAGTACAAAGAACCAACAGAAACCACAGGTTTACCGCCTAGATATATTATTTTTTTGTTTGTTATTAGTTGTAACTTTAAAGCCATATTTCTCTTTGTCCTTTGTTTAGATTTCAATAATTTCAATAACTAAATAACGTTTCAAGGCCATTTACCTTATCTTTTATTATTGCTTTGTTCATTTTTTTCATTATTAAGGAATATATTTTATGAGTCATTACGTTGTAAATTGTTTAAAAAAAACTGTTGTTAAAGTGAAACCAATATCTTTCATTCATATCAGGTAGTCACTGTGTTTGTCCTATACAAAATAAAACTATTACTAATAATACTGCTTTTTATTTAAATTTATATTAAATATTCACTAAGCTTCCTCGTTTCCTGCGCTACCTACAAGTTGAACAACAAATTTAAGGTAAGTATATTGATATTTATAGCAAACTATTACCTTCTATATATCAGGTATTTAGTGAACGTGCATTAATGATACTCTTTCCTTATCACAAATAATCTCAATAACTTGTATTAATTATGAAGGTGTGATAGCTGTTATAGAATAGTTCACTCACAGCAATATACCTACTACTTGACAAGGACAAATCTTTGCTTACTGCATCTACTAATATATTCTTTGGTTTAACTACTTCAGTTTAATTATCATAAGTGACTTCATAAGTTACCGGTATGAAGCAGATCGTAAGTAACTTAGATTGCTTGTTGTTAGTATCAGTGTTTAGGATTTCTTTTTTACTAGTGCTAAGTAATCTGTGCTTTTGTCCCCCTATTCAGCTGAACTTTTTACTTACGATAATTGTATTTTTATTTATGATTATTAAATTTTTTTTCAGAGTAATCTATTGAATTAAAAGCGTATTTCTAGTAAAATTCAAATTTCCTTGCAAGAAAATAAAGCTTCATTCTATGAAAAATTCTTATATTAAGATATCTCCATACCTAGGCTGAGACTCCAATGTTTTAACTAATAGCAAGTTTTATTTAATTCAATGAACGATTTTTTTAGGATTAAGATATTTTTTCTTAAAAATTAAATAAACATTATTTTTGTTTCACGAATATATTTATTTGCATATACAGGGTGTATCAGATATAGAGGTAAATATAATAATATGTAGCAGCTGTAATTATACACTATCAAAAAGTCTTAATGCACAGAGAGTCTGTCTGTAAGCATTAACGAGAAAAAAAATATTTTGTAAATGCCGTGGGCTAGAGCCGCACCTGTGCCCAACCTAAATGCTGTCCCGAGTATACCCCCACATACCTCTATCATTCAGCCATTACCGCTGTTAGTTTTGTGTGGATCGCCGCTTGGAGTGCGAGCCACTTCGAACATTTTATTTAAATTCTTTCCGTCTCGAAAAAACAATCCTTTTCAGGACCATCATGATTTCATATAAGGAAAATCGAAGCGTGATGCATCGGCGCAAGCGCGGGAATGTATAGTTTCATTTTCACGCGACATCATAGTGAAAAGGCGTGTTTGCAAATTTTCTGTATCTACATTTATTTCTGTGTAATTCGATTCAATTCATTTTGCGTTATTTGATTAAATAAATCTAAAAGAAATAACTCAGATTCATGTGGTATCGTTTATTAACAACTAACTCTCGATTCGACAAAGCAAAAGAAAAATATTTACGTTTTTTGCAACTACTGAAGTCGGATATCCGGTGCAACTCGACGTCTTATCAGGATATTAAAAATAATACTTTTTAGACTTACGTAAAATGCTCTTAACAAATAAGGAATCTTTATTTTATAAAAAGAAGAAATTTAAAATGCCTCAGTTTTGCTATTTTTACAAGGGCACACTGGCCGATTGGCCTTTATTTATTCAGGATGACGTTAAATGAACTTACGGCATACCATTAAGAGTAATATTAAATTAGTGCAATGTATTTATACATAATATACATAACACCACGTTTAGCGGGTGCTTAACATTACGTTTCCTTGCATCAGGCCCGCACTAAAGAATTTTTGGCTCTAAATTTTACTTTTTTTTATTTTTTAATGATGAAATTTGGTTTCGGCGGGTTTGTGCTTGATATGTCGTGTAGTTAACACCCAAGCAAAATTTACTTTTTTATTTGATACACTCTGTATATGAAACAATGATATTCTTAACTTAAGTAAAATTTCTTTAATTTGAACATTTCTTTTTATGTGTATGCCGAGCCGCCACTGCAGTGATTGGAGTGTGTTAAATTAATAAAAGAAAAGTAACAAAATAATATGATTGCATTCGCTACATTTCCCTTATTAGATTGTAATCATTTTCTCAGTGCAAGAAAATTCAAAGGTATTTAAAAAGAAAGTTACAATTTTAAATAGCTATGCGACTTTGTGGGCGAAATTTAGATAGATTTCTTTCTGAGAACTCTGGCATGTTGATTTTATTCTTGAAAAAGAAAAAAAAACAAGAAAAACGGATAACAAAAGTGACAGAAACAAATTCCTATTGTGCATTGTTTGCGCATACGTCGGCGCGTTGTCGAATTAATAATCAGCACGCATGACCGTTTAATAAAGGCGTAAAGAGTTGTTTTTCACGGGAATGCGAAAATACCGAGAACTAATTATTATGTATGTATAAACGGCGAGTTAAACGCACGGTATACGTCGCCAATTTAGATTTAGTCGGTCGCTCGCCTCGTCCAAAGTAAACACAGGAAAATGGAACCGAATAAAAGTGAACGAGAAAAAGGTGGTGTATATACAAACGAATAGCTACGATAGAAGTGAAACTGATTTCCGGTTAGGTGCAAAGCGCCGTATAAACAACCTAATTAAAATAAATTAAAACAACATATCAAGGCGATAAGGTCGGTCTTATTTCGGCCGATCCGTGTAAGCCCGGCTCTTTAATTGAGATATAATTCACCGCCGGTCATATCGCTGATTATCTAAGGAACAACAATGAATAAATTAAGCGATTGTAAGAGTTAATGGCGAGCGTAAATGTTCGTCGGATGACTGTTTTTTTTTTTTATTCTTCTTTATTTCTACCGTATTTCGTAGGGTGACCCGGAACGGAAAGGAAAATAACGTTTAATTCGAAAATTATACGCCGCAATCAGAGTAAATCTATATTAAAGGTGTTTCTAGTTTAATTTAGATAAAAAAAAATGTATACCGGTGCTCGGAATTAAATGTTTATTTATTGTATTATAATGTGGGAATTAGTGCCAAAACCTAAATGTTCATTAAAATTATGAAATTAAAAAACTAAAAAAAAAAATAATTGAACGGTTGAAAAGCGATTTATTTAATTTCACAATGAATATTTGAAACCACAGAAATATTGTTTAAATCTTACTAACTATAATAGCCAATTCTGTACTGGCCGCTTCATTACACAAACAATTGAAGAGTTTCCAACGTCATAAAACTTAAATTGTTAAGTATACTAAATGTAAAACTTGAAAAATTCCTTAAACAAGCAATAATTAACTTTAAAATGTTATACGGACGGAAAACGAATATATTAAAATGAGTTTCATATTGTTTCCCGTCTTTCATTAATCGCTTTTGGAAAATGTCTGCCTTTACGCGACAAAACAACAAAATTCTCTTAGGAGTGTTGTATAGTATATGGTTCGTTGCTTGTTTTGTGCTGTTTTACAGCACGAAATTATGCAAAAATTGTGTGCAATACCTTTTTAAGTAATTATGGTTATCAGTATTTCTTTCTACGTTTTCCCTGCAGTGGAAATGTAGAAAACATTGGAAAATAAACAGGCCAATAATTGTTATTATTTTATGGTTCTTTAATAGCTTAAATAATGATATTTTTGTAGATACTTCATTCAGGGCCTCCACTGCCCACTTCTGCAGACAAAACATTACGTCAGCTGACGTAGATACGCCCCAGACCAAAATCCCGTATACTGCACCTTACTGTGCAAGTATGCAGTCCTTCTCGCTCTGTACGTCACCATCTTCATCAGACACTAGATGTTAAATATTGCAGACGTAAGCTGCTTTGGCATGCAGTTAATATGATAATTCTGTTCCATCCTGAGAAAGAGTTTCAAGTCCAAAAAACTGTTTCAAGGATGGTCCTCTTACGAACCAAGAGGTATGTATCTCATCCCCAGCGACTTGATCGTGCCGCTTCTATCAGAGATGAAAGGGTACAGTACCTCAGGTTCACACCCTAGTTGAGATGTAGGTTCAACGTCAAGGTATCTATCATCGGTGTACATAATCACCCTAGCGTCTGAGAGGTTGCAGGGGATATCATTCACCTACAGCAAGAACAGCAACGGTCCAAGTATGGATCCTTGGGGTACGTCACGAGTTACTGGCACTCTGTCAGACACGGATCACACTACCTGCCATCTGTTCTGAAGATGGGATTAATAATATTATGTGCTGGAATTCTGATACCATAAACTTCTAACATATTAGGCTTACAAGGCTTTCCATGATGGTCGCAACATGAGTTTACCTCTCTGAAAAACAAGCTGGATTGGTTCTAGAATTTTATATTTATCAATAAATTTTTAAAGTTATAGTTTTAGTGATTGTTTCTAATATTTTAGGCATTGCAGGTAATATTGAGATGACTCTATAGTTCTGCATATCTTACTCAACTTTACCTTTGAAGATTGGTACCACCCAAGCGATCTTCAATTCGTTGGTTACATAACTCTTTTCTAAACATCTGTTGAACAAACGTGCAAGTAATAGTATTAAAGTTTGACTTATTTGCTTAATGATTAGAATACGATAGCTTCATAGATATCCCTAGATGTTCTACCACTTAACTGGTGTATGATTTTCTTTATTTTTTGGGATATTACAGGTGTTGTAAAAATTAAATGAGACATGGAGCATCTTCTTCTGTGTAATAAGACAAATAGATAGTCTTAGAGCAGCAAAATACTTTACTTTTCTTCCCAGAATTTATGGGTATGACATCTCAGATTACTTTCGATTTATTCTTCATCATTTTGTATGTACCTTATTGTAGTCTTTCGTTTCTCTACGATCACGCATTTGGCAGATTGCTCACAAGTTGCCTATATAGTGCAATAGATTCATCGTGCTTTCAAACTTCACTAATAATTAAAACAGTATTTGAAATACTTTTCATTTTTTTAAAGTTCTTTTGTGTACCATACTGTTGGGAAGATTTTCTCTTGCACTGACAACTTTTTTTCTCTACTTCAGGTATTTACCATTCTGTCATACATATGGCAATCTGTACTCAACTACAACTTTCAGACTATTTCGCCTAGGACCTTTTTGAACAGCGTTTTCATAGTATTTGTCTGCCCATGGTAATCGGATATATGGGGATTAATCGTGAGTAAGTGGGTATAATTACCACTTACAAACACATTGTCTATGCAAGTCTCAGTTAATTAAGTTTTCTCGACAGCCCAAGAATACCGCTTGCAATTCGAAAGATACAGAGAGATTGCAAAACCTAATACGTAATTGCTATTTATATATAGTAAAGCCTGTCTTACTTTGTCAATAAATATTTCCATTACTATTGTTGGAGGTCTATAAACGGTTGTTATTATAACTTGAAGGCCCTTTATAACTGTGCCAACTATTATCATCTATGTAAACGACCTCCCGTCTAATATTAGTGAAGCTCAGATATGTCTGTATGCGGATGACACCTCACTACTAGTGCACGCAACAAATCCGAAGGAATTGCAACAAAATTCAAGACAGACAATTCAAAGGCTGAACACTGGTTTGCCGCCAACAAATTAAAAGGTAAAATATAAACAAAACACAAAACTTACATTTCTCAACTAAGATCACTGGTGAATCAACGGCAGTAAAATTTCTGGGCATTACGTAGGACTCTCTTTTAACATGACAGGACCACCTAAATGAGTTGGCTAATAAATTAACATCTGCTCTTTTTGCCATCAGAAGACTGAAGCACATCGCCGGTAAAGATGCTGCAAGGATGGCATATTTTGCCTACTTCCAATCTCATCTTTGGTATGAACTGATATTCTGGGGAATGACAACTGGATCGCAGAGAATCTTCATCCTACAAAAACGAGCAATAAGATATCTCTGTGACCTTGAAAGCAGACAAAGCTGCAAAACATACTTTATTAATCAGAATATACTCACTCTCCCCTCACTTTACATATTCTGTTGTGTTACGTATGTCCATCAAAATAAAGAGGTATTTAGGACGAACGGAGATAATCATACATATAACACCCGTGATCGTAACGCACTAAGAACACCATATCATAGACTGACACGTACACAACAGGCGGCAGATTTCTGGGGGTGTAAACTCTATAATCACCTTCCGCAACATCTGAAGAGTCTACTTCTTGGAGCCTTCAAACACAGGGTTAAGCGCATGCTAGTCGAGGGAGAATACTACGAAATCGAGGATTTTTTGGCACATCCATGCATCTAAATTTTATATATATACATAGACTGTTTCTTTCTTTTTCTTCAATGTTTGTTTGTTCCTGTCTATATACAGTCTAGTTTTTTTTTATGTTTGTGTTATTTATATTTATATATATTTTTTTGACATTGTAGAAACTTCTACAAATAATTTATTTCGACTTTTTCTGTAATGGTGTTATTGCAAATATACGTATATTATTATTATTATTATTATTATTATTATTATTATTATTATTAACCATTTTTATCCTACATTCAATGGATGACTCTGCTATATAGTATAATTCCTCAGACCCAATTCTATTCTTTAATATCAGACATAATTTCTACACACAGGTGTAAGATCATTAAACAGCATACTGTAATATTTGAACAGTACACATACACATGTAAAAAATTTTCGTTCATTCTTAGCTTTAAAATGAGGTTAAGGTAATTAAAGTAATCGTTAAAAACATAAGCGATTCTTTTGTCAATAATGTTGTAAGGCAGTTGGGAAACCAAACATTTTGTGGTTTTCCGTTTTTATCACCTTTTAAGAAAATGCAGTTAATTTGACGATTTGATGAAAAATTCAAATTCTTTGCCTTAATTCTCTTTATTTAAAGGTAAGTTATTTGTTGCAGCATAAAATTGATAGACACGTATAAGGTGTAGCGCTGTATTATTTCAGGTTAACGCGAAAGCATCGACATTGGTGTCTCATTTCTTATCGAGAAGAAACACGTCGCCTTTCGCGGTTGTCGTCGTCGTCATCGATTGTCGCCACTCTCAAATACTACGATTCCGGTTGCCGTTCTGGCGATTCTCGGCGTGTCTTCCCGCAGATCAACTTTATATACCTAAACATTTCGCGTTACAGGTCACGTCGTCGCCCGCGCCTCAACCGTAGATACAAAGTTGTGGAAAAGCCGCTACCTAACCGACCCCAATCGATAGACTCCCTCACGCCGGCATTTTTACCGGCGATGTCGGGTATAGCGTGACGGGATTCGAGGGTTAAGGGCGTTGCGCACCATACTATACCGAACATACATACATACATACATACATAGGTAGAGGTACAAACATACATCCATACGTTCGTATCTATCCGGCACCGACAGGCCCGTAATCATTGGTAACGGACTGCAATAGTGGCGCATAAAATCGTCGAGCCGACGTCTGCACCGATGCGAATATTACTCCGGAGACCCGGGGCCGGAGGAGATATGAGCGCGCCACTCGAATATATCCGGAACGGAATTATCTCATTCGACGTATAAGTTACGCGTGCGGATATAGGCGATAGACGTACAACCTTTACTTGAAACGTCGTTGAATTATCAGATAGACGTTGGGCGAGGTACGTTAGGAAACTGTGCAAGAATAGGTGTTTGTAAAATAATCTAAAAAAAAATTAATAGCGCTGCTCAATTAAGAAAAGAGAATACGAGAAATGAATGCAGAGTACCATGATTATCAGACTAGAGCAAGAGATTACATGCATACTGCAGGTTGCACTCTGAACATCACGAGCTGAGGGGTGAAAAGTATGGGGGTTAAAGTACACAATCATCTACCTCGAGAAATTGTATTGATGCAAACTTTTTCGACCTTCCGCAATGCTTTACAGAAATTTCTCCTTCGGCATAGTTTCAGACGAATTTTTCTGTCACGAACAGTAAATAATATCGCTTCAAACTGCTTCCTGTAATAGGTAGAGCCTAGGTATTTCCATGTTATACTAGAATTATTCTTCATTTATTTTTCTTTTGTTCAATTTATTGTTTTTTTTTCTTGTTCTTTTGCTTTTTGGGTAGTACATATTACCTTTTTTTTTCTTTTTGTTGGATTCAAGAATGATTGTTCTTTTTATTACTTTAGGTATTTTGTTTGACTTGTTAAATACACATGTGTGTCTTATAACAAAATAAATATTATTATTATTATTATTAAGTACGTGGTGTTTCATGCCAGACAGAGAAGCGTAGTTGATATTAATTTACACATCTATGAGAATACTTTAAATAGCTGTCACCAGATTAATTTCCTAGCAGTTACCATCAATGAAACATTATCGTGGAAAGAACATTGTAGTGAGAAAATTACATTCCAAAGCTTACGCGTTCCGATGCCTGCGTTCTGAAGTTTCAGTTTCTTGCCTGATTTCCCTTTACTGGGCTGAAGTATATTCCAGAATACAGTACGGAAGTAGCCATGACAAATAAAGCAGAAGAAAGAATGGAAATACAAGAAAGAATATCAAAAGGAATGAGATGTTTAGCAGGGGAAGGAAGAATGTTTAGATCGAAGTGGGTAACGAGAAAAGTAAAAGTAAACATCTACAAAACAATTATCAGGCCAATGGTGATGTATGGTAGTGAACTATGGAAGATTAACCAAAGGGAGGCAGAAGCAGTGGCAGTATGGGAGAGGAAGGTATTGACGAAAATGTATGGAGGGGTGAGAGAGAGAATAACCAGTGGAGACGAAGAACTAATAAAGAACTCATGCAAATATATGGACAAGCCTCAATTGTTGAAGTGTTAAGGGCCGAAAGAATGAGATGGCTGGGACATGTCGCCAGGCTACCAGACTCGAGACCAACAAATCAGGTTCTGGAGGGAGGCGTATCAGGTAGAAGATCGAGGGGAAGACCAACAACGAAATGGGTCAAAGCGATGGAAAGAGATCTGATGGTGATAGGGGTCAGAGGTTGGAAGAGACTAGTATGGAATAGAACAGAATGGAGAAGAATTTGCAACAAATCCATGGGCACAAGAGGCCTGCAGAGCTGAACATGCATACATACAGTATGGTGGTGATAGATCACGGAGAAAGAAGAATGTATGTGGTGGAAATGTCGTGCCCATGTGAGACAAGAATAAAGGAAAAAGAAGAAGAGAAGATGGAAAAGTATAAAGATTTAATGGACCAGTTAAAACTATCCTACCCCGAGTTGGAGATAACCTTCATTCCAATCATCATCGGAGTCATGGGGGGAATAGGCCCCAGGACACTCACCCATTTAAAGAAAATTAGATGCATCCGTGGCAAGGCGGAAAAGCTAATTTTTCAAACCCAGAAACAGGTGATTTTGGGATCCTTACGCATTCTAAGAATTCACGAGGCTGGCCACCCAACATCTAAGGGCCACCCGTCCTGATTGTTCATCGTCGTAGGCGAAGCAGTCGGGAAGCTGAAGACTGGGGTTTTGCATTCGCGAGCTGCGGGGCACCAGCTGAGTAGTGACGTTTCCCCCCGCTAAGGTAACTTACTAACCAACTAGAAGCCTGGACTGAAAAGTGTGTTGTAATTAATATGTATTGCAAATAATAAACTCTAATAAAGATAATTCTGGGTCGTCCTGGCGTTGTGCCTGTTGTCTCGGCTCAACCTATGGGTTGTGCCGGGGCCGGGAGCAAACCGGATGGGCTGGCGTAGGGGAGGAGGTTTAAAAAAAAAAATAATAATAATATTTATTCAAGTCGGACACAGTACAGTGTATATGAACGTCAAAATTTACAAAAATTAAACAAACAAAATACAACAACAAAATACATACACAAGAAGTATATATAAGTATCGTACTATAACAAAAGACGACCTTTATTTACCAGCATATTCTATGGTTCTAGTTAGTCCGCAAATAATAAAAGACCCAAATCATAGGGTATATTTAGAACCAAGTTAAAAACTTATCTCCTAGAGCACTTATTTTATGCTTTGTATGATTATTTTAACATTTTTTGTTAGTTTATGTTTCATCTAAATCTAAACACAAATATCATTTCTGTTTAGTTAGAAGAATATTGTTTTTTTTTTTGTAATTTGTGAGTTACTATTAAGTTGCTTTTGTATTTTTTGTTTTGACTAATTATAAACACTTTGTGTCACATAATAATAACAATCTATCTATCTAACATCAACTCGCCGAAGATCTCAGCAAGTCAACATTAGACGCACAAGCTTGAGGAAAATTCTGCATAAAGATCTCGGCTTATTTGGTAATAAGGTTCGATTAAGTTAGAAGTTGAAAGCAAATGACCATCTGCTTCCATATCATTTTTCTCTATGGGCTTTGGAGCAACTGTAGAATGATGATTTTGCTAAAAAAAATCATCTTTTGGGATGAGGCGGATTTTCATCTCGGCGACTACGCTAATAAGCAAAATTGCCATTTCTGGAGCTTGGAAAATCCACGCGTAGTCATAGAGCACGCAACGCATCCTGAGCGTCTAACTGATTGGTGTGGTTTCTGGACCGACGGCATTATTGGCCCATTTCTCTCCAAAAATGAAGACTGGCAACAACGTTACCATCAACGGAGAGCGCTACAGAGACATGTTAACCATTTTTTTTTGGAAGCATCTTGAAGAATTGGATTTGGAGGAGCTCTGGTTACAGCAAGATGACGCTAGGTGCCACACAAGTCGTTCAACAATCGATTTCTAACGCACTAAGTTCCATAATCGTGCAATCAGCCATTTTGGTGATGTCAATTGTCATGGAGTTGCGATTTGACACCGTTAGAATATTTTTTTAAGGGGTGTTATGTTATGCCAACAATCCAGAAATGATTCAGGCACTTAAAAACGATATTTTTCGGGATATTCCTGAAATGAAACCATCAGAAGTATATGTTTCATCCCATATAAATTTTAGTCAGACTACAAATTAAAATTTTCATATAGAAAAAACAATTTTACCCTTGCAAAGTGTGCAAGCTTTTCACAGTAATAAATTAACAAATTAGTGTATTTCTGGTAATAACTGTAATAATTAAGAGGATTTTTTTTCTCCTCACGCAGGATTCGAACCTGCACACTTTCGTTTACCGGACGAAAGCTCTACCATTTAAGCCAGAGAAGAGTGTAGATTCGAACGACAAATCGAACATATGTCAATATTAAATCTTGAAAGGCCCTCAGGACGGCGAATTTGCAAAGCTTTTTACAGTAAGAAATACATTAATGTGTTAATTTTACCCTTGTTACTAATTTAAATATAAACTTATTTCATTAGCAACATGGATGTATTTGAGGTTTTTAGTTCACGTGACTAACTTCACGTTAAAACAAAATTTAGTAAATTTCAATCAAATTTGTACCTAAATTCCAAGAATAAATTTAATTTTGTCACTTATAATATAATATATTTCCCATAAATTATGGGTACTAAATTTTCACATATGTACCCTAATTCCTAATATAAATTTCCCTAATTTCCCTGTCCGTAATCTAAAACGCAATTATATTTTATAAATAACGTTACCTAATCTACTTGACGTATTCGTTTTCTCTGTGCGAAAGAGCGTCAATAGTGTAGGTATAATATTTTCTATGCACAAGAGGTCTCTATACCTCGCCTCAGGCCAGGATCGTATTTACGAGCGCACAGTGCAGCCAACTCGGTGTTGATTTCTAATTAACGGAGCTTAATGGATTCTAAAGTAGCTGCACGTCATTTCATTACGGCCCGCTTGATCATCTTTGAGTCGGAACTAATTAAGTAATTAACTTCTGTATTATAAGCAAGCAAAAGGAGCGAGATTTTTCTTGTGAGAAGGCTGTGAAGCCTATACAGGTTAATTTATTCCAATGAACAGGATAAATATTAATACATACATTTTTTTTTATTATATACACCTTATGTTGCATATTATATCTTTATATCTGTATCTATACTTCCATTAAAGACGTTTTGCAAGGGTTGGATGTCTATTATTATGCTGTATATTGCATCGCTTGTACTTTTTTCTTTTGCCGTCGATTCCCGGTGAAAGTTTTAATTAATTAGAATCGGTGAATAGGAAAATGAACATCCGCATGGATGTTGGGCAGGGGTTGAATTGAGAAAAGCTCCGACTAACTCCGTCTGATTTGTGTAAGCGCTTTTGTACAAGTGCTTCAATGGTAAATCTAGCAGCTAAATAAGAAATTTTCCAATTTAAAATGGACATCTTAATAGTTGGGAATTTATATTTTGTAAATACTAAAAATAAAATCATTTATTATGTTAGTTTAATGAATGATTATTATACTTAGACCAGTGGCGGCTCGTGAGTTATGAAAGAGGGTGGGCACAAAATAAGAACTTCCCTATCTTTCGTACATAAAATCAATTCTCCTATTTTTCATACTGGAAAACACGTCTATGACTTTGTTGTAAAAATGCGTTCAGTCGATCTTCTGACATTGTGCTTCTCAGAAAAGCTTTAATGCGTTTGAGGGTGGAAAAACATCGTTCACATTCTGCTGTCGACATGGGGGTTGTACAAATAATATCCAACAGTTTGTATGTATCCGTCAATTTTTTTTTAGGTTGTTGTCTGTTATGAACACTAAAAGTGACAAAACACCACCTACACCTACGTCACACGTGTCTTTGTGCTCATAAATTACTGAAGTTTTACACTGTCCAACATAAGATTTCGCATTTTTTTATACACATAATTAACTGACGCAAAATATCACTGCACTGAATTACATGCGAACTTCTTCCTGTGTTTATCTTGTGCCCTTTAGTACCAGCCCCCACTGACTTAGACAGAATGCTGAAAACATTTTATCGGATTTATTGAATATTTTGTTCATGAATTAGGGGATGCATCACATCTTGAACCAATATATTGTCATTCTACCTTTATTGCATATTTTTGAAGCTTATACTAAAGATTGAAAAAACAAATATTGTTGAACAATAAATGTTAAAAATTATATTAAATATTTTTACTAGTGGAATCAACACTAAAATAATTTCATTAGTGTTAATTTAACTTTTACACTACATTGCTGTTATTTAAAACGATAATAGTGTTCAGTTAACTGAGAAACGGCTAATTGTGAAACATTTTCCTTCTCTCATTGCGAATATATCTTCAGTACAGTGTAGCACATAGACTGTGAAATAACTGGAAAGGTTTGTTGTCTTTAATGGCGGATTATGTAATAATTATTAGGGAAACTCCTAAATAAGGTGGGCACCCAGAAGAAATTAAGATTGGCCTTTTTAGCCATTCGAGAATGCAAGGCCGCGGATGATCTGGCCAGATAAAGTTTATCATTCTCATTGGAGCTGGTCCTTCCGTTGTCATTACCAAATCGCAAATTAAAAAGTCCATTAATGAATGAGTGCATAACATGTCATATGTCACCAGAACAAAGATAGGCAGAAGAGTTCTTAAAAGAACAGAGACCTGACACGTAGACTTCCGCGGTCATTGTCCATACCATAGTCTGCTGGGCTTTCGAGATTGAACCGCATCTTGAATCTTCTTATGGTCGATGTTTCGTCCACACTCGCGAGGGACATCAAGGCAGAGATCAGAGTTTGTAGCCTTGATCCCTAACCGTCACTCCTATATAAATTGGTGTTAGTCTTTCGGTTCCATCTCAAATAGCAACAGTTCTGAAGATGTCCCCTGCGATGATGGGCGAAACGTCGGCCAGAAGAAGATTCAGTTCTAAGGTCCGGTCCAGAAGCCCAACAGAGTATAGAAGAATTTACCAGGAATAGACCTACTGACATGAGTGAAGATACAGGGACTGTCAAAATTATATTAGGTCTATTGATGGTAGATGCAGATTTGCAGAGTCTGTCGAGAGGAGGAAGAAATTCTAGTGGGCGTGTTGTACCACTGCGATGGCCTGGTAAGGATAAAGTTTCCAGTACTGGACGTAAAGAACGCCACTGGTTATAGCTATGATACAGATGTCTATTTAAGAAGATGAAGTTAGAGAACGCCTTCTAGGAAAAAGGGATTACAATGAATCTGAAAAGGTCGTGGTGAAATAATATGTATGACCACTCCATCACTATTCTACTATAATCAATGGGAACTCGAAAGAACTATCGCCCTATTTCTATACTATACTAGTTATTGACTAAACTACAAGTCTGATAGGACATTGTCAAAAAGAAGCGTCAAAAGCGTTTAAGAAAATTGGATTATAAGGTATCTTCCAACTTTCTATCCTGTTCTAGCACATTGTAAATGCTATGATGTACATTGGTATATATCCTATCAATTTTTCGTAAACCCCTAACATCACCGACAGGTGTTCTTCCTATAGCTTAGGAGGTTAGATTAATCTTCACTCTTCGTAGTCAATGTAAGGTATTAGGACTTGAGATGTTATTATTACAATTTAGATTTTAATTATCTAGTTTTTCAAGGGTCATACAGAGTATTATACGTGACAGTCTGTCACCACTTCTTACCTCTGCAGAAGGAGCTTTGGTTACTTCTATCAGCACGATAGTATTAGCTGTAGACAAAAAAAAGTCAGGTTATTGGGGCTGTTTTTTGATTTGTCCAAGGCATTTGCACCGTCAGCCACGACATATGGATTAACAAGTTAGAAAGGTATAGATTACGCGGTATGATAAGCGAATGGGCCTTATTTTTTCAGGAGAGGTCTGAGTGTCATTGGCAGGGGTTCCGCAGGGATTGATTGTGGATCCCTTGCTATTTCTAATTTTAAATAAATGACAATGGTTATCAATTAGAAAACTAACACATTTTAGTGTTAAATTATTATGCGGATGACACTAGTTTACTAATAACACATAAGATAATAATTGTTCGGATATTTTGTCTAAATTAAAGGCAATATTTCAAAGCTTTGAGGCTTTGTGGCCTTGACGTTCGACATTGAGAATAATCTAAGCATAAATATAAATAGAGCAAGAGCCATTATATTTGTTGTTTCTTGTACTGGACACCTTTTATTTAAACAATTCTAAGATATAATTCCACTTCCTAGATTTCACAGAAACTATCTCGTTGCTGCAAATAACAATTGAGACTAAGTTAAAATGGCAACCACCTAACTTTGGCACAAAACTAGCCAAAAACCAATTTTGCACTCAAAGATTCTTGCTAGTTTTTATAATATTGATATATTTAATAGTAAGAATACGTTCTTTTGCCTACTTATTCATTGTGTCATGGTGAATAAATCTATTCATCTATCTATCTACAATAATTATTCAAGAATGACATTCTAGTTGGACGTTTGACCCATAAAACGTGGGCCAGACGATCCGTGGGAGCGGAGCGACCTTCCAGGTGTCAAGAGGTGTACTTTACGGTGACGAGAACGCATGCCAGGCGCACTCATTTTTATTCTAGCGATCGTTTCTCCATACCTTGTATACTGGGAGGATACACAACAGCACAACAATATCATAGTACTTAGCGGGTATATACTTACGTATGTACGCATGTTTCTGTATTAGTACGTGACTATATGCATTACGTACACATACTTTCTGTTAACATGTATCGCGTACACAGTACATCATGATACGATTACATCGAAGGGCTTTTTTTCTTGTAATACCTATACTTCGGTACACGGGCTGCGCGTGTGTTATATCCTTGTATGTTGGTACGACCGTACACAGTTACATTTTTGGTCTATCCCGATGAACATCGCAGAATATATGCACTTGTTCGTTTGTTTATAGACAGGATTGTGATACTTTTTGCGAGCGTAAAGTCGATACTAAAAAAAGTGCTGCTAAGTTTTTCTTTTATTTGCTCACCGATGTTTTTGTCTGTTAAATAAAAACGGTGCTGTTTGATAAATGTTTTAACTAAAAACGGCCGGACACCACAGACCCATGTGTGTCTACGGAGGGTTAATTACTGCCAATGGTTTTTGGGCATAATGAATAACAACGACGTTCTTGACAAATCATTTTCCTAGGATGCAGAATGGTTTCATTTGGAATAGAATAGAATAGAGTCTTTATTATCAATGACACAATGGTGTGTATATGTCAAATCAAAAAAATAATATTAATATAAAATAAATAAACATACTGAATTACATAATAACATTAACAAAATAACAAAATAACATAATTAATTCTCTTGTGTAAAATAAGTAGCATTGCATAAAAAAAAGTATTTATAACAAGAAATCATTTAGAGAATAACAAAGATGCTCAGAGAGGTAGGATTTTAACCTGGTTCTAAATACGAAGTAGAATTTAGAGTTCTTTATTGCTTGTGGTAGGCGGTTAAATATTTTGATTCCTTTAATGTGTACACTTTGGCTAACAAGAACCATGGAGCATGCTGGCAAATGGAAATCGTCTCTTCTTCTAATATAATATTCATCATAAGTAGCGTTAGTGGCAATATTGTTCTTTTCTTTGTATATATAACTGGCGGCATCGAGAATGTATATGCATGGCACAGGAAGGAATTGAAGTTTCTGAAAGATCGGACGACAAGAATCATTAAAATGCGCTCCTACAATGCACCTTACTATAGCATTTTGTGCTGCAAATACATGTTGTGCTGCTGCTGAACTGCCCCACAGTAATATTCCATACTGGATTCTGGAGTATGCTTCTGCGTAATACAGCGAAACCCAGCAGGAAATAGAGATTTCAGATCTTAAACAACGGAAGGCGTAAACTTTAGAATGCAGTTTCTCACTAAGTGATCACAGTGTTCCTTCCACGATAGCGTCTCATCAATGCTAATCCCCAAGAAATTGGTTTGTTGACATCTATCCAAAGTCTTTCCATCAATGCTTAAACTCATATTCAGGTACACTTTCTGCCTAGCATCAAATCCATATACTTTGTTTTCTCGATGCTTAAAGACAACATGTTGCTACAAAACCATTTGTTCAAAACATCCAAAATGGCATTCGCTGCGACTGTGGATGTTGCTATGTCTGCTTCAGGTGCTATGAGCATTGCAATATCATCAGCGTAGATGGTAACATATGTATGCATCTGATAAGAATAACACAATATCATTAATATATATGCTAAATAATATGGGTCCTAAAACTGATCCCTGTGGTAAACCGCTATCCACAGTTAACCAGCCGGATGATGCCGTTGCCGTAGTTCTATTATTGGCTTTAAATTTTATTTTCACCATTTGGATCCTGTTTTCAAAGTATGACGCAAACAATTTTGCCACATTACCTCTGATTCCATACGCACCAAGTTTACTTAATAGTTCCGAATATTGTACACAATCAAATGCTTTCTGTAGGTCACAAAAAAACACCAATTCCCATTCTATGTTGATCAATGGTACTCAATATGTTAGCGTAAAATTTTAATAATGCAGTAGAGGTAGATCTACCTTTTCGGAAGCCGCGTTGGCTTTTGACAATAATATCGTGTTTATTTAGAAATGATGTTAAGCGATTCAGCATGCAGTACTCCAAGATCTTCGAGACTACAGATGTCAAGGCTATCGGTCTATAATTCGCAATATTATAGTAGCATCTCCTTTTTTATGAATTGGTGATATAACTGATTTCTTCAGGATTTCAGGGAATCAATGATAAATTCACCAGATAAGTTAAATTATCCGAAAGATATATCCTAAATTCTCTTAGTATGCCTGCAGCAAGGTCGTCCGGCCCAGTAGAGAGTTTGTTTTTCAGTTTTCCCATAATATCGTGGACTTCTACGGATGTGAATGGAAACGTAAACATGGAATTAGGATTTATTTGAATTTTCTTTGCTTGGTCAACGCTTGGTATTGTGGCGGCCACTCTAGAAGATGTTGTTACAAAGAACGTGTTAAAATCGTCAGCAACACATTGTGGATCTGATATCTGTTCCCCTCCATTTTTTGTAAGTAGGGGAAGGCGGGGCAAGATGGCAACATTAAGCTTTAGAACACTGCATCAGGATTGCACATTGATATACAAGGTTCTAAGTACGCTTCTTGTAATCTTTAAACATTTATCTGCTGATGGATGAATTTACAATTTTTCGATGGGTACTCTTGATGTTGTGAGAAAATTTTGAAAAGAAATGTGTGAATACACCATCTTGTCTCACCATGGGGGCAAGATGGGGTTCCTGTTAAGAATGGGTAGTACCATAAATCTAGGTAATAGGTAAAAAAAAATAGATTCTTGAAGTATTCTTAAAAACATGCAGTAACAAAGCTTAAACTCTTTAAAGCGAAACTACTTATAATTAAAAAAAATACAATAACGATAAGAATATTAAACTTAATCTTCACAATTGAGACAATAGAAGACGAACACATCCACATTATTCGCACAGCCTCCATGTACCCAATCTCGCCATCCATGGCATTGTATCAATACTTCCCCTTACAATACTAACATTGAGCGTCATCTTCCTCAACAGAAGAACTTGATTATTTCCTTGACGTTTTCCAAAAATCTATCTCTTTGCTTTCATTACAAAATTCGGCTTCTTGATCTCTTCTGTTTTCTTCTTGTCATTTTTTTGTCCTTTAACTCTCCCTCAGCACTTCTAGTTGCCTTAGGGATTCTCCAGACTTCTATTTTCTTGTAGCAGATTTTTATACGTAGTGCTTGTAAGGATTGTTGTCTTTCCCTTGTTACGCTTTGATTGAACCTGTACTTTATTTCTAACATGAGAAATAGGTATTATGTCTTCGAGAAAGCATAATGGCATATCCAGGCATAACGGGCCAGACTGAAGAGTGAGATAGTGATGTCCCCATGTTGCCCCATACCAATAGCCCCATCTTGCCTCTTTGGGATATTTTCTGGTTATGTTATAATAACATATTAAATATTTGAAATAAACAAATAACGCACTATAGAAAATACATACAATACATGTCAATTAATAAGCACAAAAAAGTGTAGTTGTAAATAATTTACTTATGCTTCCGATACTGGCCATTGAACTCACCATCAAAATAATAACGAAATTCTGGAAATTGCAAAGTTCACGCACAAACAGCAATAACTTTTTTATTACGACTAGTAAAGTTTCCTACATTACAACAAAAAAAAACAGCACTTGTCAATATTAGGACTGCTATTATTTGACAGATACTTACTGCCGTTTTGTAGATAAGGCGATGTCCCCATCATGCCTCGTGGCCCCATCTTGCCCCACCCTCCCCTATGTGTCTTGTGATGCTTTAGGTGTGTTGCGTAACTGTTTCACGATATGCCACATAGCAGAGGTTTTATTTGTAGCAGCATTGATATAATTAGTGTTGAACGCTATTTTGGTGTTCTTATGTTTACCAATTTATCAGGTTATTTAGGCACATTTTGCTTTAGCTGAGCTATGACGATTCCTCGAACATTAATAAATCTGTGCTGCGGCCTCATTGCGTAGATATGCCTGAAGCTGAAGTGCTTGTAACCCACAGTTGCAACTTTTCACTCTGTATACATATATTTTATCGTTAAAATCAACGGCTTTATACAATCCGCCCAGCAATCTGTATTTCCTTTGACCGATCCCGAATCATTTGGAGCGGGCGTGTTTATTGGAAGCGCTTACATGCCGACAATATTGAATAGACATTCGTTTCGTATATGCACGTATGTATCGGGTTTGTATCGGGCGATATTACTACTTGCGTGAAAATGCGATACGTCAACGGATACACGAGGGAAATATTACCCGACGCTCGGGTTCGGTTTATTGACAGCGGCTAGATTGTTCCCCAATCTAGTGGCCCGGCTGGACATCCGCAATAACTCTGCCACATATACATATACACATACGCACATCCATATAATAGATATACATATATATTGCTATGTATGCATGCTGTGTGTGGCACATCGATTCTCTCTTTCGCATTTCAGCAATCGAAACATAAACGCGCGACATGGACACGTATGTATGTATATACGTATCTACTGCAAATAAAAAAAAAATAAAATAAACGCAAAACGGGGAAAAAAATCAACGTAAAAGGGACAGACAAGACTCGCACACACATCGCGCGCTCGCAACATCGTCCGCGCCGCTGCTGCTGCTTGCTGGCTGCAAAAACGGGGTAATATTTATTTCGTTTCGCGCGCAAAGGTTTATTTTTATTGGATATTGGATTGCTTCTACGCGAATTGTTTTCGTTTTATGTCTGTGTTTCATGTGCCATTACTAATTGCGAAACGTTAATTGCGCGATACGGCCTAACCTGCGCACGAATGGGTGGTTGAGTATGTATATATGTTGTACGTGCAGTATAATACGTCCGGCATATCTAGATGCAGTCCGTCTGCGCACAAAGAGATGTAATCGTCGTCGTTTATGCGCAAGGTTAATTATTAGTATGTATTAGAGCGTGGTATGAACGACATACGTGGAAACTAGCAAAATGCAGGGTAAATTTTGCACACGATATTTCAGACAGTTTGGATTATAATAAAAATATTACGAATAAATGTTGAAAATTGAGAATATTCTTACACGGAGAAGAATATTAGAAATCAATATCATTTCAGAACGTATGCTTGGAAGCCACGGAAGCGTAGTGTATTAAAAAAAACCTAAAACTTAATCCTGCGAAAATAACACTAATCTCTTTTACGAAAAAATTAAAGCTGGATGGTTTAAAGTTTAAAGCCATCAATTCTTCATAACGAAGCAGTACAATTCAAACAAGATGTTCGTTGCATAGTGGCCTTTCCGTTGACAATTAAAGCAAATTACAATATTTTTGCTTTGGCGTGTTTGCCATCCACCACGTGATGTAGTTGTTCGTTCACTATGGAATTTTTTTTCCCTAGTTTGAGGACCATTGTCTGTTCAATCGTCAATCCCTAATGCCCAAACGAACAAGTTTGGGCATTAGGGATTTACTTTATACTTGTTCGCTATCTATTCAAATTGTTGATTCCAGGTTAACTTCGAGTCAAGAAGAATTCCTAGGAATTTACTTTAAGAATGGACAAATCTTTAAAGGTTATCTTGGAGTAACTGCTCATCAACTGGGATGACTGGAGAGACAGAAATCAGGGATTCAAAACCAAAAATGGTATGCATTTTATTTATGAGTTGCAAAGAAATACAGAGAATCATCTAATATAAACATATTTTGTGAAACAGAATCCAGACCACAAACACTGATAACTCCAAAAACCTACCAACTAACAGCAGAATACGGAATACCACATTTTATTTATGAAATGCCTATTCTAAGTACTATTTGGACTCCATAACAATTGAAATATTTCTACTCTAACTAAATAATTTCCTTATGCGAATATTGCTTTATGAGAAAACTTTAAAATATATAACAACCAAAAATATAACTAGTTCACATAATGGCGAATATACTGTAAATCAGTCAGCTAGTAGTTGTTATATTTGCGCCTATGGGATGACTTTAGTTATCCCCAGCATCTGCCAAGGAGTAAGGGACAATCATGACAAAAAATCTCACTCTGGGACTGGGATCTTGAAAAAGATCCTACATGAATGATTACTTACGAGTAAGTATTTTACCTACTCGCATTGTTAGGTAAGTTGCTTGCCTATTATTAATACAATAGATTTTTATTTACTTGCGAGGTGTCGAGTATCTTTATAACGTATGGATTTTGTTTCAATCAATAAATCGTGCTTCAAACTACTTATCGCTAGCAAGTAGCTATTTAAATATTGGGAGGGAATTGTGTTTGTGATATACTGTCCTAGAGCTAGTTATAACAATTCGTATTAAGAAAAAGCAAATGAAAATTCAGAAAATCGGTAAGAATTTTTAAACAATTAAATTCTCCTCATATTTATATTATATACAATGTTAAGTTTGATCTTGTTACTGATAGCTGGCAAATAATTATCATTCTTCTGAATTTTGAAGAGGCATTAATATTAGAAACTATATCACTATACATCCCTGGGTGTTAAACAATTTTAAAAACCCTAAAAAAAAGACTATCATCGTTTATTGGCCAACATAAAAAAAAACAACAAAATGATTATGCAATTTTAAGGTCGAATAATAAAAGCAAAACAATGTGGCAAATAGTAAACAGTATAATAGGTAAAAAAAGAAAATATCTACAAATGTACAAAATCCTAAGGCCTTAACTGACAAATTTAATAGTTACTTTACCATACAGCCAACCATAACACCAGAAAAAAAACTGTTTTATAAGAGATATCGATATTAATGTCCATACGTTTTGTTTTAGTCCAATAACACCTATTGGCTTATGTAACTATATGTACAAACTCAAAAACAAAACCAGCTCTGGAATAGATGAAATTCCCCTAAAGGTTTTTGAACAATGCTTAGATACAATGCTTAGAGCCACTGTGTGATATAATAAATGAGTCGTTTATGTCAGGTGTATTTCCTACAGATCTAAAATTTAGTGTAATAAGACCTGTTCACAAAAGAGGTGATTATTCCACATGCGCTAACTACAGACTCATTAGCTAGCTAAATACATTTTCAAAAATTATCGAAGTAATTGTATACCACCAAGTACTAGCTTTTTTTTTAAAAAAAATTAAATTAATTAATCAGAATCAACACGGGTTTGTTGTTCTATGAATACACTGAGGAAATTCGCGATGTCTTTGAGAGCGGCGATATATGTTGTGGTCTCTTTATTCACATTACTAAGGCATTCGATAATATGTCTCATAAATTACTATTAGAAAAACTCCATCGATATGGAATTCGAGGTGCAGCGTATGATTGGTTTAAGTCGTACCTCACAAACCGCCAGCAAATGGTAAATAAACATATATATTCCAACATTACGACCACTAACATCAGCGTACTCCAAGGTAGTATGCTCAGTCCACTTTTGTTTATTATATTTTTAAACGATCTATTTCTAGTTAATCAAAACAGTAACCAGAAAATCATTAGTTTTGCCGACGACACAAATATTTTAAACAAAGAAATAGATTTCATTTCATTAGAAGAAACAGGTTCATTACTACTACGAAACCTAAAAGAATGGTTTGAGAGCAATCAGCTAATATTAAATTCAGCAGAAACAAAATGCGTATTTTTTAAAATTAATGAAAGCATGGAAACGCCCAATAATATACATTTAGATAACGAAAAAATAGAACTGGATAAACATTGCAGGGTACTAGGCCTAGTTGTGGACGATAAGCTGAAGTGAACGGAACACATAGGATTACTGTGTGAGAGACTGAGCAGCGCCATTTATGGCCTCAAAAGTTTAAGTTCTGTAGTCAATTTCGCGACAATGAAAGTTGTGTATCATGCTACCATACTATTTCATCTCATTGAAGATATTAACTTTATTTGAATTATATATTTTAGAAGCCGCTATTTACATTCATAAACATAAACATAAAATTTGAGTTGCTAATAATCCACAGCACTCTTATAGTATAAGAGATCCCAAACTGCACTTAATGAAGCGCAATTTAAAATTAACAGCTGATTGTATTGATATCCTTGGAATAAAAATTTACAACCACATTCCTGATAGTTGGAAGGAATATAATACAAATAAATTTAAGAAAACCTTAAAAACTTGGTTGTTAACTAAGTGTTTTTATTCAATTAATGAGTACTTGGATTACTATTTTTGAACTATATTTATTTTAATTTCTGTCATTTCAATTTTTACTTTAGTTCTTTTGTATATTTATTTCGATTTCTCATGTATTTCATTGTTTATTTGTATTTTTCTATTTTGTATTCCCCCTCCCACCTTTTCCTTTTGACCTATTTCAAACTTTAGTCCATGAAATAAAGTTTATTATTATTATTATCAATTATACGCTATGCCATTCTAATATGGGGAAATTCAAACGAAATCAATAAGATTTTCCTACTACAAAACGGACGTAAGGATATTGCTGGGTCTTAAAGCAAATGCCTCACTGAGAACCCTTTTTAGGGAAAATAATCTCTTGACAGTGTATGGACTCTATATCTACGAGTGCTTGGTTTTCATATTTAAATTCAAACACCTTTTTGAAGAAAATCACATTTATAATACAAGATTTAAAAATGATTATAATGTACCATACTACAAATTAACCCTAAAAGCAATAACTTACAATAGTATAATATTCTTTAATAAGTTGTCAAGCAAAATAAAAGAAGAAAAATGTATAAGCAAATTTAAACATGAAGTATTTAATTTTATTTGTGAGTTGGAGCCATACACTGTCCAGGAATATATGAATTATACAATTTAATATGTATTAATTATATCTTTTTCTTAAGTGATGCCTGTTTCTTGTTATTATGTATTCGCAGTATTTTTTTTCTTTGTGTTTACATTTAAACAGAAATATGGAATTTGAATTTGAATTTGAATTTTTCTCGTCTGTTTAATAAAACTCAAACAATTTTTGCCTTAACACTTTTCTTCTATCTTTTATCGTTTCATCCAATTTCTTTCCGCAGAAAAAAGATGTTGTTAATTAACCATCGATGGAGTATATTTTAATTTAACGAAATTCAACTCAAATTAACTTCTACAATACTGCGTCTAGCAAATAGATAGATTTGCGATTAAAAAGAGCAAGCAAAACGAAAGGGGTTCTGGGTATAAACGAGATCTAAAGGAGAATAAAAAGAATCACGGTTCGTGCGCGCCACCGTAAAAGAAAAAAAAAACTTTTCTTATTATTCCACGTCGTTATTTAGGGGGGAGATCCGACAAGCTTATCTTAATTTAATGCACTTAATTAATACTCAAATTACCTAAAAACATCGCGCTAATTATGAGAGGATATTCAAAGGAAAAAGGGCCGAGAGAAAAGGACGGAAATAATGATGATGTTGTTGATGACGATTACGGAAATTATAAGCCCCCTCGTAATTATAATTATCTGCTGCGCATCTCCGGCATTTTGCCCGTCATAAAAATAAAGGTCGGATGTTTGTTTTCCTTTTTTTATTTTGCCCCTTTCCTCCGAGAGGACGAAAACATTCCGTCCAGGTGTGGCATTTTTTGTGCAGAGATAAATTCACGGGCAGAGCGAGAAAAATAATCTCCTGCAGGACTGCCGCATGCAATGGTGGGTGAGCGGGTAGATGAGTAGGTCGCACCCCAATTCGTATATGCCGTCCGTAGGTCGCTCGCTCTTTTGAATGGCCGAATTCGCCTTTTCTCGTCTGACTGATGCTCTTGTTAGGAGGGTTAATTACTCTCTTTTAATCCCAGTACTCGAATTATTTCGGTCGTTTTAATCACTCCGTTGTTTCGACGCCGAGTGATGGGGACTGATGTTTCCTTCCCCATCTGTTGCGAATAATCCCGAGGTTTCGGTGAAATATCGATAAGGTGTGAAATTAAAATATATCGAAATGCATACACTTCTTGTAGATCCCTCACCACAAACTGATACTACCAGTGTTTGGAGCATTTTTAAGGTAAATACATGTTTTACATTAAACTTAACTTAAATACTATTATTAGTGTATTCCTAATTGTAATTGAAACGGTGAGTTGGAAAAGGAAATGTTATGTTCTATTCTTATGCCATAAGACGTGTTTCGTTTTCCAACTCACAGATTCAATTCATTATCGCTTAAAAGTGCTCATTTAGATATTACAGTAATAGTATTTTATCTTACAACAGGTAATAGTTCCAATTACAGGAAAACATACAATACAAAAAAAATACTACTAAAAATTACTGTAAAAACTAAAATTAATTAAAAGATTATTTTGAGTATTTAAAAATCCAAAAATATACTGGACAGTAGATAATATTTGATTTGAATATTCCAAATAGGTGTACTCACCTTTGGGTAAGATTTCTTATACTCTTTAAAATGTTTTAAAACATCATTAAACAATAAATTGTGAATGTTTTGATATTCACACTGTTTTTATTAATATAAACGCATCTAATATATTGAATGATTAAAAATCAAACTATTAGATCAATATCTAACGAAGTAAAAGACAAATTAGTAATTTAGGAGATACAAGACGTACAGCCACTTTGGCAACATACTCACAACTGATAAAAAAATATAAATATAACTATTCATTGATTAGTAAGTGGGGAGATTACTAGTGCCCATGACCTGCAGTGGTGAACTACAGATGTATCGGGCATATATAAGTTCACAGCCATCTAGCGAAGTGGGATTGCATTTTTGTGCATCATTAATCATAGAAATGTAGGTATCTGTAAAGAAAAGGCAGATTTAATTATAAAGTTTATTTTTTTAACAAAGAAAAAATAGCTGGGAAATCTATTATAAAAATATGTTAGCGCTACAGGCCTTGAACGTCCTTGGGTTCTATCAAAACTTTATTAGTTTTGTCTTTTAGTGTCATTATCACCAGGTTTATTACCGTTTTTGAAATTTTTAACTTTACTAGTGCTTCATACACTCTTACTCTGGAAATGGAATCATATGCCTGTTTGAAGTCGATGAAAAGCATATGAAGCCCTAAGTTTTGTTCGTAACGGTTATGTTGGATCTGCTGTAACGTGAAGATTTGATCCACTGTCGATCTTCTATGTCTGAAACCTCCTTGATATTCACGCACCATTTCGTCTCCGTATTTCTCTAGTCTTTTTCGTGTTTTTCATCATCGCAACTATTTTGTATACTACGTTTAAAAGTGCAATTCCTCTATAATTTTTGTATTGTGTTTTATCACCTTTCTTGTAAATAGGGCCAAATTATGCTTAGTGCAAACCATAGGCATTATTCTTGTTTCTACGCTCTCTGCAAGAATTCCACTTTTTCCTGCGAACGTTGTGCAAGATATGACAATTTCCTTGTTGAAAAAACGGTTCGTCAAAAAACTACTACTGTCTTTACCTCCAAAAAGTGTCATTGTAGGGGATAATCCCAGATATCACTCACGACAATTTATTAAAATACCTAATGCGTCAAGCACAAAATTGGAAATATTAACATCTTTTTTGATGAGCATGACCTTTATTTTGAGGCGAATTTTCGAAGAAACAACTCCTCGCATACGAAAAAAATTGAGAAGCAATATTTTATTGATAACGCTGCAGCTGGTGCAGGTCACACAGTATTACGTCTACCTCCACATTATTGTATTTTCAACCGCAGAGAGTTGATTTGGAGTTCCCTAAAGCAACATACTCGTCGCAAAAATATCGCTCCCACATTTAGCGGAATAACAATAAAGATGATCCAAGAAACTATATTATTAATAACACTTTGTACTTGGAAAAATTATGTACAACATATAATCGGAATAGAAGACACGTATTTAGAATACGTAAACTGCATACCAAAATTTATAATATATGTGGATGACGATGAAAGTTATTAGTTAGAAAGTTAGCGATTTTGATGACTGAAGCAGCATAAAGATTATATATATATGTAGGTATGTGTTTAGCTAGTTTTCTTTACTTATGCAATTCTGATTTTCTTTAGTTATAAGTTGTAGTTCTACTGTCCAATATATTTTTAGATTTTTAAATTCTCAAAATAATCTTTGAATATCCCGCTATCATAATATAGAACCACCTTCCATGTCTACCAACCTATACACATTAAAATTTCAATATCAACTGACATTTACAAATGTGAAGGGTAACCTCAAAGTTTTCGAAATCTTAAATACTTATTTACACAAAAATTTAAACAGTACTTTTCACAAGATATCGCTCTTTAGTTAGCGTACACCGCAGGGTATTTCAGAATGGAGTTTCCTCGCAGTAACAAACCAAAAATGTTGCAGAAAAGGACCTATATCAGAAACACAGCGCCAATATCAGGAAATCCAGGGGAAAAAAAAATCCTTCAAAGCATCCAAAGTGCATAATTATACTTAAGACAGCTGAGATATGACACAAATTTTTTATGTTGAATAATCTTGGCGTTTTTTCTGTATATTTTTAGGCCGAAGGTAAATACATAGATTGATTTACAAAGGAGATCCCCTTCGATGTCTGATATACCACAGGAAAATGATTTAATTGATTTAACTTGATTAATTAATTACTATCACAACGATGCAAATTGATTAAACCCAAATTATATATAAACAAGTGTGCACATAAAATAATAACTATATTGTACAACGTTCTTTAATACAATTACAGGTTTATATGATCTGAAATTTAATCGTTTACTTTAGAATAATGAGATTTAAATTGTAAATGGTGGATTATATTAAATGAAACATTAACACAATTATTCTCTACTGAAGAAAAGTGTGGATAATCTGCGGTAATGCTTATTAGTCAAATCATTAAATGAGCTAGGCAAAAGAAATAAAGTAACCCTCCTGTGGGTTCCGGGTCACACAGGAGTGGAAGGAAACGAAATAACGGATAACCTCGCAAAAAAGGGGCTGGAATGCTTTTTGTAGGGCCTGAACCCTCTTGCGGGTTAAGTAGCAGTACAATACTGAAGAAACTAAAAATAAAAATGGATCAGAGAAAATCCAGTTACTGGGAAAATCTCCAGGGAATGAGGCAAAGTAAAATTCTTCTGGGAACTTATAACCAGAAGAGATTTACAGAATGCATCAACCTGAGTAAGAACAATGTTCGCATATTAACAGGAATACTTTCAGGCCATTGTAGATTGAAAGGACACCTGAGTAAACTTGGATTGGAAAAGGAATTTGAATGTAGATTTAGTGGGGAACAGGATGAAACACCCATCCACCTCCTCTCAAACTGCGTAGCACTGTGCAACTCGAGGGCGTTGCACCTGGGAGCATGTGAAATCGAAGAGGGAGACTTACCTGGACTGGGGTCCTCTAACATCCTATACTTTCTGAAAGGAATAGGATTGGAAGGCCAGCTATAAAGCAGCAAGAATAGGGGACACAACAGATCCTTTAGGTCGCAGTGTAACATCATCCTTCCATTTATACAGTGACCGGCATAAATATTGCAATATATGGGAAATTTTTTTTATTATTAAAATATACTAGAACTTTTTTGGGGGAAAAGGTTGTGCATGTGTACAAACCCCAACATTTATTTTGACACATGTCACGGGACCACTAGTATGGCGGTAAATTTAAAAAATATGGCGTGAATCTGCTAAAAGTAAGGTTTGACATGATATCCAAAAACGTTATTTGAAAAAGTTGTTTAGAATTCAATTCTGAGGCCGTGTGCAAATTTTTGTAAACATATTTAAAAAAAATAAAAATCGCAATTCTTCCAAATATTGTTTCATTGAATATTTCCATTTTTTTCGCTTTTAGCAGCTCAACTGCAGTACTATTTCCAAATTTGATTGATACTCAAACAATTTTGTCAATGTTTGCATAATTAACATAGCGAAAAATGAAAAGTACGATTTCAGTGTGACAATTGTTGTTGCAAGGGACTGTATCTAGTATCTAATAATAAATAAAATTTTACTTAAATTTTCTCTCTAAACCGCTTAGCAAACATTACTTTTATTGAAAATTATCATTTTCTTTTTTTTTGTTTTCTGCGTTAAAGTGGAAACGGTTAGTCAAAAGCTGATGAAAACTGAAACTACATACACGCACTGAAGGCTTTGAAGTAGATTTTGAAATTAAAGGACAACGAATAACAAACAGTAGGTGAAATAAAAATCATAGTAATTGCTTATTTTCCAAAAAATTAATAGTATATTTCAAACCAAAGGAAGAAAGTGCTCTATTGTAATTGTCCAAGGCCTGCAATAGCACTTTCCTTGCACGGTTTGAATACTATTTTTTTTCAGCCAGTCCAATTTTATCAGAAACACAAGGCTAATATTAGGAAATCCAAGGAAAAAAAACTAAAGCATTCAAAGTGCATAATTATACTCAATTTAATATTACTCAAATTAAAGCAACTAAGTTGGAAAACAAGAAACCAAGTTGAAGGATGCAGCTAAGTATTGACAGATTAAATTGCTTTTCGACGTTACCATTTTGCATTGTAAGGCATTTTATTCGCCATTCATGTGTTCGCATGACGAAACTTCTTCCGTGAAATGTTATTTTATATACCTACCTACCGTATACGATACTATAGAAGAGCATTTTCCGTCGCGCATACGTTAAATACGCCTATAAACACGACGATACCGTGGCGCAGATAAGAGGAAAGCAGTCTAGAAATATAGCGCCAGTCGGGGGAGAAAAAAGCAAAAAAAAAAAAATAAGAAAAAAGAACAGACGGAGAAGCTCGCGCGCCCCGAGAAAATCACCTGATTCTGATTTATCACCCAGAATCCCCGGGCAAACCATAAAGCGGAAGAGAGCGTAGTAGCATCAGCCGACGGCGTATATATATCTATAAGAGAGGGGGCGGTTTTATTGTCAATACTCGGGCTAGATAGTAACTCAATGAAAATATTTTAGAATACCGTCGCGCGCCCGGAGACTTTTATTCGCCGACTGTGGATGCCGCATTTACATTTTCCGGGGCGCACATGACGTACCTATAACGTTTTGCAATAAAATCCGGCCCTCCCCGTTCGGATCCGGTTATATATCGCTCGTCTTTGTCGCACTCACACGTAGCAACGTTCTGAAGCTCTAGCGACGTATTAATTTTGCTAATGGAAAATATTTTCCGCCGATATAATTTAATTGCGTCCGTCGGTCCGTGAGGATCAAGCTGTTTTATTAATGGACGTCGATGTTTTAAGCTAGAATTGGAGATATTTTGTGCGGAGTAAGCAGTTTTTTTTTTTTTGACGATGTAGCGATGGATTTATGTGATTGCGGTCCAAAATTTTATAATGAAATGACTAACTACATATCATAATAATGAGTTAAAAAGAAGTAATGAAGAGTTAAAAATGTAAAAAAAAAGTTGTAAGTTAACCCTGTGGGAATACATGATAATTGGGAAAGTGTAAAAAAGAGTGTGTACACTCAACCTCAGGTTAAGCTTGGCAGCTTGGAAGTTATATAAATTATTATACATACATACGATGATATAAGGAATAAAATAAGGTTGTAAAATAAAATTGGATATATGGGTAATGCAGCCTATTTAATAAAATAAAAAAAAAAAAGAATTCAAAATAAAAAAAGAAACGGTGATGCACTTCCGCTTTAGAAACCTTCGAATAAGTGGGCAGTGATACTTGGCAATCATGCAGGATGCCAGCCGGCTCGTCGGCGAGGGAGTGGGTTGATAGTAATACAAACCCAAAGATGGATAAAAATTTCGGCGCCACCTGCTTTGGTTTACTTACCCTGTCATGCCCCCAAGATAACTAGGAATCCACGGTGATAAATAAAAATCGAGGGGTAAAGCGGTTTGCAAAAGAACTCATACAACAAAAAAAAAATAAAAGGATGGATTTACAGACAAAACAATTAAAATTTTATTATTAAATTAAACATATAATTAAGAAAGAAAAAGTTGTGGTTAAACTTGACTTTATCAACGAGTATATATATAAATAACAAACAGTCCTACGGTAGGACGCGAACACCGAACGCTTTGGCCAACGCAATCAGTTCATATAAATTTATAAAAAAAACTTACCCTAGGAGTTAATTAAAATTCAAGAAAACGCAGTTACAATTACGAAAAAAACAAAAACAAAAATAAAACTAAATATTTGAATCGATTACATTAATGGTGAATAAATCACCCTGTATATGATAAGCCGATATTCAATCGGTTGGTGTTTAAACAGTTATATTGAAAAGATAAGTAAATGAAAAGATATTTAAATATTAATTGAATGAATTAAATGAATTCGTAATGTTCTATTGAGTTAGCAGCAAGTAGCACCCTCCGATCCAAGATATAACATGTGAAATTTACAGGTTCGTGATCGAAAATGCAACAAAAAAAAAATAAATGATCGGGGGTTATTTTCTATTATTGAAATCTTAAACGCGAGCAAGATTACAAAAGAAAGAACGTCCTCTCCTATACGGACAGAGATAGTAGCTTCTAGACTAACTCGGCAATAACCGAAACCAGGTGGTCCGTGTAATTCCAAAGGAGGTAGGTTCTCCGAAGGACTTAAAAAGTCGCAGAAGTCCTCAGCCGCACGTGGGTGTTCAAAACCTCATACAAAACGATAGAAAGATTCCAGAGTTAAAAATAAGGGGGATTAAGAAGACCTCTAAAAACAACAAATACCCCATAATTAGTGAAAATAAGAGAAGTAACAAGATTTGCTTACCGTTAAATAACGAGGTTTTTCAACGAAGAGAAGAAATAAGATACAGAAATGGCGTTGCAGACGCGTGATTCTCAAATTATATCCCAAAATATCAGGCCTATCCGCCGTAATAATCACGAAATTTCCACTTCAAACACAAGCGAAGATACGGCCAATGATTATTTCAAGAAACCTTCCAATAAAATCCACAGATGTGTGAAAATATCCAAAATTCCAAAGGATTTACTCGTGAGGGTGTGCCTAACAATAACCAAGAAGGAACAGGAAAACAGATAATTAAAACAAGAATAAAGACATGGAGGTGCCCTCTAACGTCGAAAAGGTATAAACACAGATAAACGGATCTAAATGAAACAACGATCAGTCGAACGAATCGATGTGTGGAACCGATAATACCGACATGAGAACGTTACTTTGTCCAAAACGAACATATCTAACCTTACCTAGAAATGTCAACAGCAAGCTACCTTAAAACAGGAATTAAATGAATTATACAAAAATCTAAGACCGTTTTAAGTATAAGAATCTATCTGTAAGTAAATGAAGATTAAAAGATATTACAAATTCTAGCTATACGTCTGACATATACTCAGGAAACTAAAAACTACCGACAAAGCCACTCTAACAGAGGAAAGAAAACAATTTAGGAACCAAAAATTTAAACGATAATGTTTACGTTATGAAATTACAAGACGTTGGAGCATCTCTCATGGTGAAAGAAGGAAATAGAATTACAAAAAATCCTGTCGAAAAGAGCTAACCGAGGAGGAGATGAGCTCGGCACGAACAAATGCGAGGTAAGCGAAGCAAAAATCGTAACAACTTCTTCAGGAGGAATTCTACAATATTATAAAGGGATATGAAGCAATAGTAGTGAACATATAAAAATAATACTTACAAATTTAAATATAATAATAAAATTACAAGTTTTTGGAATTCAGAATTGTAAAAAAGTCAGAAAAAACATTTTTGTCAATAAGGTAATGTTACTAGATGTTATGTAAAATGTTACAATAAATATGGTTAAGTTGATTTGTGTCTGTTTTAAAATTAATTGAATTTTGATTATGTACTGTTAATATGCACCATTTCTAGAAATAACCGCTTTTTAAATTATTTTCAACGTCAAGAATTTTAGTATTATAATTAAAATTATGGTCTAAATTTTAATTGAAAATGTAAAGACAAAGCACATGAACGTTTACCTATATGACTATGACTTTTATGTTGAGTTATTCTATATTTTAACATTTGAGAAGTTTGACCAATATAGCAACCTTGACAATCACGACAAGGAATATTATATACCACATCACCTTGGTCCAAAATTGATATCTTGTCTTTAGTTTTCGTAAAAATTGTTTTAAGTAATGTTTTACTTTAATAAATAAAATATACACCGAGAAAAAAGATTATTTTCCACAAAGAAATACATATTTTTTAAAGAATTTATTCCAGGTAAAGAAACCTTATTTGAATTAGGTGCAGTAACTTAAGATTAATATTATTGTTTTCTTAATCAAACTATTTCTTTAAAATAATATCTTTTATTCAAATTATTTCCTATTTCATTTCTCTTTTATCCATTAAATTGCCGGCAGTACGGCTGAGAAGGAAGGGTGCATCATTGCCAATCTTGAAAGTCAAGCAGCAATATGCGGTACCGGTTGTTGGTGGGTGAGCATTCGGACAGCACTTCTCAGTGGCTCGGTGTGTCCCGGCACTCTAAGCCAAGGGCCTTCAAGTAGTGCTGTAGTGTTATTATTATTATCTATTAAATTTCAATTAAATAAACTTTATCAGGGCTCTTTCATACGTACGAAAATTTTTGTCAGGAAAAATATCAGAAATGCTGACTTTTGCTTTGGAATTTTACTTTTACGCAAGTAAAATTTCTATGGAAATTATCACCATTTTAAAAAGTCTTGGAAAAGTTAGCCACAGTTCGAAATTTTACAATGAATATTCCAGACTACATGAAAAAACTTTAGGAAAATTAATCATAGCTGAACGTATTACTTCTAAAAGTAAAACACCTGTATAGTTTTAGGGGCATAGAGTTGTCCCAGATTCGTACATCAGAAGTTCACCAATATCTTTTTCGAATGTACAATATAATATGGACACCGGCCGTGAAAGCCTACATTCACTCATTACAATATAATATGATTACAATGATCTTAAAAATAATGTCTGTTACTCGTATCAACGATAGAAAGAATGTTACTGATCGTCTAAACATCTCTTTCATGACTGTGCGCATTTTATTTTTACTATTTCAAACTTCGCTAATGAAACGGAGCTCGTTCTGTGTCGATAAGTCCTTATTTAAACGTCAACTTTATTATTCCTGGTGCTAGTAATACTAATTAACGGAATTACGAACCGTATAGTACCTCACATACATAAAGTATCGCGTTTACCGTATAATAAATAGATTAAATTCTCCAGTTGTGTAAATACCTACGTATTCTTTCTCTATTTAAACCCTAATAAGAAATAAATATTCTTAAACGTTCGAGAAGTCCGTCCAAGGACCGTGTATGTAGCAGGAATTGCTAATATTTGGAGTTAACGAGTCGCTTGTACGTTTTTGGTCGGTTAATAGTGGAGTTCATTGACTAAATGTCGAGTACTTGTACTTACATATATACCTAAGTGTTACAGTGAGGGAATTATATGTTGTAGCAACCTGGAGGAAAATAATGGTTAATTACGTTATCCAATTTTAAGTCTATTATTGAAATCATTCTCATTAAAGACTTGTTAGTATTGTTGATACTTAAATAAATATTCAATGACTAACAATCATTTTTCAAATTCATAGGTTTATTCTACGAAATTCTTGTAATCGCGCAATCGATTTTCAACGAACAAAAAAATAACGTGAACCCAGAATATTCAAATATTCAACGCGCTCTTATAACAGCTATAGCTCTGCGATCGGCTGTCCGCTTTTTAAGTAGCTTTTTTCTCTCGTTTGTTTGCGTTGCGAAAAATTCCATTGTCGACCGGGATGCGATGCTCACTGTCAACGCTCTATTAACTGAAATTTAACGTGTTATTGTTCGAAGGGAATATTATTTCGGTGTACGTTCGAATTATGTGTTTTTGTTGGCCGTGAACGTGTCCATTTTTTTCCGCGTAATGCGAATGAAAATACGCGCATAAATATGCTGTAACGTCAGAAAAAAAAGGTCCGCTTCGAAATTGAAATTAAATTCGGGCAATTTGAATACACGTGTAAAAATGTGTAGCGGCGTTTACAATAGCTGTTGTGAATTCGAAAAAAATATTACTAATTTAGACCAAAATAAAATTTTAATTGTTTTAGGAAATAAATTGACTTTTTCATATTTAAATCCAGATGATGGAAACTGTTCAGCATCTCTGGATTTAAACATGAAAAAGTCGATTTATTTCCTATAGCAATTAAAATTTTCTTTTATTTTGGTGGTAATGACAACCACATGGATCAATTTGTTCCTTGAAAATACAAAAATGTATACTCAGTGATATTTTTTTTTAATAATAATAATATATTTAATCCTGTGTACATTCCAAAAAATGTGTAGGATAAGTCAAAAATAAAAGTAGGTAAATTACATTAGGTTTATCCACATGTAGTACATATTTCTAAGTGCTCCTCGATGAAATAAATACAGAATGACAGTAAAAAGATTTTAATGTGCCGTTTGATGATGTTACCGATATTATATTTTGATATTTCTGAGGCAAGACATTAAATAGTTTCAAACCCAAAACACTGGAAACATTTTTAGTAATATTCAGAGAATTTTTACGGACAGTATTATCTGCATAAAATTGCTCATTGCGTTAAAAAATTGCCTCTATTCGCATAAACATAATTTAAGAGTTCGTATATATGTATAGCCACGCATAGGTAAAATATTACACCTTTTGAAATAAGGCGTACAAGACTCTGTACAGTTTTCACAGTATAAGTTCCAAGAGAATGTTTCGTCCATATACAAACCTTAAAAAATTATTTCACGGACCAGACTTATCTCATCATTCTGTACGTGAATGTGTAAATCATATTGCTTCTTGTTCTGAATTGTATGAAAAATCATGTAATTTGTTTTTTTTTTGTTTATTATAACTTGTAATTAGAAAACCATGTAGCCATATCATGCACTGAGAAAAAAAATTAATAATCAAATAAATACAAATACAATTATCGTAAGTAAAAAGTTCAGCTGAATTGGGGACAAAAGCACAGATTACTTAGCACTAGTAAAACATTGATACTAACAACAAGCAATCTAAGTTACTTACGGTCTGCTTCATACCGGTAACTTATAAAGTTACTTATGATAATTAAACTGAAGTAGTAAACCAAAGAATATATGCAGTTGCGGTAAGTAAAAGATTTACTCATGTCAAGTAGATGTATTGCTATGAGTGAACTATTCTATAATGGCTATCACACTTTCATTATTAACCTCAATTAATGCAAGCTATTTGGATTACTTGTGATAAGGAAACAGTATCATTAATGCACGTTCACTAAATACCTGATATATAAAAGGTAATGGTTTGCTATAAATATTCAATATACTTACCTTAAATTTGTTGTTCAACTATATAATTTAAATAAAAAGCAGTATTATTAGTAATAGTTTTATTTTGTATAGGACAAACACAGTGACTACCTGATATGAATGAAAGATATTGGTTTCACTTTAACAACAGTTTTTTTTTAAAACAATTTACAACGTAATGACTCATAAAATATATTCCTTAATAATGAAAAAATGAACAAAGTAATAATAGAAGATAAGGTAAATGGGGCCCTCTTGAAACGTTATTTAGTTATTAAAATTATTGAAATCTAAACAAAGGACAAAGAGAAATATGGCTTTGAAATTACAACTAATAACAAACAAAGAAATAATATACCTAGGCGGTAAGCTTGCTTGTTTCTGTTGGTTCTTAGCACTGGGCGTTGTCTCGGCGAGTTGATCCTCTGTCGGCGTACGTGGAGGTTATGTCCGGTGATCGCCCTCGAAAATGGCTTCTTCGTCGCGGTATCCCTAACTGCAGATGGCATTGGACTGTGGGATCACTAACGATGGCATCCACACTTTTACTTCACCAGCGGGCGCAGATATCATCACAATGATGGGAAATTCAAATATCCCACCACGTGGTTTAAAACTGCAATCTTGAAACATCCGATTACTTATAGGTTCGGTACTTCTTCTTTCGCTGGGATTCTTTATACAGATGGGGCCTTGAATTAACCCACCCGGTATTTTTAATATACGGTATGCGGCAAAATAAACAGTACTGAAATGCGTATGTGTCAAATGTGTATGTGTTATGCACTGAAACGTACCCGAGTGGTTTCCGAACGTGGTTACAACGTATGTGAATGTCGTTTTAATGTTAGTTGCTTCAGGATGGTTCTCACTGTTGCAGAAAAAGTTTTTATCGTGGACCGCTCTTTTCGGTCATACGGAAAAGGGCGCGAAAACGGTCCAAGCTTAAAAGAAGCTGCCGACGCATTTAGACCTAAGTTTATGAAACAGGCTCCAAGCAACGCTGTTATGTTAGACAAGTTTCGTCGTACGGGAAGTGTGCTTTGGCGGCGTAAAGGTCACGTGGGTCGCCCAGTGACAGTCACAACCAATATGAAGCGAAGCCTCCGAGGATCATCATTAAAATTGAATATCAATGATCGATCGCTTCGTCGAATGTTCAAGATTATTGGTGGGTTTGCCGTACCGATCTATCGTCTGACATTCCGGAAAAGCGGGTTAAAATTCAAATTTTTTTTTTGCCATGCAACAACTTGTGTCCACAGACGTGTTTGTGAATCTTCGCGAACTCTACGAATACTGCTTCAAACTGAACGGAGGGCATCTTGAACTTGTGTTTTATCAGGTACGTCGTCGCGAATAATGTTTGCAACACTTATAATGTAAAGTAAGTACATAAATAATAAATAATAAACGTTTCATAATTTCAGTACTGTTTATTTTTCCGCATACTGTATTTGCGTTCCAACTGGCCTACAATGGCCGTACTCCTTGGCCACTCTTTTTCGACGACCTTTTCACACGTCCGTCTCTTACTTGACGCTAGCCCGCGCTTGCGCGCGTAGCATTCTCGGGGACTATTTTATTACTCCGCCTCATTAGCCAATCAGGAATAGTAAACAGTCACGGGGTAGCAGCAAAACTCAAGTAAATATAGTTGTGGCAAGTTGTTACATATACATGAGTTTAATAGCGATCAGCATTGTTGTTTCTTTTACTAAGCATGTGCTGTAGTTAGATACAGTATCAGTAGTCATAAGTAATACGTTACTTATCACAAAATTGTCAGGTACGCTGTGTAATAGCCGTTAATAAAAGCACAGTAACAACTTGCATTCAAGAAACTGGGTTTAGTTGCAGGTATTAATTAACGAGAATAGTTCCAAGTAAAACTTTATCTATTGTAAATAATTTTTTATCAAGTAAACAGTTTTTTTTCAGTATGCAACAAAGCATTTGATCGATTTTCTGTCTAGTGAGTGGTAGATGTAGATATTATACCACTAATGTCATCAGTATACATAGTTATGTTATAATCAGCTAGAAAATCCGCAATATCATTTATGAAGAGGAGAAAAACTAGAGGGCCCAAAACACTACCTTGGAGTACACCTTTTTCCACTGGCAACACAGGAGATCTTACTCTATTGACAAACTCACCATTATTACATTGTATTTGTTAACGTGCACTTCTGTCATGTATGATGACACACTGAAAAATCTTTTATGAGAAATGTTATCAGCCACATCTATGCAAGAGCAGATTTTCAAGAGAAAGGACATAGCTTCTCCGGCTATAGCCTTTCTCTTTGTGTATTTTTTTTTCTGCAATGATACGAATAAGGACGCTATGATATGCGAACACCTAGTAAATATCGCGATGATGATTCCATTCAATTATTTGCGATTGAAACATCTATTCCTCGCGCAAATCCGTTACGTATTCCCAAACGGCATTCCCTCGCGATGATTATTAAAAAGATCCGTTAAGATGATTCCCTTCCTCCGTCCCCGCGTCGTCATCTGTAACGAGATCCGCCCTTTCTTACACAGACCGTCTCCCGGAGAGACGTTCATTGTGTCAATATTGGTCCTGTTAATTCCACGGCGAAAAATTGATTTTCATTACGTCCGGGCGACAGGCACCGGATATCTCTTTGTCGGTTACGCGCGTGTCCTCCACGACGACCGGTCGCTTCCCGTTCGGAAGCAATTAAACGGAAAAATTCCCCCCGAATTGCTCTTTTAAATCAATTCGGTTTTGATTAATAAAATCCGTCAATTCCGGCGGCGAACGAGCGCCGGGGAATAGAGGGATAGGGGGATTGGAGGGGCAGATGCCCCGGGTATAGTATTAAATCCCGCCGCCGGTGGCTGTAGCGACATCGCTCCCTTATAAATCTGCGTATGGAATGTGACGCTTTCACAGCGGGATTTTAAAGCTTAGCGCGCGTTTTCAGCGTGGGGCCGGTCACCCTTAGCCGGCCCCCGACTGCACACACACTAATACACACATACATACACGCGGGGACTGCGATGGAGGTGCGCAGCGTGCACTAATAAGCCGATTAGTAAATTTCATTAGGTTAAATTGATGGTTTTAGTGCCTCTACAGCGCGCCATACAGTTCTGGCTGCTGCTCTGCTTCATTTCGAACGTATTGTGTGTATGTACGTTATACGTAGTACCAGACCAGTATGTGCTTATTGCGCATATGGGGGTAGTACGCGCTATAGTGATTTAATCCTAATAGGTATATCGAATTTAATAATAATCCGGGATATTCGCTAGAGGATAAAAGAACGTTTTGGATACTACTTGGCTTAAGATTTAAATTTAATAGCTTTTTATGCATACTCTAGTAGTACAAACTCAGGGTAATATAAAGAATAGCCCGGGTGCTCTGAAGATTGTTATGCTGGGCTGTATGGGTATAGAATACCTCCAGAATCACATTAAAGTGTTCATTTTTCGTCGGAGACTACGTCTTCCACACTTTTTTCTTAAAAAAAGATGATGTGATTTTCAGGTTATGTCACTACAGGAAACACATCGAAATCATTGAAAAAAGAACGCATTTATCAACAAACAATCGTTGTAACAAGTACTAAATTAGTCTAGAGTGTCCCAGGGGATTGGTGTAATGTATGTTGATATTGAAATTAAAACAAAGGCAAATTCGTGTTCCAATCCTTTCCAAATCCCCCAAAAAGGATTGGAACATGAATTTGCCTTTGTTTTAATTTCAATATCGAGTACTAAATTGTTTCAATTAACTTACATTTTTGGAAATAACACCATTTTATGCATTATTTTTGCCAAAAAAGTATACGTTCGTATTCGCGGTGAACTGTAGTTTTGACTAGAAATTTTTTTTATGTTGGTACGTTGGTACACTGTTAAAAATTTTAACACTTTTTTGATAATAATAAATAATAGTCAGGAGAGGTCCACACTCTTTTCGTGTTATTTTGCCGAGAACTAATCCGAGTTTAAATTTGACGAGCTATTGCTCATTGCTAAGGGGTTATTTTGTCTAACTGACACGAGGAATTATAAAATACTTCTAGTCACATTTTATTTGATCTAGACTAGGCAAATTTACTAGCTGTTTAACTAAATGAATGCGGTCTATTGGGTGATTTAACACCGTTTTCTAAACACGACGTCTTTTGCTAATATTAATATTCTCTCTTTAAAGGCCGTTTTACACCCACCTATTTATTGCGCAGTTTATTGGCCAATTTAAAATTTTACGTGTATAACACAGATTTAATAAATTGCGCAATAAATAGCTAGGTGTAAAACGGCCTTAAGACGTTTTCTCAATTATAAATATGCAGAACCACTCATTCAAAAGCTTTGATTGCAACTAAAAGTGCCAATCTTAAAATGATTTTTTGAGAACCATTATAAAATTATGTGAATGTTTATGCTATTTGACTTAAATTTGTACTAATTACGTAAATAGATGTTCCCAATAGATCTTTTAGATGTTGAAATTTTTATGCACACTGGAATTAACGTTTAATAAGACAAGGTTACACTTTGCAGGCCAGTACACGTTTAGTGGTTAGTTTGGATATGTTAATACGCAGAAACAAACCCGAAAACAGATAATGCATCAATACGCTTCTGAATGTCTAGAAAAATAGTGAATCCTGATATCTGAACAAAGAATTCACACGACATTCTAATAATTTCTGTTCTATTAAACACACATAGTCGTCTGGCAAAGTTTATAAAAATGAACACTAAAATATTTGACTAGCGCAAAATTAACGGTAACACCGATAATATTTTCAACAGTGTAACAAAAATAATACATGAAAAGATGTTATTTCAAGAAAATAAGTTGAAACAATTTAATTTAACAGTTATTGGTTTTCTGTGGTGACATAACCTAAAAATTGCATCTTTTTTTAAGAAAAAAGTGTGGAAGACGTGGTTTCCGACGAAAAAAAAGGCACTCTAACGTTATTCTGGAGTCATTCTACACCAATACAACCCAAAATTACGATCTTAAGAGCACCCGGGCTATTTTTCGTATTTTCCCAAACTCAGTCAACTTCAAATGGGTATATTTTACTTTTGCCTTTGCTTTTATTTTTGTTAAGTATACTCTATGTCTATCTCTTCTACTTTTCGAGTCATGTTTGCAATCTTAGTGAGCAACGATTCTATAATGACAATGACAGTCGTTTTTTTTTTTTGACGTTCAAAGTCGTGTTTAGTGTAACTAATTAAATTATTTGTAGAAAATAATGTTTTTGAAAGAAGAATTAATTAGTCTGGTGTTTGTACTGGCAGAATGTGACAAACTATTTTCTGGTTTCACGTATGTACAGTCAAAAACATCCAAACGCTGAAAGGAAACCTAATGTGCTGTCTTTTAAAAGACTGAAGAACTGTAACCACTGAAGGAAACGAATTTTCAGCAGTAGGCAGCGTTGTTGAATCCTCAAATATTTCTATGCGGGTGGTCGTATTAGACACAACATGAATTTCATCGCATTTTAAGCAAAAATAAATTTTATCCTTATTACCATTATCAGTTAGTCCAAGAACTAGATGAAGGTGATTTCAATCGAAGGTTGATGTTTTGTCAATAGGAGCTAGAGAAACAACTAGGAGAAATAAGATTCTTCAATATATTATTTGTTGATGAAGCTGCCTTCTAGAAGAATTATCATGTTAACCGCCATAATTTTCATTAGTATGACACAGTTAATCCGAATGCTATCAGGACAGTAGATCAACAGTAGCAGTGGTCTGTTAACATATGGAGAGGTATTATTCGAAACAAACTTTTAGGGCCATACTTTTTTTTTTATTGTAATCTTAAAGGAGCACATTATTATCTCCACTTCCTTGACAATGAATTTAGAGAGTTGTTGGACGATGTACGTCTTGATATAAGAGGGTAAATGTGGTTTCATCCTCATTCTGCGCATAATACAGTTAATTCTAATGAATTTTCAATATATCTGACTGCAAATATACGTTAGACAAAATGGCGGTTAGATCGAAAATCCGATGTTCTAATTTTTTTTTTTTATGTGTTTAGCACAGTTTTTGCATGTTTACTTATATTGATTTGTTGGTTTTTTGATGTTTTTGTGAGTTTATGTTAAATATTTATTTTCTGGATTTCATTTCTACAATCATCGCCTACTAATTGTAAAATATATGATCGCAATGGATGAAAAATTAATTAAAACTATAATAACTCGAAAAGTAGAAAAGATAGACAAAGAGTATGCTTAATAAAAAGTTTTCTGCATTTGAAAATATGTCACTTTGTACCTCAGATTTGAACACCCTGTATGTTAGAATGTAAAGTGTGCGTACTGTTTCTTCGAGTTATATTTACATTCATAACATATCAAATTTGGAGTCTCTACTTGCACTATTAACCGAAATATTAATTTCTCAATGATGCAATGATTATGACAAAAAAAAAAAGAAAAACTTAAATAACTCAAAAACGGCAACATGTAGCTATAGGAATAGCTAATGAAGACTGACGTATTTATGGACGTACAATTCAAAAATGAATAAAAAATATATCATTCTATACAAAATAACAAAGTTGACGTCCATTTCCGGTCAACCGGAAGTGATATTTTGGTTAAAGTATTTTACATTTATAGTTCCAATGGAACAGATAATGGTGCCAAAATCTCAAATATAAGTAAATAATAAAACATCATAAACTTTTAATGAACCAGTTAGGTGGAATACCCTGTATGATTGATATACAAAGTAGGCAAACCGTTATGTAGCTACAAAGGCTTATTATTTGAAATTTTATAGCTAATTCAGTTTTGGTCAGTTCATATTATTTTATTCATTAACGATAAAAATAGTTTCAAAATTCTCTTAACGAAAATAACATAGCAATATATAATACAAACAATACCTGCACGTACATCGCTCTCGAACGAACGGCATTGAAGGCGGGCGGGGGGCCGCTGGTGTGACATTGTAAGGTATGCGAACTTAGCTGCGGTGCTGTCCTCGTCCATGCGAAGATATTTTTAATTTTTTCCCGATCGCCACGCACCACGCATCATGTCTGACGTGTATGCGTTCGTGGGCTTACATACATAAATGCATACATATGATGTGCGTAGACGATGGATTCGTGATCTATACGCTGCGGAGCGACGACGCAATTTTGTTTATTGTCTTCGCCGTTTACACTCCCGGCATCGTAATTGTGTCCGCGAGCGCTTATTCAAATTACGGTTAACTGTACTTGTACCTGCGACGGATGAGTAGTCGTAAACATGCCCGAACCGTTTGGAATTGCCGGGAAATAATAATAGACTAATGTTTTTTTTTTTATTTAATTTTAAATATAACTATAAATATTATAAAGTTAAATAAAATGTCGCTCCACAGCCTTTGTATCTATTGTCTAAGAAAACAGAATTCTAAAAAAGAATATAAAAAATAAGAAACTGTTTGTATTCGTGCACATAACTCATTTCATTTATTGTAACATTTGCATTTCATGAAGTTTGTTGCCCAGTGGATTGGGTGAATTTTTATAAAGATGAGAATAAAATATTGTTTGATTCAATCCATGTGTTTATTAAATTATATCTTTTACAACATATTTCGCTCAAGCATGACTACAATCAGCATCCTCAGTCAACTACCAGACCATTCCATATATTTTGTCTTCTCTTCATTTATGTATATCATCCAACCTTCTGCCCTTGTTCTTCTAATCTTTTTATGATCTTCCTTAATTCTTCCTTGCTTCTTGTCAATATAACTAAATCGTCAGCAAACGCCAAGCATTGACGTCTTCTCTGGTATAAAATTCCCGACCTGTTAATTTCCGCCTCTCTTTTAACTCCTTCCAATACCAAACTGAACAGTATCGTCGAGAAGGGATCACCTTGTCCAGCACCCCTGTTAATTTCGAATTTTTGATCTGCTGTTTATTCTAACCATACCCTCTGTCCCTGACAAGGTTAATTTAATCATTCTAATTAGTTTATTGCTAACTCCCATCTGTTCCAACGACCTGTACAGTTCCTCTCTCCTTATTCCGTCATATGCCTGCTTAAAAACTACAAATAGCACCATTGTTGTTTTTCCATACCCTTGACTTTCCGCTTGTATTTCCCTCAACACAAAGATCTGATCTACCGTACCTCTTCCTTGTCTGAAGCCACACTGATATTCCCCTAACTCCTCTTCTGCCCTTTCCATTAGTTTGTTTTTAATGTGCATTGCCATTATCTTGTATACTATATTCAAGAGAGAAAAACCCCTATAATTCCGACATTCCTTCGTATCTCCTTTTTTATACAACGGACATATTAATGCCAACGACCATTCTTTAGGCATCTGTTCTTTTCTTCATACTGCCTCTATTAACGTGTGTATGCACTCACTTAGTTCCTTCCCCCCATATCTTATTAATTCCGCCGTTATTCCATCACTTCCTGGACTCTTATTCATTTTCAAGTTCAGTATTATTTCATTAATTTCCTCTATAGTTGGTGGTTCTTCTTTTTTCTCTGTTTGCCACGTCGTGCTGCCCCTGTCCAGCTTTCTCTCTTCCTCCACTTCTTCACCATTCCGTAATTCCTGAAAGTACTCCCTCCATCTTTCTAGAACTTCTTCTTCCTTGGCAATTAGATTCCCCTTTTTATCTTTGTAAAAAACTGCTTTGCTAATACGGCTCTTCCTTTCTCCTTTTATTATTTGGTATAGATTTCGCATCTGGTTATTTTTGTAATTTTCTTCAATCTTTTGCAGTACCTCTTCATTATATTTCCTTATTTTCTCTCTTATTAGTTTTTTGGTCTTCCTTCTTTGTCTCTCGTGAGCCATTTTTTTTCTTCTTCCGTTCTTTCGTTCAACATTTTTATCCGTAACTTTCCCCTTTCCCCAATTTCCCTCCTACATTCTTCATCAAACCATTGCTTCCTTTGTTCTTTAACTTTCTTCTCGCACTTTTGAGCCAGCCTTAACAAATATAGTTATTTTAATTAAAATGAAATTAATTTAATACTTCTGCTCTTATGGTAGAGCAAAGCATGTCTTAAAAAAGTTAATTTAATAAACACATGATTTGAATCAAACAATATTTTATTTTCATTTTTATTTACATGTAGGTAGATATTGTTTAATTGCTTCTGTGTTTTATACTTATTGGTTGACTATTCTTTCAGTTCATATATGTGAATGTCTTCTTGTATTATGGTTATGTGTTTCCTATTGTTTTTGTTTGGTGTTAGTCGATTTTCATCTTGTGTATCAGAATTATTTTTTAAGGTAATAAATAACTTGTTTTATATTTAGTTCGCGCGTTTTTTCGTAAACTTCTAGTGTGGGTGTTCTTTTGTCTAGTCGATCTAAAATCTTCAAAATGTTGTTTTCTTGTCTTTGTACTAATAACAATCTTAAGATAACGCAGATCACCCCATATCCTAAGAAAGTACTCCCTCATTTCTCTTCACAACGCGATATGATCGACCCAATATCATTCAATAAGCTATAACCTTTCAAACGGCCTCCCGTATACGGCGTGGACGCGATACAAAAACTTAATACGACAATAAAGATCACCTCCGTGAATCGGAGGCGATCTATCAAGTGATATTATCGGGGCCGAATGACCGGTCGAAGGCCGCCTATTGCGCTCGCGAGCCTCCGAAGCTACCGCGTCCGCTGGCACGATATTTTATATTATATGTGTATAACCCGGAGCCCCGTGCATATACGTTGATACAATAAAAAAGTACCATACATCATGTGTACGGGTGGCACGCGCGCTTTTCCGATATGTTCCCGATACCCTCTCGATATTGTTGCAGAAAAGGACGATGCTAGATTTATTGGGAGAGCGATTTGTACTGGAAAGCAATTTTCCAATTTATTGTTAGATATACTATATCGGTTGTCCCAGCCCATAGATCCCATATATTTTTTTTTATTTGTAGATGTTTTTTAATAAAATTCGAAATGTGTTATTTACTCTAAAAGCTATAGCTTTCAAGGGTATATTTGAATAATCATTTAATTTAACCGGTAGCGATAAAAAATTATAAAATGATTTATTTATCACTAACGGTTTTATCGGAAATATAATCAAATATAATATTTTAAATAAAACATCTGTATATTTTGGCAAATTTGCACATATGATTTGTAAGATTTCGTTTCCTTGGTTACCAAAAATTTTAAGTTTTGTTTTTCAATCTAGAGTGCCATGAATACAGTAAATATATTCTTAATCATTAACGTCATCAAGAAATTACAAATGCTACAGCATTTTCTTTTATAATAGCAGGCACTCCATTAAGAGCGGACTCGAACTGGTAAATAGACGGCTCTAAAGCGGAGTACAGCGTCGGAACTGTGAAAAGACTCTTTCGGTAAGATTCAGCAAAGACACAATGAATTAATTTTAAGTTAGCTCAGTAGGTATATAATATTTGTATATTATGCTCATTGGTGACGTATTTCAAGCATGTTCATGGTTTTCTACTATGAAAATAAAGAGTATATCATTTTATTACAATAGGGGTATCATATTGAATGATTGAAGTCAGTTGCATCTTATCCTTATTGCAAAAAAAGACTCACCAAGTAGCCATTGGATTCAATGACACTAAAAGTTTTTGACATTTTGGCATTTACAAACTAGATAAAAACAAGAAATCATTGACCTCATGGTCAACATATTTAATGTCACGAAACATCTCAAACCATAACAAGTATGTACCTCGACCAGAAGTCTTTCGAAACTTTCTTATTTTAAATAGAATGTTTTTCTTTTACTTTTTTAACGGTTTTTTTGAGACATTCAAGACTTTGGAAAAACATTTAAACATTGCTAGTTCCTACAAAAATGTTTCGAATTTTATAGATCATCACATATACTGGGTGAGTTTTTTTATCTTGAGACAACGGAATGTCTATAAAACTCTGCATCAAATCAAAAAGAGATCTTAATAAGATAATGTAGGGGGCTCATTGAATGGTGCCAAACTCGATCCCCCACCTTACCCGTGCAGAGTGGGAGGGGGGGACAACTTTGAAATCTTAAATGGGAACCCCCATTTTGTATTGCAGATAATCCAATGCAAATTAGTTAGTGTTGAATATTTGAACAGTAATGGAGGCTATAACATTACAAGAGAGAATTGAAATGATTTACATCTTCGAAATGTTATTTAATGTTAAAATAAAAAAACACAAAGTCATGTTTGCTTGCTTCTCTTTTTTGTGTACTTTTTCTAGACGTTCACAATCGTGTTTTTTTTGCGATTACAGCGCAATCTGTTACGAATCGAAAAAAAGTGTCCATCAAAAACTATGTACTTGATGGCGTAGAATCCGAATCTGCTATACAAAATGGAGGTTCCCATTTAAGATTTCAAAGTTATACCCCCTTCCACTTTGGGGGGATGGTGAAGAGGGGAATGGAGTTCGGCACCATTCAGTGAGCCCCCTATATTATAACAAATCTTATTAAGAGTTTTTTTTTTTCATTGAGATATTTCATTGTCTCAAGATAAAAAAAAAACTCACCCTGTATGCAGTGTGTCTCCGAGTCAAACGTATGAAGAGGTAAAGAAGTTTGAAACATTTTCGAAAGTTGAAAATACATCGTTATCAACATTTTTGTCGCATTAATTTATAGCTACTGCGGATCTCGAGAACATTATAATCGACGAATGATATTTCCGTGTCGAAACAAAAGTGATCTGTCATTCTGGTAATTTTTTGTTATTAATTCAACCTACTTTATTCTCCCAAGGTTTAAATAAAGCAATACATATGCTAGATACACAAGGCAGGGTAAATAGTCAATTTTTCGCATGGGGAAATGTGGATCAAATTGCCTCATATAATCCTAATCCGTTAATAGAATGGCATGAGCGTCCGTGGGTGTCATTTAACACCGAGTTCTCTCATTAATGAAAGCGACTGCTATACTCGCCCTTATGAATATGTATCTCGCAGACAAGAGGGATAACCTAAGGTAACGGCTGAGGGTGAGATGAATCTAACTATTGTTAATTAGAAGAATAATTGAATGAGAATTTAAGATGGAAATCTCATTATTAATGCGAAGATATTTGCTAAGTTGTCGATCTGAAACTACAATATGTATCTATAAAGAATAACAACAATTGTAAGACGACTTCAAGCCACAATACATGTATTAATTAACTAACACTAATTAATAATAATATATAAATATTACATAATAAAAAAAAACTATTAAAGTAAAAAAATTATTAAAAGTTCTTGTGGCACGACAAAGTTACAATTTTGTTTATCAGTGATACATTAATACCATTATCTTAATACACCGCATTTGATTAAAGAGGATCCTACACGGAAAAAAAATTGCTGTCAAAAAACCAACAATTGTAGAACAGTTAACTACAATTTCTTGTGGAAAAATGACTGGTTACAACTTATTTAAATTTCTATCACACGATTGTAGTTAACCGATTGTATTTCTATTAAATACAATATTGTCGTAAAAATTACTGAAAAATCTATTCCAAGGGTTGACATAATAGTGTGTACATTTTAGTTGCAGATATTGTACGAAAAATCACCTTGTTAGGAAGTAAATTTTAATATAAATTTTCTTACCATTTACTACACTTCTGTGTGAAAACATACAACATTATTGTTTCAGATAACACTACAATTTTGTAGTAAAGAGTACTAGGTGTTGTATCAATAATAACGCATTTAAATGCAAAATTTTATTCATATATGAATAAATAATATAATATTAAAATATAGCAGTGTGATAAACATATAAAATGTAAATATATTTTTTATACATTATGCGAAAAAACAACAAAAAACTTCAACAACACATCATTTAGCAATCAGCAAATCAGCAATAACTCGTGGCATGCTGTGCAGGCGCATATGACATGACTCTGATTTGGTGACCTAAACTGTGTTTACTTATAGAGTTCAGAAGATATCTGTACAATTGAAAAGTATTCCTTGAACTTGGCCTCGATTAGTTTTCGAACACCCAATACAAGGGAAGCTCTTTAATGTCATCTGAAGTTAAATTCTTGAAGCATTCTTCATTTACTTCGTTATCTAAAACAAAAATGAGTTAAAATTTGATAACAGGAATATGTTCTCTATCATGAACAATTGGATATAGCGTAGAAATTATACTCTTAGTTATTCTTAAGAAGTATTGTTAGTAAAATTTGAGCCATCACTCACTATAACTTACACACCCAGCAAGATACGTCCACTAGTAGAAATATTTACTTATTGTTGGATTAAATTAAATTTATATCGTTTTCAGTTAAGACAAATATGTTTATATATATTGCCGATATATGTGCCTACTTATGCCATGCTATAATATTAAACTTTCAATTTGTCTTACCTTTAAACAGATCCAGTAGTTTCTCCAGGTTCCACTGTTGCACTTTAATTACAACAAACTCCTCCATCGCTCCGAAATTAGATTATCTAATAGATGCATAAACCACGTCAACAGCTCAAAATGCTCAAATGGCCGTGTAAACTATGATATAAACTGACTATCCGTTAAAAGTTTGATGGCGCTGTACTCGAATAACGCGCTCTGATGGCTGCAGTATCTCATTGTTAGCTTTTGCCATTCTAATTCGCCATTGGTGTATTTGAATTAGACCACTTATTTAGAAACAAAAATATCGAAAAAATAGGAAGTTTTGTGTCAAAAATTGCCACAATCTTGTCGTGTAAGCCTCGACCAGAGGGATGGGACTTCCATATAAATTCAATGTTTATTAGGTGCATCAGATCCATCGATAATATCAAGAAAGGTTTCCCCATCTCACCTACATCATAAAATGTACAAGTAAGTTAAAAGTAAACATTCTAAGATATACCATCCTAATCAAAGATATTATTTTAGGTAAATACAATGTTTTTAGTTAGTGCAGCATGACAATGTCAATTAACTCCTTCGAATGGAAGACTAAGTTGTAGTGAAACCCATTATGGTCAATGGATTGGGGCTTGAGCATATATCGAGGGCATAGAGCGAGAACCAAGAAATCAAAACCAAATCTGGAAGTGATTTAACAACAGCGAATCAAAAATTGCTTTAGTAAATAAGTGCAAGTAAATAACCACAATCGATTTAGATAAAAAAAATATTTTGGGAAAAAATTAAAAATTATTATTATGAGTTTCCTCTAGAGATTATAGGGGAAGGAAACTATAAACTAAATTTATTATGTTAATGGAAAAGCGCTTATCTAATTTTAACCAAATTTACTAGAAATATTTCTTTAATGCTAAATTAGTAATATAATTTCAAATATCAGGTAACCTAACTTTAACTCTCAATAATCTTTAATTTGTATAGAAACTCCTTAAATCATTTAATCAAATGGAATGTGAAAAAAATCTTGATTCGAAAATCACTTGTCTAGTATACGATCGAGTTAAAACTAAAGTCCGATTAATTTGCACTTATCAGGTTTTTAGTCATGTTTTGTTTTTTAATTTTTTTTTAAAACAAATTTAAAATTTGCTTGAAATGACACTTGTTACATTTCATGTTTATACTCTACGTACTATTTGATTTCTTAGAATATTTATCTGCGACAAATATATTATGTTAATGATTTTACATAGGGGCATTTGTGTAAGACTCGTTTGACTGGTATTGTATTTATTTATGTATGAGAAATATGGCTTATTGGTTACAATTAAACGAAAAAAATTAATTCAGGACAGTTAGCTTTCAATGAACTTTGTGATACGTCTCTTCAAATGCTTAAGAGTATCCTTACTATTTTATTGATTTAAAGATTAAATCGATTTATAAATGTATTGATAGCTTTTGTTGTAGAGCGATTAAGGTAATTTGGAATAGAGAACAAGGAGGATTAGATAGTGTTCTCGAGTTTTAGATCAACAATTTAAGTTTACGTCACCATTCTATAAATTTATTTTATGTATATATCGTTTTACCTGGTTAAAATTAATTAATCTTTTTCTAATAAAAGATTGTGGTTATTCATAATGATATTCGACTTATGTTTATGAATTCACATATTTCATCGACCTATTTCTAGAATTTTATTGCTTCAATTTCACATTTGTCTCTAAAATGCAATATTAATGCATATGTTGTTATTCCTTTTTTGCATTTAATTAATTTTTGATTTAAAATAAATGTTTATGTATTTATATACTATTATTATAGGAAATAGTACCATGTACATTTAATTTATTGTATTTTTGCACAATTAATAAAGATATTTTACAAAATCATGTGTTTTCGTTGTATTTCAAATCATAAATATAAAAGAGCAAATAATAATAAACATTTAAATTACCCGCCAATAAATTTTAGTACGAAGAATAGTCATCAGGCGTCACTAAACGCAGTCCCAGTTGGCGTATGAGAGTTACCATTCTGGTCAGGTTATTCTATGGCCTCGACACAAACATTGTTGAAAAAATTATACAACAAAAGTTTAACCACAATTTTAAAGTATTATTTGCGAAAACAACATGTAATAATTAACAAAAATCTGTGATAAGGTTACATAATTATGCTAATTACTGCCACAATATTGTCTTTACAATATTGTTGTATATTTTTCCAAGAGATTTTTTTCCGTGTAGCTTCCAATATTATATTTGATTATTATTTATCTATCAATTTAGCACCGATGAAAATGACAGATATTTTTCAACTTCAAAACTGACATTTAGAAAAGTCAACGCCTGCCAGGACATGATCTCTCGACGCGTTCACCGCCATCAGCCCATAACGATCCCCGCGCGCGATATTAAGACACACGTATATATCTGACAAATTGAGATATTACCGCTGCCATAATGAGGCGCATTACTCAAAACGCCGTCGGCCCACTCATTCCGGCGCTCGTAACCACCTGAAGCGATAAGTCACGTGAGGTGACGGCTGTCTCCCCCCTTCGTGTCGATCTCCACCCTGACGTGGTAGTGCGGTTCGCGCGCTCCCCCCATCCGCGATTATCATCGTCATCATCATCATCGGCTGCCGTCGACGGAACGACGCACAAATCATTTAACCCCGCAGAGAGCCGCCGTAATATGATGTTATAGCCCGCCGGCGCTCTCAATCATCCTCACAGTGAGACGCCTCGAGGATAGAAGGAGACGGCAACGGCGGCGAGGCCACCTGACGGCGGTAAATAAATATTTTTGTAAGAAATTTGCGGATCGTCTCTGAGGATGTGATGGAGGAAAGCTCTACAGGTGTGGGAGGGAGGAAAATATCATCGTCATATCTTTCCCGTAGTGACAGGGGAATAGGTTGAGTGCCGATATGTTCCGATTTGGGCGGGAGCGACTACTCTCGAGTTTATGGGCCTTTTGACTTATACTTATTGATATCGAAACCGCAAATATGAAATTTATGAAGCTCGTTCGAAGGCCGTCAGGATATGCTATTTTATTACGCGGAAGCACATTCGGAATTTTGATCATTTACTATTGATTTATTGTAAATCGTAAATATCGTATCAGCTTTTTCTTACCAGATTAATATTATACATTAATGAGATCAGACTTCTACAGAAATCTATTCGAATTAATATTATTTTGAAACGTCAAATATTAACAGCCTAATCTTTTTAAATTTCACACATGTCTAATTTATTTATCATATAAATTAGTATTTTCCAAACCAGAAACAAAATTATGAAGAATCACTTACCCAAGAAACATGCTATTCGTGCCATTTGCGTACACAATTAGAGTTGATCCCGGATCTGGTGGTCGAAATAATTACTGGTAGCTAGTGTCATAATTATTTTTGGCACGTTTCAGTTTGGTACTGGTAAAACACCAATTCGGTGGTTTTACCAGTACCAAGAACCCGTGTTACTGTTTTGATATAATATTGTATTTTGTTAAATATTTTACTAATCTGTCATTCATTATGTACTCAAATATTTTTGCAGAGAGAGGAAGTATATTTATGAGTCTATAATTTTTCATATTATTCATATCCCCTCTTTTGTACAAGCGAATTAATACTGATGTTTTCAGTAACTCAGAGAAGGAACCTGTTTCAAATGATATATTAATCGAATGTACTAACAGCTTACAATTAGTTATGTAATGCATACACGATTTTATCAGAAACGATGATATGTTATTCTCGTCAGGTGTGGAAGATGAATTTAAAGCTTGTACATATTTTATGATATCAGTATCGACTATTGGACTTATAAAGAAGGAGTTGTTTAAACACGTTAGGTATTTATCAATACTACTATCGGAAGTTATGTTACCCTAACAATTGGATAGCATGGTACTTGTCGCTACTGAGAAGTGCCTATTGAAAGATATTGCAAGATTGCATATTTCTACATTATTGGAGTAATTTTTCAGCAGTGGTTTATTACTTGATTTTTGTTTGTGACATTAGTAACAAACTGTTTTGTTTGCATTATCCTTTTATTAATAAGCATGTTTATTAATGCAGCAGCAGCAATGCTTATTAATAAACATGCTGTATACTGACTGAATTGAAAATGCAAAATGAAATTAACAAGGAAAAAGAAAATTAAAATTAGCTAGCTCAACGGATAAAATCTTAAAGGACGCAAAAGAACAATTAACCTCAGAGTTACCCTCGCGAATTAAAACTTGAATCTAACCACGAAAAGTAAAATGTGAGTGAATGAAATCTAACTTTCTTAAATGCCCCAAAAATTGAAAAGGTTTAATTAAAAATAAAAGAACAGAATTTTCAACCCAACGAAGATAGTTAACAAACAAATTTTATTCAAAAAGGGTTAATTACAATTTGTGCAGAAAAAAACCGTGAACTGAGGGTTCTGGCCTAAAATAGAAACTGCACTTGAATCTAAACTACAATAGGACAATGCTATTTCCTATACAAAGCAAAAGATTAGTTTGTTCAGGAAGATAATCCTAAATATACCAATTCAATCCACGTGGTTTCAACACAATAAAATAAATTCATGGACAAACACTAGAATTTTACAAAAATAAAAACTAAATGCAAGAACAATGCATCTACCCACCCAACCCAGGTGATTGATAATTAAAAACGAAACAGCAAAATAGAAAAACGGAAATATTAACTCTTTAAACTATAATGAGAAACAAAAATAATAAATCGCAATCTCTATATTCTTGAGCAAAACATGGACATTTTTTTGACATTTCTTTCAAAAACAATGATTTGTCATGTAATTTAATAATGTCCGCTTTTCACGATTATTCTTAAGATAAAATATCCAGTATGGGAAAACTAAATCGACATAAATACTTTATAAAAGGAACCAAAAGCATTGTCAAGTGAGGCGTCTGTGTATATAGACGCCCAGTCTTCGTTTTCCAAGTAGTTAAAGAATCGAGTTAAATAGTCCTTAGAATAAACACGTTGAAAAACGTAAACTTTTTTAATTACATCACCAACTAATTGCATAGTGATAAGTTGAAGAAGGTAATCTGATATATTGCCTTCTACACATACATCAGCCTCCCAATTTCCCTGATTTATGTTTACAATAATATTGTCTATACATGATTGACTGTCGTCAACTGTTCTACACCCTAAAAAAATGTGGTAAAATTACCCCAAAAAGAGGAGTTAGCCGCCTAATTTGGAGTAATTTTGGGGTAACTTTACCACCTTTTTTTTAGGGTGTAGTTGGATATCTTAATGTTACATAAATTTCGTAAATTATACGACTGAACTAAATCTAAAAATTGTTTGACTCTGTAAGTATCTGAATTGAAATCGACATTAAAATCTCTCACCTATTTGTTGATTATGTCTATAGCATCTCTGTATACAGAGATGCTATAGACATTTTTATTACGCAAGGAAATTGTATGAAAGTATATAAACCCCCACATATTTACTGTTAATAGCAACTTCTCCTGACACTTAGCCAAAGTGTGCAATAAATGCAGTAATTAATTTTAGAAAATTTCTGTAAACAATACTTTTTTGTAAAATGTATATAATGAAATTGTACTTAATTGAATATCCAGTATTCAGTGGACCACTTGCAGGTAGATTACATACCTGTATCATCAGTATGATGTGATGATACATAAATTTGAACGACGCGATTGACAATTGTCGGCACACCAAGGCATCCAGGATATCGACTTAATATATACTGCGATATCAGATGAACTTCACGTATTTATGTATGTCCAATATCTACAGCGATACTATGCCGATACAACATTAACTTTGAGCCGATATTGGGCTAAAATCTTCTAGATATTGAAAGTATAACGGTTCGAATGCGAATATTAATATCGGTATGAAGTTACTACAAAGATGTACCACCAATAAAGAGAAATGTTCACACTTCTATATCGCGCCGATTGTAACGCCGATCCACTAATATATATACCGCCGATTAGATCGCCATTGGCAACAGACATTATACCGATATAATGTGCTACTTGGGTAACCGCATTTATGAAAGTGTTGAAGTCGCCATTTGGCGGACGATATAATGCCACACTATTCCGGTAATATAATAATATAATAATACGGTTTATTTTATGATTATTCATCCTGTTTTCATTTATATTACGGCAATCGTCATGTTGAAAGTACGCTCTAATTCCTTATCCGCGGGTGTAGGGCAATAATCTAAGAAAACGCATTTTAATTCAAAATTAGAGTCGGAAAAACCGTCCGGGTGGACGCCCCATTTACATTTATACATTTTTAAGCCGCCCCCGTTTGCGCTCCCAACTACGGGGTCGGCGGTAAACAATAATGAACCGAGTAAAAAGGGGGCGGCCGTATCCCCGGCGAACGCGTTCGCATTTACGTACACGAATTAATACCCATTCCTCCCTCGTCGCCTCTGCACGTCCTTCTCCTTCCCCTCCCCGGGCACGCCTATTAATTAAATATGCACTAAACATGAAATTCATCGTAAAGTGTCGTTTGCGAAGATTATATCCTCCGAGGCTGCTGCCGGAGCGCGCGTATCTCTCTCCCGCGGAATATTAACAAGAAGAAGAAGAAGGGGATGTAGGTAGATGAGACAAGGATATGCGCCCGTGGTGAAGGAAGGACGGAGCTATAGGTAGACGTATACGGTAGGAGTCCACACATAAACTGAATCCTCGAGCCGTTTTGTCGGCAGTTTATGCTTGGAAATGCAAAACCCTGACTGTTTTACATTTCAGTAAGCTCATATTTAATGGCGTCTGTGAACTATATACCCTCTGCCGGATCGTTCCGCATATGCTACCCCTCCGTTGCGCGCGTATATATATCTATATGGGGTATGTTTACGTGGGTGAGTGAGAGGGAGCCGAAGGAAGACGGGGTGAGCGGATTTGGAACGGCTTAGATTTTATGGAGCAAATGAAATTACATTCCGCTTTAAAATATGATGAGCTCTCCCGATAATGAAACCGAGGCTCAATCTTGGAGCGCTGTCGAATGAGAGACACATCTCTCTGTGTGTGTATATGGGTATATAACATCTCTATACCTTATATAGTTTATCCGTATCGCATTTTCATTCCTGCAATTCGAGACATATCACCTTTCCGTTATATTACGGTGTTCTTTGTCTCCTCGTATAAAAGGTGGTAACATTGCTGTCATTTATGTTACCTGCATGCAAATACAAATATATACATCGAAGAATACGGTTTTATCGGCGTCAATAAAAATGTTAATGTCACAGAGATACCGTCGAGAGATTGGTAAAATGTATTTTTTTTTTGCACCTGAGGAATAATACTGTAGTTCCTATTTCATTTTTATATTTCTAAGGGTGGATTTATCAATGTAGATCCCAAGAACGTACCATTACAGAAATAACAACAGTAAACGACAATGTGGAATCTGGTAGCATTTTAAATGACAATAAAAAGCATAATTTACCAAAAAAGGTTGTAGAGAATAGCCAAGAAAAGAATGTAGCCTTTACTAAAATCCAAAGAAAATGGATTTACGTGGATAGGTTCAAATCGAATTACACGGACAAAGAATTATTAGAATTTCTACAGAAGAAATTTAATGTAGACGATATTGTCATTGATATATTCACAAAAAAGGACTATCACACACACGAAAATTAAATAGCATTCAAAGTTGGCTTTCCGAATTCCATTGAAAATAGTCAATTGTTTGAACCCTCTAACTGGCCCATCAATGTAAGTGTTAGATTTTTTCGGAGGCAATCTGGAAAAATTAAGTTTCACAGGAGCCAACGAAACCGACAAACCGCCTATACTAGAAATTATCACAGATAAAATTTCTGTGAACAGTCCTGCAAAAAAAACAATCAAAAGTAAATATTTTAAATTACTTTCATTGGTGAAATAAATTAGTTTTCATTATTATAACAAATCATTGTACATTAGTCTATGAATTTTTGTTATGATAACATATATTTTGTTATTTTTAGGTACAATTTTCATAAAATTATTCACGATATTAATGCAATAAAGTATTAAATGCTACCTTCTTCGTTAGTTCAATGGTTTGCAAATTATTTCAAGAACAAACAGATAACATGCCTTACTATAAAATGTAGGGTAGTGATTGAATACTGACTTATGCCACGGTCGCTGACTGAGTGATAGCTTGGTGTGTCGTCCCTAGAGGGCGTGCATTTTAACTCGTAATCTCTTCGGGGAATTCAAGAATAATACGTGAGATGCGATGTTACCTAAATTTGCGGCACCGAAAGTGACGGTAGAATATCGAGAAAAATCGCGAGGCAAGAACTCAAAATAAAAACAGAAAAGGTGATGCACTTCCGCTTTACAAACCTTCGAATGAGTGGGTTGATATTCGGCAATCATGCAGGGTGCCAGCCGGCTCGTCGGCGAGGGAGTGGGTTGATAGAAACACAAACCCAAGATGGATAAAAATTTCGGCGTCACCTGCTTAGGTTGCTCACCCTGTCATGCCCCCAAGATAAGCAGGAATCCAAGGTGATAAATAAAAATCGAGGGGTAAAGTGGTTTGCAAAAAAACCCATACACAAAAAAATAAAAGGATAGATTTACTGATAAAACAGTTAAACTTTTATTAATAAAAGTTGACCTAAAATAAAGAGGGAAATTGTTGGTGTTATTGACATAAAGTTCAGATAATAAATATGATACTCTGTATCAGTAAACGTTATTAACGACTATAAAAATAAGAATAAAATATTGTAAAAATAACAGATAATCCTACGGTAGGGCTCGAACACCGAACGCTTTGGCCAACGCAATCAGTTCACACACGTTATACAAAGAAAATTCTTAGGCTAAGAGTTAATTTAAATTCAAGAAAATTTTACAGTTACAAAAAAATAAACTACTAAAATAAAGTTAAACATTTGACTCGATTATACAAGTGGTGAATAAATCACCCTGTATATTACAGGCCGATATTTAATCGATTGATGTTTTAAATAAATATTTTGAATTCGTTAAGAAAAAATGAAAAGATATATGAATACTAAAGTGAAACTATTTTACTAAGTTAGTTTTTACTAAGGTAGTACCCTCCGATCCTTGATATAACATAAATAATTTACAGTACCGTTGAATAAAACATAAAAAAAAACTAAGTGATCGGAGTTGGTTATTTACTAAAGAAAGTTTTAAACGCGGACAAAATTTACAAATAAAAAGAAAACGTGCAACTTAGCTTTGCCCTCGATCAGCTGTTACGGGGCATGGAGATCCTCTCCCATCCGAACAGATAAATAACGAGGTTTTACAACGAAGAGAAGAAATAGACAGATATGGCGTTGCAGACGCGTGGTTCTCAAATTATATCCCAAAATATCGGACTCATCCGCCGTAATAATCACGAAGTTTCCACTTCAAACACAAACGAAGATACGACCAATGATTATTTCAAGCAATCCTCCAATAAAATCCACAGATGTGTGAAAATATCCAAAATTCCCAAAGATAGGAAGATTTCTCGTAAGAGCGCGCCTAAACAACAACCAAGAATGGACAGGAAGCCGGAAGGAAGAAATACGTCACGCAACCAATCAGAAGACAGATAAATAAAACAAGTATAAAGACATGGAGGTGCCCTCTAACGTCGAAAAGGTGTAAACACAGAATAAGAGATCTAAATGGAACACGATCAATCGATGTGTGAAAATCGATAATACAGACATGTCCAAAACAAACAGTCCCAGCGTACCTAGAAAACGTCAACAATTGTCAAAACACAGGAATTCCAGAAAGTAAACGAAAATCTGAGACCGTTTTAAGTGTAAGAAATTATCTGTAAGTAAATGAGAATTAAAAGATATAAATTCTAGCTAGGCCATTCTAACAGGGGAAAGAAAACACAATTTGAAAGCCAAAAATTAAACGATAATGTTTACGTTGTGAAATTACCAGACGTAGGAGCATCTCTGAAGGTAGAGGACGGAAATAGAAGAAAATAGGGTTACAAAAGCTAGCGGAGAACTAATTCGAGGTAAGCGAAGCAAAAAAAACCGTAACATGTTCTTGTACTAAGTATATGCTGTAGTTAGATAGAGTACCAATAGTCACAAGTAATACGTTACTACATATCAACAATTTGATTGCGATAATGACACAAGAATTTGTCAGGTACGCTGTATAGTAGCCGTTAATAAGAGCATTATCTACAGTAAGAACTTGCATCCAGGAAACTGGGTTTAGTTGTAGGTATTAATTAACGAGAATAGTTCCAAGTAAAACTTTATCTATTGTAAGTGATTTTTTTATCAAATAAACACTTTGCTTAACCCATTTTTCTCAGTGTATAAAACAACGATTTAGCAGCTCTCTTAAAGAATGTAATATACACGACGGAAAGGCTTTAGTTGGAAGTTTAATTTGGATAAATTTTACATTTATAAGTAAAATAAAAAATAAACAAAAAAAAAAACTTATAGGTAAAATGTGTAGAGCTCTGGAACTAGTATTAGGTATATGCACAGTATTAAATGCATTTATTTAATTTTTCTTTTTCCCGTTTCCATATCGTAGTGACCCGGAAATATCCCTCTCTCTGTGGTGTTTGTATACATAGCAAATATATATAAAGGGAAAACAAACTTTAAAATTCAAATTGCGCTACCATGTTCTACGTTTCGGACATCGCAAGTTAGCTTTCATGTCGGCAACGAGCGTGAGCGAACACTTACCGGGGGCCGGGCTCTATTTGTAATAATATTATCTTATACAATACGGCGCGCATAAATTAAAAGCAAGATGGCGCCGCGGACGGCGACCGGAAGCGCTCCGGTGCTGTGTGGGAGTGCGTCAAACACCGGACCATAACTTAGATCGCTATCACGGCTCGCAGTATATAACCGCTCGGCTTCTGGAACGTATTACTTGGCCGAGGAGGTATAGTCGTAGTAGTTATACCGGGCTTATTATACACGACGATATATATAAGCGCGCATACATTGTATTACATAAATATGCATGTACATGTAATTCACTTACCTACATGCGCACGTATAAACACACACTGCGGGCGGGTGGGTATAATTTCAGCAGCTGTTGAATACGCTTAGGCTAATGCGCCTACACGCTGGAATAAGAATTAATGAAACGCCATTTTAATTATGCCAATGAAAATGGTCTGTGTTCCATAAAGTTTGCTACGAAATGCGAAAGAAATTCTACGACGTTAAACGGGATAAATAGGCAAAGATATGTCATATTTGCCAATAAAATTCTTTCTGTAGAGGAAAATGGCTTTACTCAGATTCTTCAGATTGAATGTTATTCGAACATGTTAAACAAATACATAATAGAGTTTTGTGTTGAAAAGTTTTTCTTTCTTCCACACTGTGCGCATGTACCCTTGCCTTTTTTGGTCTTACCAATAAAAAATAATAAATTTTAAGGGAAAAATAAGGTACTTATGAAGAAACTTCATTGATAAATACAGAAGTTAAGCAAAGAATTATATTCTATTTTCTTTATTTACCCAATAATATACAGGGTGATTCTCAATATATGCGACAAACTTTAAGCACTGATTCCTCGGGTTACTTTGATCATAAAAATTCATAAGAACATATGTCCAAAATCGCTGAGTTCTAAAGTTGTACAATGTTTATAATTAATTTTTTTTCTTATAAATTAACAAAATAATTAGTAAAACAAAATTAACTTATACTAACCGTTGAAAATGACCGACCCCCAACTGCAATACAAGCTTCTATCCTCCGTCGTATTGACTGGCGAGTCCGTTCTAAAATACCAGGGGTATTTCGAATTGTTTGAAAAGCTGCGATAATACGATTTCTCAGTTCATCGACATTTTCAATGGGAGTCGTATAAACTAATGATTTAAGGTGACCACAGAGAAAAAAAGTCAAAAGAATTTAAGTCTGGAGATCGAGGAGGCCACGGTTGTGGACCTCCCCGTCCTATCCACGGATCTGGATATGTATTGTCCAAAAACTCGCGAGCAACTAAACTAAAATGCGCTGGAGCACATCCACCGATCTAGACACGTATTGTCCAAAAACTCGCGAGCAACTAAACTAAAATGCGCTGGAGCACCGTCATGCATAAAATACATTTGTAATCTTAACTGCAACGGAACTTCTTCCAGCAGTACTGGTACGTCCTCTTCAAGGAAATTGCGCTATACCTCGCCATTTAACCGCATCGGTAGAAAAATGTGGACCTATCAAGTGATCTCCAACAATTCCGGCCTACACATTGACAGAGAATTGATGTTGATGACGGGCATTCACTAATTCGTGCGGATTTTCTTCGGCCCATAATATGTGATTGTTATGAAAATTAATAATCGCGTTTCTAGAGAAAGTAGCCTCGTCAGTGAAGAATATTTAGGCCAAATAGTTAGGATTTTGTGTTGCATCCATTAACAAAAAGCCACTCTTTGCGGAAAATCTGCCGGCAAAAGTGCCTGCACCCGTTGAATGTGATATGGATACAACAGTTGATCTTTCAATATTCTCCAAACTGTGGCCTGACTAATGTTTAAAGCAAACGCAATTTTTCTGGTGCTTGCAGTAGGATGTTCCTCAATTTCATTTAGTACCATTTCTTCAATTTGTGGAGTTCTCACTGTAGATGGGTGCCCGATATCAGTCGTCCGTTTTTTAAAATTTCCCGTTTCACTAAGACGTTGGTGAAGACGAGCAAATATTGAATGATGCGGGATGATACGGTTCGGGTATCGTTCTTCATAAAGACGTCTAGCAGCACGCGAATTTCCATTGGCAAGAGCGTAAACGAAATGCATTTCACACATCTCAGCATTCGTGTAATTCATTTTAGAAAACAGAAACTAGCAATAAACTGAATGAATATTCTGACAACTATTGACAAATATTGAAATGACAAATAAACAATTCCCTCTCAACACAATAGTTTTTGAAGAACCTACTGTGATATTATATCGTGTTACTCATAGTTCATAATTTATTATTAAACATTCAATAACTTTAAAACCAAACCGTTTTGAACGTATACTCATACAATCATCCAAATGATGTTGCAATGAGTAGCTATCTTCTTTAATTATTAATAACTCTATAAATTTTAATATCGTTTAGCTAGAACTGAGCAGCGGAGAGTATTAAGAAGAACATTAATATAGACAACAAAAAGTAGCGGACTCAGGTTGGACCCAGGAGGAACTCCAGAGCGAGAAGTAAACTTATACGGTCTAAAAGTGCTATCAGTTAAATGTGATGATATCAAGCGACTGAAAGCAAGAGTCATGCCAAATGCGGTTAATTTATAAAGCAACAATCGATGATCAATCGGGATTAGAAAGTACCACGTCCATTTGCTTATGTAGCTGGTCCGCTAAATATTGCGTAATAGTGACAAAATTACTTTCTGTAGACTTCCCAGGTAAGAAGCCGTGCTGATTTGGTGAAAGGTATTGCTGAATTTTACACAGAATCGCTTTGTAGTCAAAATGTTCGAAGATTTTGATGAAGTCAGAAATAAGTGAAATCGGACGGCAGTTATTTAACTGAATAAGGATGTAATGCAGTATAACTGATTTTCTCCGTCTTTATTGTACTAGTTTAATACAATAAGACATATTTAGAAGTAATTTAAAAATAATACGTCAAAATAATCTGACAGAAGCAACATCAAAATTATAAGTACCTAAGTAATTTTGTTCAAAATCTAAGTTTTGTATTAAAGCAATGGTCGATAACGGTCGGTAACATAATGGACTAGAAAATGACTAACACGTGGAAGGGCGCAGAACAACCCAAAGAGCAAGGTTATAGGAAGAACACCAAATCGGTGATATAATCTTTTTGACAATGTACTTGAATTGTAGTTGTCAATAAATTCTAATTATTATTATTATTATTATTTTTTGCCTCCTCTGTGCTTTTTTGAATCCATTACTCTAAAGATTTATTATTATAATCATTATATACACTGTATTGTCTTTAATTGTAATTGTTCATTGTGAACCATACTTCTAGGAATTGTGTGAAATTTTGATTTGGTTAATAAAACTTGGAAGTTTGTTAGGATTTGTTTGAATACTGTTGTCAATATCAGTCAGTCTCATAAAATTTAAAATCGATTTTGTTAGGTAACCGTGCTAAATTTTAGATAATCGCCTTGTTGCGATTACTGGGCGCAAAATAAAAGCCCTTTTGTGTATTACTTATCTTTTGTGAAGAGCTACAAATAAAATTATATCGGTAGCAAGAAAAATAGATTAAATTTACTAAAAATACAATAACTTTATTACTAAAAGATTTTTACGGATTTTTATTTATCTAGAGAGTGAGTATGAAGTAACGTATAAAATTCATAATTTATTTATTTGTAATTATATTGAAAATCGGGGAGACGTGTAACTTAGGGTTTTAAAAGTACTTACATCATTAGAACAATCATATCTCTTATCATTGCGACGATATGACGTCATCGATGATTTTTTAAAGGATAGAGTAGTCTCAATATAAGAAATACATATTACGTCATCATAATGTCAACGTAGAATACGCGAACTGAAGCTATCAGTGGTGGAGGTGATTTAAATTGACAGAGGTGCTTGAGAGAAAATGCACGCCAGTAACAGAAGTTACTACAGAAAAATAGCAAATCAAATTAATATTTAATAATAATGTTGAATAATTAATATTATTATTAAATTAGTTATTGGGTACGTCAATATTTTGGAAACCGTTCGTAAAAATATTTGGGTTAATAGAAATTACATAATAATTATAATACATCGTAATTTTCAATGAACAAAGAATGTTTTTAGATACATGGAACATGCACTAAGAAGGTAAAAATAAAACATTTAATTTTGTGCTTAAAATTATTTAATTTTAAATAAATTAGTATTTATTTGTTTATGTTCAAAAAAAATAAAGCACCAAAATAACCATCGTCATTTATTCAGGAATAAATATGAAATACAAAGTACAATGAACGATACTATATGGTGAAATGTTATAATCAAATACACAAGTCCTTTCTAAAATACTATAGCACTGGATTAAGAACAATAAACTATATTTTACAGTAAAAAATAAAACTAAGGGGTGCCTTTAAGAGCAGTTTAAAAGAGATCCGACACTGAGCTTCCGATCAATTATTCCGTTTTATCAGGAAGTTCTTGCCACCTGCAAGTGAATTAAATTATATAAATTTCAGTGTATTAATTCTTCATGTATAGTACATACTTAAATCCATCTTTTTTAAAACATTTGAGAGAGTGGTCAAACCTCCTTCGAAGGATATACCATTTTCTTGAATTTTTTCATAAATTCCTATAATTAAATAATAATGCTGTTGTATAAACATTAACAGAAAGGAAATTATATTTTTGTACCTCTTATGGTAGGTCGTCTTTTTTCATGTATATAAAAATTATATACAATAGTACGAATTGTTTGTTTATCTTCAATACGAAGGGTACTTTTTCGACTGGGGCGTGTTCGTTTTCTGCCAGGGCTACTAAAAGAGGTAGCTCTTCCTGCATCTACATCCTCGGCTTCCTTGACAATACTTCTGTATGTAATGTCAGATATTCCCGTTGCTGCAAGTAACCTCTCTTTATAGTGCGACAAAGGTATTATTGGAGCATCATTTGCAGCTTCTTCCTTCATAAATTTTAATACATGCGCAATGATTTCCCTTTCCCTGGCTATGAATTATTTTGCCTTTCACGCCAACTTTCTTTGGTGTTGATGCGACTGTTTCAGCCATCATAAGCTTATAACTGATTATAAAAGAGATTTCTATAAAAAAAATCTTATGCAATGCAGTCCACTTACCACTATCTATAAACGAAGTATGAGATGTCTTGAAAAAGACACTTATTTATATGACGTAGGTAACACTAGATAATAATAAATAACACACGGTAAAAAAGCGATCAACTCCCACAAATTCAGAGACAGACACTAATTTGAATTTTGACAGATGCGAAATTGTCGACTGACGACGCCGCTGAATTCAAACACCCCTATAGCTGGCATAATGGACTCATCCGACGACTCCAGCGCCCAAAACGGATATGACGTAATATGTATTTCTTAAATTGTGACTACTCTACCTGTAGATTATATTTCATTTTTAGATACAACCGGTTTCTATACGTACAGCAAAATAATAAATTGAAAAACTTTTGAGGAAAAAAAAAGTTAAAATGAGTATAAATTTAATATTAACTAAATAACAAACAACAAAAGATAATTATTATTAAAAATCATCGATCATCGCAATGATAACAGATATATTATTGTTCCAATGATGCTAAAACTAAGTATTTTTAAAACCCTAGTACGTGTTTCAGCGATTTTTAATATAATTACAAATACAGAAATTTGCTTTATATGTTCCTGAATATTTTCTTTTTATACATTCCAAACTGAATTGCTTTATTTAAATAATCTCTCTTTCGAACCCCTCCTTTTACTGTTGTCCCTTCTTAAACAATCCAACAAACTATGTAGCTAATTTATAGAAGTTGAAACCCTAGAATAGTCAGTTAAATTGATTTGAATCCATAGGGAAATCTTAGAAAAGATAACTCAGATATTTCATAAAAAAAAATGTGCTTGCTAATTGTCAGAGGCTAAACAATTAGCATATCTTGAACATTCCAAGTGACATTCTCATTTTCTCCATAATTTACGATAAATAAAATTAATTGTACAGTAAACGTATGAAGTAGTTGATATTCAATTTCTTTTTTTTATATAAATAATGGTGCTAAAACCAGTACGGACAAATTTGGGAAAACAAGGCCTATTTAAAGCTATGAAAATATACAGTGGTCCATTCAAATAAAAAATTGTTCCAACTAAGAACAACAAATCCCAAACAGATGTATCACGCGTTGTTGCACTTATCTGCAAAGTTTCATCAATGCTAACGTTTCAATTTCATACTTTATACCGGCTCGGTATTCCTACATATACAAGCGAACGCGAGATTGAGTTTAAATAATTTAAACGGTAAACGGGAACGATTTGTGCGCTCGCCTAGGAACAACAATTTCTCCCGTTGTCCTGTATAGCAATACTCAACTACCAACCTTTTATTCTCGTTCCGGCATCACGGCGCGTGTGTGTGTGTAAACTCTCCCGATGCAATAAATTCGCATTAATAGATACACAGTCATCCGATATTTCCGCTCAGATATTTCATTAGGTTTTTGCCCGGTGACGTTGTTTCACGTCATTAAGAGGTATTTACGTCCGATACTGAACTATGTCGCAGTGTCAGTATGAACTGAAAGGCATTCCGATTTATATAACTGGTAATTTATATTTCTTACCGATGTGCAACGTATACATGTGGACATTTGCTTTTATAAAAACAGTGCGTATAAGAAAACTGTGATTGTGGTAATCGATATCGGTGTATGGGCATGGGAAAAATAGTTGAACATTAATATTTTAGCTGTCTATTAGGATTTTTGTCATGAGATCATGTAGAGACTTTACTATATTTACTCTATTTTTTAATTCGAAGCAGTGTCTTTTAAATTGATACCATAAAAGGTAGGGTTGGTATTGATCAGTTCTTCGCAAAAATCACACTACCGAAATTTGATATTTTGTCCGCCGCCATATTCTTACAAAAGCTGTTTAGATCGTGTATTTTGGTGACTGCGTTTGTATTTCATGTTTCTCCTTAAATCTGCGTTGTAATAATAAAAAAAGTTCTTCTGAGAACTAATCGGTAAAAATATTCTTCCTGTAAAACATTTCACAACGTTTTTCTTGGATATATTAGCAGAAGTAGCAACTAATTCCTACTTCTGCAACTCAAATATCCCCGCCGAGAATGCAAAAATTTGTAAGTATAGGCTTGGTTGAAATCAAAGAGTATCGAATAGAATATTTCTTCGTTTAATACGCCTTAATAAAGACCAGTATAGTACACATGTGACAGATTAATGTTGAGGTTACCAACTTACCACTACGAAATCAACCCAACTGAGTTAGTGTACACTGAGAAAAAAATTTAATAATCATAAATAAAAATACAATTATCGTAACAAGTAAACAGTTCAGCTGAATAGGGGATAAAAGCACAGATTACTTAGCACTAGTAAGAAAAGAGATCCTAAACACTGGTACTAACAAGAAGTTATCTAAGTTACTTCTTACTTACGGTCTGCTTCATACCGGTAACTTATGAAGTTACTTATGATAATTAAACTGAAGTAGTTAAGCCAAAGAATATATGTAGTTGCAGTAAGCAAAGATTTACCCTTGTCAAGTAGTACGTGTATTGCTGTGAGTGAACTATTCTGTAACATCTATCACACCTTCATAATTAATACAAGCTATTTAGATTACTTGTGATAAGAAAAGGGTATCATTAATGCACGTTCACTAAATAGGTACCTGATATATAGAAGGTAATGGTTTGCTATAAATATACAATACACTTACCTTAAATTTGTTCTTCAACTATAGGTAGTGTAGGAAACGAGGAAGTTTAGTGAATATTTATTAAGTAGCTTACTGTAAACTCTGTGTGAATAACTGATAAAGTAAAAACAAAAGTTCCACAAATCTTCGATTATTTATGCAACCACAACTATAAGTACTGCGTACCGAGCAATGCGTAATTCAAAATTGTTTATAAATAATTTTTAATTACTTGGCTTGGTTGAAATCACCGAATATCGAATAGAATACTTCTTCGTTTAATACGCCTTAATAAAGACCAGTATAGTACACACGTGACAGATTAATGTTGAGCTTACCAACTTACCACTGCGAAATCCACCCAACTGAGTTAGTGTACACTGAGAAAAAAATTTAATAATCATAAATAAAAATACAATTATCGTAAGTAAAAACTTCAGCTGAATAGGGGACAAAAGCACATATTACTTAGCACTAGTAAAAAAAGAGATCCTAAACACTGATACTAATAAGAAGCTATCTAAGTTACTTACGGTCTGCTTCATACCGGTAACTTACGAAGTTACTTATGATAATTAAATTGAATTAGTTAAGCCAAAGAATATATGTAGTTGCAGTAAACAAAGATTTGCCCTTGTCAAGCAGTAGGTGTATTGCTGTGAGTGAACTATTCTATAACAGCCTATCACACCTTCATAATTAATACAAGCTATTTAGATTACTTGTGATAAGGAAAGAGTATCATTAATGCGCGTTCACTAAATACCTGATATATAAAAGGTAATGATTTGCTATAAATATACAATATACTTACCTAAAATTTGTTGTTCAACTATAGGTAGTGCAGGAAACGAGGAAGTTTAGTGAATATTTATTAAGTAGCCTAGTGTGTACTCTGTGTGAATAACTGATAAAGTAGAAAAAAAAGTTCCACAAATTTTCGATTATTTATGCAACCGCAACTATAAGTACTGCGTACCAAGCAATGCGTAATTCAAAATTGTTTGCAAATAATTTTTAATGACTATTCAGTGTGCTGTAGCTTCGATTGCATTAATAATTTGAAGATTAAATTCGCATTTATTTTGCTAAAGATGGTACATAATACTTATTACTTAAGAAAAAAAGCCATATTATTAGTAATAGTTTTATTTTATATAGGACAAACACAGTGACTACCTGATATGAATGAAAGATATTGGTTTCACTTTAACAACAGCTTTTTTTTAAACAATTTACAACGTATTGATTCATAAAATATATTCCTTAATAATGAAAAAATGAACGAAGCAATAATAAAAGATAAGGTAAATGGGGATCCCTTGAAACGTTATTTAGTTATTGAAATTATTGAAATCTAAACAAAGGACAAAGAGAAATATGAGTTTGAAGTTATAACTAATAACAAACAAAAAAATAATATACCTAGGCGGTAAACTTGCGGTTTCTGTTGGTTCTTTGCACTGGGCGTTGTCTCGGCGAGTTGATCCTCTGTCGGCGTACGTGGCGGTTATGTACGGTGATCTCCTCGAAAACGGCTACTTCGTCGTGGTATCCCTAACTGCAGGTGGCACTTGCACTGTGGGATCGTTCAGCTAGCGACAGCATCCACACTTTAACTTCACCAACGGGCACAGATATCATCACAATGATGGGGAATTCAAATATCCCACCACGTGGTTTAAAACTGCAATCTTGAAACATCCGATTGCTTATAGGCTCGGTATTTCTTCTTTCGCTGGGATTCTTTATACGGATGGGGCCTTGAGTTAACCCACCCGGTATTTTTAATATATTAGCGTTCCAACTGGCCTACAATGGTTGTACTCCTTGGCCACCCTTTTTCGACGACCTTTTCCCACGTCCGTAACTCTTACTTGACGCTAGCATGCGCCTGCGCGCGTAGCTGTCTCGGGTACTATTTCATTACTCCGCCGCATTAGCCAATCAGGAATAATAAAATAATCACGGGGTGTCAGCAAAACTAAAATAATCATAGTTGTTGTGGCAAGTTGTTAATTTTCTTTGTCTGTAACGTTTTGTGTTTACTGACAGTTTTTTTCTACATATTGTTAGCTGTATGATCCCGAATCAATTAATTATTTATTTTATAATAAATATGGTAGTGTAATGTGATCTATGTAAATCTATTAAATCTAATTCCTTGAGTGATAACACTGAAGCTTGAGAAAAAAGATTGAAATTCCTTCACACACCCACTTAATTTACATATTACAGCCGATTACCTCTCCATAATAAGGCATTCTCATTCGGTTTTCGTCGCGGGTAATTAAAAACTTCTACTCGAAACGGGGAAATCTTTTCTCCGGCCTCCTAATGATGTATACCTACCTGTCTACATAGGTAGGTAAGTACATACGTTCGCGTCTTATTAATCTTCGCTCGAAAACGTCGTCGGACGAAGAGACGCGTTCGGCTTATTAATCGTCATATTATGGAGCCGGGTAAAAAAGTGACCTGCCGCGACGACCAGCGTATACAACATACGTAGATGCGGTGGCTTCGTCATTCACTACGTTCGGGTGGACGTATATACCTACAGGGGCAGAGGAGGTGCACCGCGTTCCGATGTCATGTCGTTAACGCGGTGGAATAATGCTTCATTTCGGATGCTAGGCGCGCGCTTACTTAAGCGACACTAGATATAATAATGCCCCTCGGAAGTGAGCGACTAACTTTTGCGTGGATCATTATTATTAACGATGGCTCTCCGTTAAAGAAAACTTTTACATCAGTGAACATTTAAAGACAATATCAATTTAAGACTTTTAGCACAGATCATGCAGATGTTTCATTTACCGTCGGCACCTTTTATATTCGAAACTAAAAAAGCTAACCGCAAATCGAACAGCGCAGGCCAGCAGAAGCTGCCATGTAGATATTCGTGAAATTTACTTTCAAATCAAGAATACATATAAATTATGACAGCAATTTTGACAATTGTGTGCTCTGCACTGAGAAAAATGGGCTAAATAAAGTGTTTACTTGATAAAAAATTATTTACAATAGATAAAGTTTTACTTGGAACTATTCTCGTTAATTAATACCTGCAACTAAACCAGTTTCCTTAATGCAAGTTGTTTACTGTAAATAGTGCTTTTATTAACGGCTATTACACAGCGTACCTGACAAATTTGTGGTAAGTAACGTATTACTTATGACTACTGGTACTGCATCTAACTACAGCACATGCTTAGTAGAAGTAACAATGCTGATCGCTATTAAACTCATGTATTTTCTTAAATAGGTAACAACTTGCCACAACTATGATTATTTGAGTTTTGCTGCCACCCCGTGATTGTTTTACTATTCCTGATTGGCTAATGCGGCGGAGTAATAAAATAGTCCCCGGGACAGCTACGCACGCAAGCGCGGCCTAGCGTCAAGTAAGAGTTACGGACGTGGAAAAAGGTCGTCGAAAAAGAGTGGCCAAGGAGTACGGCCATTGTAGGCCAGTTGGAACGCAAATATATTACAAATACCGGGTAGGTTAACTCAACGCCCCATCCGTATAAAGAATCCCAGCGAAAGAAGAAGTACCGAGCCTATAAGCAATCGGTTGTTTCAAGATTGCAGTTTTAAACCACGCGGTGGGATATTTGAATTCCCCATCATTGTGATGATATCTACGCCCGCTGGTGAAGTTAAATTGTGGATGCCGTCGCTAGTGATCCGACAGTCCAAGTGCCATCTGCAGTTAAGGATACCCCGACGAACTAGCCGTTTTCCAGGCGATCACCGGACATAACCGCCACGTACACTTCTCACAGGAAAAATCGGGACACCAGCAATCGTGAATTTTAAAATTTCTTGGGTGTAAATGCAGCTTTCAGAGGATATATGCACTTATCAAAGCCATAAATCACAGGGATCAAAGGTAAAGATTAAAAATTTAAACAGAAACATAAATATATATAGAGAAAAAGGTTTATACATTAAATAAACACATTGGAATTTCGGTGGCGGTGTTTCCTTAGAAATACTGAATACGGAAATACTAATGCAAAAAAAATACATCACTAAAAGGCCTCTTGAGTAGACGACACCATTTAGAAATACACATGTATGTATTTAACTTGTTTGATGTTATGTAGATAATTTTTTTTTTAAGAAAACACATGGCCACGGGATTTGAAAATTATATTACCTATTACAATGATATTAGTTGCTTAGTTTGATTTATGCCCGCAAGTAATACTTTAGCAGTAGACAATATGTCAATCAGTCTCCTGAGTTTTTGAACAATGTGATTTTCGCATTGATGAATTACACTATTATTGATGTATTCATTATTGTTGTTGTTTAGTATTCTTAAATATTGTATTACTACAAAATATTTTTCTATATATTAAAAAATTACCAAAAACAGTTTAAGATTATTTACAAAATTTTTAAAGCAATTAATTTTACAAAGAAATTATTTATTTTATTAACCCTCCGTTTATTGTGTTTTCAAGAAATATATCTAACTATCGCCTGTGTAATTCAATGTCCTTCTATTTTATTGAAATATAGCTAACACTTTTGATCTGCTTCGGGCAGTAGCAACGAAAAAGTATTAAATGTATCAAATTCAACAATAAATATTTTAGCGCTAACTGAGATTGACGAGCAATATGCTTTCTTACAATTTTTGTTATGTATTATAAATCAAATAATATTTAAATAATTGTTAATAAACCTGTGCTACATAAAGACAGTTTGTAAAGAGACCCAGTGTTGGCCATATTTCAAGAAAATAGATCAACGTCAGACTACAGAGGCGATAGCTATATTTCCTGAAAATACAATGAACGGAGGGTTCATAAAATAAATAATTTCTTTGCGAACTTAATTGCTTTATTTAAGAATTTTAGAAATAATCTTAAACCGGGTTTTGGTAATTTTTTATAGATAGAAGAAAACTTTATAGTAATACAATATTTAAGAATATTAAACAACAATCGTAATTAATACATCAATAAAAGTGTCAATAGTAGTCAATAAATCTGTGAAAATCACATTATCCCAAAACTGAGGAGGCTGACTGACATATTACCTATTGCTAAACTAATACTCGCGAGCATAAATCCAAGTCAGTAACTAATATCAAAGCAGCACTAACGAGTAACATAATTTTAAATAATAAAATCCCATCACCACATATTTTCTTAAAAAAGAATTATCTATACATAACATCAAACAAGTTAAATACACATATATTTCTAAATGAAGCAGTCTATTCAAGAGTTCTTTTTGTTGTTATGTATTTTTTTTTTCATTGGTATTTCTAAAGGAAACGCCGCCACCGAAACTCCGATTTGTTTATTCTATACATAAACCTTTTTCTCTCTATATATTTATATTTCTGTTTAAATTTCCAGTCGTTACGTTTGATAGCAGTAATATACATAATTAAGTGATTTATGGCTATGATAAGTGAATACGTTCTCCGAAAGTTGCATTTACAGTCAAGAAATTTTAAAATTCTGAATTGCTGGTGTCCCGATTTTTCCTGTGAGAAGTGTACGCCAACAGAGGATCAACTCGCCGAGACAACGACCAGTGCAAAGAACCAACAGAAACCGCAAGTTTACCGCTTAGGTATATTATTTTTTTGTTTGTTATTAGTTGTAACTTCAAAGCCATATTTCTCTTTGTCCTTTGTTTAGGTTTCAATAATTTCAATAACTAAATAACGTTTCAAGGGGCCCCATTTACCTTATCTTTTATTATTGTTTTGTTCATTTTTTTTTATTATTAAGGAATATATTTTATGAGTCATTACGTTGCAAATTGTTTAAAAAAAAACTATTGTTAAAATGAAACCAATATCTTTCATTCATATCAGGTAGTCACTGTGTTAGTCCTATACAAAATAAAACTATTACTAATAATACTGCGTTTTATTTAAATTTATATTAAATATTCACTAAACTTCCTCGTTTCCTGCACTACCTATAAGTTGAACAACAAATTTCAGGTAAGTATATTGCATATTTATAGCAAACTTTCTATATATCAGGTATTTAGTGAACGTGCATTGATGATACTGTTTCCTTATCACAAGTAATCCAAATAGCTTGCATTAATTGAGGTTAAATAATGAAGGTGTGATAGTCATTATAGAATAGTTCACTCATTGCAACACATATACTTGACATGAGCAAATATTTTACTTACCGCAACTGCATATATTCTTTGGCTTAACTACTTCAGTTTAATTATTATAAGAAACTTCATAAGTTACCGGTATGAAGCAGACCGTGAGTAACTTAGATTACTTCTTGTTAGTATCAGTGTTTAGGATCTCTTTTTTACTAGTGCTAAGTAATCTGTGCTTTTGTCCCCTATCCAGCTGAACTTTTTACTTATGATAATTGTATTTTTATTTATGATTATTAAATTTTTTTCTCAGTGCAATTAGAAGTAGAGACACTTTAATATTACTTAAGACGAGCTAAATAAAAAATCTGATTCTAAATTCTGCAATTTCTTTACAATAAAATTAAGATTTCAATAATATAAATTAATAAAATTACATTAATTAAGTTGCTAACAGACTATCTAACTAGATGCTACATACAAAACATCAAATGCCTTATTGTTACTTTTTCCCATGTGTATATTATTAAATCGAATCTTTTGTGACTGGGTTTATTTATCTGGAAGCGCGAGTGAGCATGCATGTTACGTTTATATCGTCCTATAGACAGCCATCGCTTCCCATTATAACTATAAACCCGTGGATACAGCGGAGAAGTGAAACAATGAACAAGACAATCGGGCAGGAAACGGGATTGTTAAGTGATTTCCGGTCTTCGGCGCTCGTACATAATAAAAGAAAGCAGAACGAACGAACGAACTAGCGCTCGATCCTCGGACATGGAAATCACACTGCAATAAAGCAACGGCGGCGTACAGCTAGTCTTGATGCTCGATTTATTGCTCAATTTGCATATGCGCTCCGTGTGCCGCAGGTCCACCTATCGTTTTCACGATTAACATATAAGTCATCGTAATGCGCCGTTGTTGTTTCGCCGCATGCTCGAGCAGCGCGCTCGACCTTTGTACCTCGTTCGAGGAACGTTTCGGAAGCACCTGCCGCCTCCACGACAACGCTCTTCTCCGATACGAATCCCTCGGACGAGTGGGTGGATGGGAATCGGAAAATTCGGCTCCGTAGGGCGTACAGGTGAACGTCGACGTTTTATCATCGTACCGTACGTATCTTAATCGTGGTAGCTCTTCCGTTCCACATGTTTTCTTTCCGCCCACGCAACTCCGTAACATATTGTATGCTAATCGGACAAATATGAGCGCGCGCGAACACGGAAACGTTCTTCCTCTCTTCTCTCCTTCGGGCGCGGCGAGCAGCCGTTGGAGGGCCATCATTCATTTAGCGCGTCATTACGATAACGCTTTGTTTGTACAGGTAACGGAGTACAGGTGCGCGCTGGATTAAATATGCCGCCGATGGCGCTCGCGGTTACCTTTCGAAATCGGAAATTATCGTCCTGGGAATCAACACCGAGTGAGTGACTGGCCAGAAAAGGTGGATCATTATATCCTTTACCACAGCATAATTAAAAATTTTGGAGTGAAAATTAACACATCTATACTTTTCGACAAAGTCTTTTTATAAGAATACATACACAGGGTTCCATTCTTGGTCCGCTGCGTTTTTTAATTTACATTAATGACCTCCCTTACAATATCAGTGATGTTACGATGTGCCTTTACGCTGACGACACATCTTTAGTTATACAGGCACCCGATGCAGAATCTGTAGAAGACCAATCAAAAACTGCGATGAAGGAGGTTGTGAACTGGTTTGCTGCCAACAAACTTAAAGTTAACGTCGCAAAGACCCAAAACCTTCTACTATCTACCAAAGGCACAGGTCAGTCGTCAGCAGTGAAACTTTTGGGCGTCACTATGGATTCTTCGTTAAGTTGGCACCAGCATATTGATGTATTGGCGAATAAGCTCTCCACTGCACTGGTCATCAGAAGAATTATACATGTCGCAAACCACCATGCAGCGAAAGCAGCGTACTTTGCACAGTTTCACTCACTGTTGTGCTATGGGATCCTCTTCTGGGGGGTGTCGACCGAGGCGCATAGAATCTTCGTTCTACAAAAAAGAGCAATACGGTATTTATGCAACCTTGAATATAGATCAAGCTGTAGAACTTATTTTAAAAAAGAAAATATACTTACCGTTCCATCCGTATTTATTCTATCCTGCGTCTCGTATGTGCATCAGCATGCCGAGGAATTTACCTTAAATGGGGACACACACCTATATAACACCAGAACGCGTGGGCATGTGCGAGTACCATATCACAGACTGACCTGTTCCCAAAAAGCAATTAACCACTGGGGTGCGAAATTATACAACCACCTTCCCGAAAATTTCAAGAAATTGCCTTTGGTTGTTTTCAAGAAAAAAGTGAAGCAAATGCTCATAGAGAAGGAATACTACGAAATTAATGACTTCTTATGTACCTTATAATAATTTTGTTTTTAATATGTTTGTGTTGTTTTGTTTGTCACATTACTGTCGTTTGTTCTTTTACTATTCATTAACCTTTTATGTATATATAATCTATGTTTTTTTACTTATGATACTTATGATTTTTATCTTTACACATATTTATTATACTTTTTTTGACGATTGTAACATATCTACATACATAACAGCATTGACTTTTTCTGTAATGGTTTTATTGCAAATATATATTATTATTATTATTATTATTATTATTATTATTATTATCATATTCGAAGTATCGTCATTTAAAGACTCTACTCTGATAAACTGCCCCTAAAGCTATAGAACTGAAATTAAAACTAAGTTATATTATACTGCCGCATAGATTGTAGATATGAAAAATTAACTTAATCCAGGCCACCACATTCGAGGTATTTGCAATACGGTGAAAAAATTGAAAATTTGAATTGTGAATATTAATTGAATACAATTTCCTTCACTCAGTTCAAAATTGTTATTATTTTCCTCTTTTGAGGTGCAGTTTTTTTTTAGTTTGATTTAAGGTGCTAACTTGGCTTTTTGTTATATCACACTGTATAATACATTTAGGTGTAGTATATGTTTTTTTAGTTTTCTAATCTCTTTGTATGATCCTAATACATACAAAAAAATAATTACTCAATTTGAATATAAATGCATCACATTGAATATAACATAACTTCCTATATAAGCAAGAAGATGATGTATTTATATTAAGAATAAAATTTGTTCAATTATCCAAACCGGTGAATTTGTTAGACGAAACAATTTTTTAGTTCAAATGTAATCAATATACTAAAATCATTATGAACATATAATATTTCCACCACAAAAATAATTATTTTATATTTAAGTAAATAGATTTTCTCAACTGGAAACTCATATTTATGCCTTAATAATGTATATACATTTGATAGAAGTATATAAAGGTATCATTTGAAGTATTACCATTATTTGCTTCCAAAATATAAGTATATTGAACTGATAATACTTACCTCCTTAATTTAAGCATTTCTACAATTCAAGGGTAATAATTACCTACTAATTTTGTATCTGTAACACCAAAAAACCTCGGTAGGGGAAAATTAATAAATAAATATTATGTAATTAAATAAATTTACTGTCATACTTAATAGTTTTACAATGTTTGGGAGAAGGTAGCGTATCGGGGTATTCCAGGAGTGCGCACAAATGTTTCAACATTATGGTAATTTCAATTTGATATTTCATGTTTTCAGTACAAAACATTTAATAATTTTATGTAGTAATTCATTATACCAAACGTATAAGGGATTTTGTTTTGAATCTACAGATTTTCTCACTATGTTTGCATAGATTTATTCATTACAACAATAACAATGTTCATTTGGAGGAAGTATACTTCAATGCAAATATTTATACTATTGTGTTTAAGAGTATGTTGTGTTTTCAGAGAATTTACTCTTATGTTCTAACCAACAAGATTTAGTTCATTTAAATATATATTAAGTTTCGATTTCTGAATAAATAAAAATATTCAGATTGATAATAGATTTTTTGGGTGTGTAGGAACAATTTCCAACTTCCTTCTTTTGTTTAACACTAATGACCTTTGATCTAGTACCTTAAACGACAGTGATGCCTGTTTTATCTACGTTAAATTTTTTGTGAGGTACAAACTTAACATTCTCTAACTCCAGCTTTCATCAATGAATGCATAAACGTTTCCTTTCGTAATTTTTTTTTCTGCGCAAATAGTACGAACAACTAGGCTGGGGTAGCGCTTCAGAAGACGTTTCAACCAGGTTTTTTCTCAGCAATTAAATTGGGTAAAATTGCGAAGCAACTTTTTTTATTGCAAGTTGGTAAGCTAAAACACGAATATCTCTAAATCCTCTTAACTCATGGAAACGTGGATCCATCTGTTTGCAGTTCTTTACTAGTTCTTTCTCAAAAATCTCCAGAACGAGTGCTCCAAAGGAACAGCCACAAGATCTTCTCATGTTTTTGTTTGGCAAGTAACTGAAAATAGAAATGGAGGAGAGAAAATCCAGCTATTGCGAAAATCTCCAGGGAATGAGGCAAAGTAAAATTCTTCTGGGAACTTATAACCAGAAGAGGTTTACAGAATGCATCAACCCGAGTAAGAACAATATTCGCATATTAACAGGAATACTTTCAGGCCATTGTAGACTGAAAGGACACCTGAGTAAGCTTGACTTGAGACTTACCTACACTGGGGCCCTGTGATATCTTACACTTTCTGAAAGGAATAGGATTGGAAGGCCAGCTGTAAAGTAGCGAGAATAGGGGACACAACAGATCTTTTAGATCGCAGTGATACAATGATTGAAGTTCGTGTACTATCGTCCGAAATACGAACATATTACAAACTTACACGAAGAAATTAGATCATTGTAATTGGCCTTATACGACGTAAGCACCAGCCGCCGCTGGAATAAGCATACCTTTTTTAAGGGTCGAACAACGCCCTAAAGTAGAGCTTGCAAATATTCCGAATGTTCAAAAAAAAACTAAATTACACACAGACTTGTTATTCAAACCCATTGACAGCTAAAACTCACAAATGAGGAAAGTTAGTTAATATTAACAGCTAGTGAACCCAAATTGTTATTCATACGTGGCGTATTCATCTGATATTTTTTTTTATAATTATTTAATTTATTATTTTCATTAACTTTGGATTAATTTTGACAATTTTGAATGTTCAAGTTTATAAATTAAAATTTTTAATTCAATATTTGATTATTTATTGAAGTTTTTCTAAGTGTTGTAAATTGAAGCTTCATATAAAAAGTTCCTCCTCCTACATGTCTTAATGTTTCCGATTGATAATTTGGTTTGAATTGAAAACTGATTTTTAATTTAACGATACATAGTTTTCAATTTTTGAATATACCTATATTTGAGTAATAAATATTGCACAATAACCGCCGCTAATCACACAACTGTAGCGATTACACAGTGTGAGAAACAGCGTGATGGCCGACTTTACACCCGCCACATCATGTCTCATATATATGCGTGCGAGTATTGTGTATATTATGTACGCAAAGTATGGCGGTAAATTATAGCGTACAACGTTCTGTTATTAATTACTACATCTTCATCCGTTCGCTATTAATCTTCGCCAATTAAAATGAGTCCGACGAACATGAAGCCTACAGAGCACAGCGATTGTTACGCTCACATGGGCCCGCATAGATATTAGTCGGGTAGGTATATACATACATGCATACGTATAAAAATGTTGTAATTGTATTGGTGTATGCGAGTCTTATATGGTAATATATTATTAACACAATCGCAGATATGAATTTCACGCCTATCTAAAGTACATAGCACTCAGTGTAAAATAAGTTCCACATCTATAACAACAACGTGTTGATTTTGAAGGTTAGGATAAAATTACTCATAGCAATTAGATCGGAATTGTATAAAATTGCCGTCTATTTCTACATACATATGATTATATTAGAACCTATTAATGCAAAGTGCAGCAATCTAATATTCAAGGTAGCATAACTTCACGAAACTCAGAACAAGAAAAATAATACGGAATCTGTGTAGCATTAATTCGTTTAACATAGATAGAAGATAAAACAATGTTAATTGAAATCATTCTGAAAAAATTTGCAACATAATATACCTGACGAAAGTACCTGACGAAAAAATGATTCACATTTGTTACCAGCCAAACAATAGCAGAAATTCAACCAATGGGTAAGGAAATAATTTTATTTATATTCATGGTAGGATAAAGTGGATAAGTGTGTCGTTAAATTGCCATCTGTATAGGAATTTTCATGAGATATTGTAGGTAAAACTATATCATTTTATTGTAAAGAACTTCAAAAAAAAATTGAACAGATTGCCCAATTCGTTCAAGAAGCGTTTATCAAATCCTTTTTTACCTGGAATATTACCTTGTGAAAAAATTTTGCTAATGCATGTCCGAACCTCACCATACATGTAAAAACGCGCAAATTTAAATTTTTCTAAGTCATGATTCTACACTTGTTTAGCTATGTTTAATCGTGTTAGCGAAAACATTAAGAATCATTCACTTTATTATAATTAATTAAATGTCAAAATAGTATTTAAAAGTTTATTTTGACGTTTCAAAGTAAGATTCAGAGTTTAAAGAAAAAGTGCGTAGTCAGAGTTTTAAACTGAATAGTTTTAATGTAAAGAACTGTCTTTTATGCTATTTTTTGCAATTAGTTTTAAAAATTTCTCTTTCTTGTAAAAGAAAAACGAGAAAATTTGATAATTAGGGAAATTTTGTGGGGTTGTCACAAGTTGTACTTGGGTTTGGCAAAGATTTAAATTGACAAGTTAATTTAAAATTGCACTTTGAAATTTCTTATATTTTATACGTCTAAAGTAATAATTATAATTCTAATATGAGTCACAAACTTTTTCATGCACTCGCATGAAAGGGAATTGTGAAAAAAAATTAATAATTTACTTCGGAGAAATGTACAGTATGTATCAAAGCGATACAAATTGTGAAAAATGGTGCAAGAAAGGATTTTCATATTTGAGAAGTCTTATTGCTTATTTTGAAAAGTACGTAAAGATTATAATGTCATCATTATGGTGACTCATTCGATGTTAAGATCGTCTCTCACATGTACATAGAAATGGTGGATTTAAAATATATGAAATTCAAGCATTTTAAAAAGCTATTAAAGGTTATCAACAAATTAAATTTAGAAGAAGAAGATATTCATGATTTTTGAACAGCCGATGATAAAATATATTACTATAAAGGTTAGTGTTGATTTTATTTGTTACTTTTTGTAATTTTATATTCTAGGTTTTTTGATATAGATATAATGGAGCTGTAGCGAGAAATTAATTAATATTGTGTGGAAGTTTCAATCAATTCGATTCATTATAGTAACATACTAAAAAAAAAACAATGTACCCAGAATGTTGCAGTGACTGAGTACTGATGAATTATAAAAATAATCTGCGGCTAAACGTTATCACAAAGTTTTTTTCTAACTTATCGTCATGGCTGCTAATTATAGTATCGTAACACAGGGAATGTTCTAACAAATTGCAGTTTTTTCTTTACAGGACTTGTTTGAAAGATCCAGTGCGAAACATATAGCAAATACTGGAGGTGAATTTTTTAAATATAACGATTAGGTGCTGGAAAGCAACGGTGTTCTGAGGTTAGTTGCCTTTCTATGAAAATAAAATTGATGTTGGAAATATGTTTGGCAAGGAAATAACGTGCAATACCTGGACTTCTGGGAATGGTTCAGTTTGAGTACTCCAAGAACAATATATATCGCAGAGACGATAATTTTAAAGAATGTTCTACGGCACAAGGTATCAATATCATTGAAAGATATAACAGTTAACTAATGTTTTAATAGCTTATATATTTCAAAGATTATTAAAAATATAAATCTTACAATGATTTTATATAATAACTCAAACTGTTACAAAATGTATATTGAATCTCTATTTCTGTTGAATGTGAAAAATTAAAATAAATCTGCTTAATGTTATTTCTTAGACTAGTGCTGTATGATTTACGACACTGGAATAAATGGTATGTTAGGCACTAATTGCAAAAAAGTATTTTTAAAAAGCCTTTAGCGAATCCAATTTAGAAGGAGCGCTTCCGGTGGTAAGTTGCCTCCTGAACAGAGTAATACGAATAGGTACATGTTAGAAGCTACAATTTTTCGCGTAATTTTGAAGAATAAAAATGTAATTCTTGAAATCACTGTGACGATTGCCTAGAAACTGTAAAAGGGTAATCAAAAGAATTGTAGAAAACCTTTGTAATTAGTAAATTTATTTTGTTTCAAGTTCATCGTAACTAGAAAGCAGGGGATGTGTTCTCGAATCAGTCTAAATAGTAGACGATTTGATATGCTATGTAAGAAGGTTAAGGTAAAAGTAATTCTATTATAGTAACATTTAAAAGTGATAAATAAAAATGCGGAGTATTTGAATTGAGAAGTTAAAAAATTTGGAAGGTAAACATAAACGATTTGACTTTAATTTTATTTAGAATGTATTGCAAGTTAAAAATGCACCATTAATCTGTGGATGTGAAAAGTTTTCTATTTCGAACATATGTATGTATAGAAGACGGCTTCTTTTACACATTTGAAACATTAATTATAAATTGTTTTACAAATTGTTGTGAAAATGTTGTGAAATAAAGTTAATGTTTAATTCTATCTTTTTCTTTTATGTAAAATTTTGATATTGTCGAATTTTCTTGCATATATGCCAGGTTTATACATATTTTTCAAAACGATGCATTAATCGCATATATAAATTTCTTTTATATAATCCGGTCTCTAATTATTATATACTACTACCCAATGTATAATATTACTCAGATGTAGTTTTTATGCGGATAAATTGTTGCGATATTTTTCAACCGTTAACCCCGTCGTCCCAGGCGCAACTATTAGGCGTAGTTGCTGTACAGTATATCGTATAGGTACACAGCGACTATTATTACTATACATATATATATTACATACTCAATTTTGAAATCTTCTCATTTACATTACACGCCGCCACACATTAATTGAATTGTTTTATTCGCTGCGTGCGCCTATTACCTGGCTCCTATTTTATATCGTATAATGCGCAGATAGAGGTTAGAGTTGTCTGTTCGCGGATATATAGCTAAGGTGCGGCTGGTCACGATAGCGTCCGCCGATAACGTCCTGATGTATGGTTATAAATTCATTCTTAACAAATTGTCATGCGAACGGGTCAGCGCGTTTCCACCCCTTACGCGTAACTTATGCTGGTTATATATGTGTAATGTGTAATACATAACATCTACGTTTTGCGAGAGAATATTTGTTTCGAGTTTGTGTCGTTTTATCGCACGAACAGTGAATATAAAGTACGCCCGTTTAAGGGTTTATTTTGGTATAAATGATTTGGGTTTTATCGGGAATTTGGGTGGCTAATTTTAATAAACGCATATATAGTGTCTTAACGCTCATAATAATTAGTGACTAAAATTAAATAAAATTATACACTGCACCTTGTCAGATAATCTAGCAAAAATGTGTGCCGATTTACGGGTGGGGGGTATCTTCCGTAACTCGTAAATCGGGAGCAAAAGGTGTGGTTTCTATATTTTTAACTAGAACAGGAGCAAAGTAGGAGGCAAACCAAACAAAATTTTTATTTGAAATGACAGTATCACATTTTTGCAATAAAAATACTTTCATATTAAAAGTTTTAACAAAAATTTTATTTATTACTAATAGGTTAGTATACCTAAGTAAATAATAGGATTACAGGCAGATATAGATTTTATTAGTGCCTTCTTGTGTGTGTATTGAGTTGGATACAACCCCAGCACTTGCAGAGTACAACGATAGGACGAGAGGAGTTATAGCGGTCCAAATTCTACACCAACCAAACTTCAACAAACACAGCTTCCCAAATGCAATTTGTTATTGCTTACGTTCGTATTACACAATTAAACAATCATCCGTTTAATCTATATAATTTACTTGTTTTATTATTTTTACGTATTTTATTAGTTTTGAATTACCCCTGCAGTTTTTAAAAACATTTATGATATGATTTCTTGTGTAAAAGGTAAGTCGGTGGCCAGTGCATAAATTTACATTTCTTATATATTATATTGTTGGTTTAGTGAAATAACTCAATTATCGTGAAAGAAGACACCAATGGGTATATGTTGTAGTGCCAGTCTCTGCAAGATAATTTTGATGCTAAGATGGTGCAGTTTTTGGGATTTCCGATGAATTAATTATATGATACAAGAATTAAGAACTACATGATAGAGAACTATTACGTTGCAGAGATTCTAGTCATTAAATATTTATTTGTTAGATAACTTTAAGCTAGATTGCTTTTATCGCAGTAACAATCTATTTTTTCTGTACTTTTAAAATAATGGCTTTTGGTTGAACTGCATTTACTGTATAAATTAATCGCATTTATTACATTAGATAATTGATATTATATAGCTACGTTGAACTTATCATTGTGCCCCCGACATTATTCGTTGACAACCAGTGCAGGTCGGATGTTAAATGCAGAGTCGAATAGAAAGGAACATCTTGGATGTACAAGTATAGTAAACTCTTGAACATAATTAAATTATTGTGTATTGTGTCAGAAATTGAAAGTCCCTCCACGGATGTGTTGCATTTTTATTAATTTATTTGAGAAAGAAAGGAAGAATCTTTACACTATAAAATAAACAAGATTTATCTTCACAAAAGGAATAATATGAACAAATTATGTAAAACTTGCAGTATGTATCACTTAATCAAACATTATTTTACTGGAATCGTGTTTTTATTACTATAAACTGTTCATAAATTTGCAACAAAATCAGATAAAAACGCATAAATTTGTATATTTAATCTATTTTTCTACTTTCTTAAAAATATAATTATTCTACACGTTTGAAATTTCGGCAACAGCTTTACAAAATGGCAGCGGGGCTTGAAGGTCATTAAAACGGACCATCAGAAACATGGATTTTTGCGAACATGTCTTACTGTAATATCATGAGACACTGGAAAAATGGGTTAAGTAAAGTGTTGCTTGAGAAAAAATATTTACAATAATAAAGTTTTACTTGGAACTATTCGGTTAATTAATACTCAATAAACCAGTTTCCTGATGTAGTTGTTACTGTAATAGTGCTTTTATTACGACTATTACACAGCGTACTGACGAATTTGTGCTAAGTAACGTATTACTATTGCTACCATGTGCTATATGGTTACAGAAGTAAACAAGCTGATCGTATTAACCATGTATTTTTAAATTGTAAAACTTGCCCAACCAATTATTTGATTTTGGTACCCGGATTGTTTTATTATCCTGATTGCTATGCGGGGAGTAATCAATAGTCCCCGAAATGGCTAGCGTGCAGCGAGGGTAGCGTCAAGTAGGAGACGGACGTGTGAAAAGGTCGTCGAAAAAGAGTGGCCAAGGAGTAACGGCCATTGTAGGCCAGTTGGAACGCAAATATAATAATAAAATAAAAATTAAAATCCGGTGGGTTAACTCAAGGGTCATCGTATAAGAATCCATCGAAAGAAGAAGTACGAGCCTATAAACAATCGGATGTTTCAAGATTGCAGTTTTAAACACGTGGTGGGATATTTGAATTCCCATATTGTGATGATATCTGCGCCGCTGGTGAAGTTAAAGTGTAGATACCGTCTAAATTATCCACAGTCAAGTGCATCTGCAGTTAGGGATACCGCGACGAAGAGCCGTTTTCGAGGCGATCACCGGACATAACCCCCACGTACGCCGACAGAGAATCAACTGCCGAGACAACGCCAGTGCAAAAAACAACACAAACCGCAAGTTTACCGCCTAGGTATAATATTCTTTGTTGTTATTAGTTGTAATTTCAACCATATTTCTCTTTGCGCTTTGTTTAGATTTCAAATAATTTCAATAACTAATAAAGTTTCAGGAGCCCCATTTATCTTATCTTTTATTATTGCTTTGTTCATTTTTTCCATTACTAAGGAATATATTTATGAGTCATTAGTTGTAAATTGTTTAAAAAAAAACTGTTGTAAAGTGAAAACAATATCTTTCATTCATATCAGGTAGTACTGTGTTGGTCCATACAAAATAAACAATTACTATATACTGCTTTTTATTTAAATTATATAGTTGAACAAAAAATTAAGGTAAGTATATTGAATATTTATAAACCATTAACCTTTATATATCAGGTATTAAGTGAACGTGCATTAATGATACTGTTTCCTAATCACAAGTAATCCAAATAGCTTGTATTAATTGAGGTTAATAATGCAAGTGTGATAGCCTATATAGAATAGTTCACTCATAGCAATACATCTACTTGACATGAGCAAATCTTTTACTTACTACAACTGCATATATTCTTTGGTTTACTACTTCAGTTTAATTATCATAGGTAATTATAAGTTACCGGTATGAAGCAGACCGTAAGTTAACTTAGATTGCTTGTTGTTAAATCAGTGTTTAGGATCTTTTTTTTACTAGTGCTAAGTAATCTGTGCTTTTGTCTCCTATCCAGCTGAACTTTTTACTTATGATAATTGTATTTTTATTTATGATTATTAAATTTTTTCTCAGTGTATATGGCTGAACAAAATTGATATCTTATGGTTGCATTCTAAATTTTAGACTATACAGAAGGTTTTAGTGAAAATAATGACTTCTGTATAGTCTAAAACTTAGAATGCAGCCTGCAACCGTCAGATATCTGACTCTTCCGCAAAATTCATATTTTAACGCGTACATATTTTTAAATTTTGAATTCGAATTTCTAACTGCGCCACCAGATGGCGCCGCTTGTATAGAGCGGAGATCATCGTAGATAATTAAACTGCTCATAGAGGGCACTCTTACATTCAATTGATTAAATGCCGTTCTAAATCAAAGATTTTCATTGAATAAATATTTATCCTTTTTGAAAATGTATTAATAAAATACAATATTTGAAAAGCTGTCATGTCCCTTATTGAATAAATCAGAAATTTAACGCCCAAATCTTTTCCCAAACAATACTGTTGACACACATAATTTATTAAGCGTTCATAGCACAACGGGCAGTCACTTTGACTGATGGTAATATAATAGTTGACAATGTAGGGAAAGATTGTCCGCTGCATATAAACACGTGCTGTATTAAAACGAATATAGCGCACACATTAAGTATATGAATTGTATCCGTTCGTCGTGTGTAAGCGCGCGTACGGGGTCAATCTGAGGTCTCATGTGGCAGCCGGCGACCCGATGACCATTAATCATGACGGTGGTGACGCGTTTCTCGCCGTTATATCATTAATACACGGCCGGCATAGTCCATCGTTCGTATAGATACACTCTCCGGCAACTATAGACGTTGTACAGGTATTAGTTATACGCGTTTTCAGGTTTGGCTCATTGAAACGGGCTCGGCAGTGGCAGTAAATCAACGCAACCCTTAAGATAAATGATCGTACAGTTTCGACGTTATGATGAAATACGCTGGTAATAACAGAAGTTCTTCCGCCCTCATACACTCGATGATGCTTAATGTATTAATTCACTTTGCCGATTGTTTTTGTGGTGTTAATGCTTATACTGTTTGATGTAAGAAAAACGTAAAAGTTCTTTAAGCCCATCATAGCAGACGAAATATAAAGCATCTTTAGGAAATTTTCACTTATTGTTAGAATGGTAGACATAAAAATAACAGAACTGCTCTTTTTTACCGCAAGGTCTTCCTTCCTCATGATATGCTTCTTTTGATAGTACACAAGATTGCCACGTTGTATATTTTGCCACATTTAAAGATGGCAGAAGCCAAATCGTTCCAGTGTTGCATTTATACAGTGGCGTAGCGCAAAATTCTGTCCATTGACAGCATCTTCGAACAGCTCATTGTATCAAGAACCTTAAAATGCTTTGATGATAAAAGTTGCTTGACATTAAAATAGTATGGATATAAAAAAGGTTCCCCCACTATGATTGGAATATTTTGAAAACGTACCTGGCAGAATATAAATTACACATTGGCATACTCAAAGATCTCAAGTTGCTAAGTCAACAGTGGTGTTTCAGAAAGGTCAATGCGTAAGCCTTCGTTGTTTATAAGTTACACGAGTGATTTACCTGTTGTTGTTTCTAAAACACAAACCTGTTTGTATCCAGATAATATCGACTTGACGGTTGTGGCAAGAAACTTTGAAAGCAAATAGCGAGAGGGAGATTAAAAATGCGAGCGTATGGTTCGTTCCAAACGAATTAAAAGTATTACTTGAAGATGAAAAACCTTACACACAGATAAATGCATTCCTATCTTAAATAAATTTGTCTTGAATAAATAAATCCATGTTTTGAATATCCGCAAGACAAAAGTTTCTTAAGGCAAGAAAAAATATCTTAATAGCAAAATCTTAACATGAGAGGCTAGCAGTCTTAGGTGGAACTACTTTTAGTGTTCGCACATAATATCGTTTACTTGTATTAAAGCATTAGTCTTGGAATAAAGTGTTAGAAATCTTGAATGAAATCACATTTAATCTCATTTTAAGACTAGTACTTAAACCTTGAAATCAGAACAATACTTTAAAGAAGGATACATATTTATTTCTGTCAATGTTTGTAAAATAAATGCTGGATTTGAAAAAAAAAAATTCTCATGGCCAGACGACGTAGTTTTAACGGTGCATTTGCAAATAAAGCGGAACCTTTAAAAATTCAAGTGGAGCATAGTTTATTGTACTGCATTATATTGTATATAATCTAAATTATAAATATTCAGATATAAAACACCTGTAAAAGCAAATTGTTCTTATTATTTACTTATGCGCAAAAAGACGAATAGGCGAATAACAAGATGAAGCTCAGCGAGTATATTTATAATTGTTAAAATAGGTTAATTAAATCATTTACTTACTGGGTTGTCAAATGTTGAACATGCATATTTTCGATAGAAGTACGCCGATATTTTACTGCAAAAATACACTTTACAAAAGTTTCTGTTAATTGTAGTGTCAATTGAATATATAAAAACAAAAAATGAAACGTTTTGTACCAAAAATTTTATATAGGTTACCTCGTACGAATCACGATCGAATAAAAATAGTTTACAAAGACAGAATTGTTGAATGTTGAATTTGATGCTGAACTCGTAACTCCCTAACATCAAACTATCACTGAATATGCCCTAACTCGTGCTAATACAAATGCCAATAGACCATAGACAAGGATAAATATATAGATAGAGCTTAGGGATGCGCAGCATTCGGATCACATGAGGGCCGCCATTTTGATGTATGACAGGGTAGTAAGAAAACAATTTAAACATAAAACAAGGATGTAATGGTAATATTTTAAAATAAAAAAATAGGTAAAATGCTCATACTTCACTTTGACAGTAATATTATACTATATACATACAGAAATTGTATTTATTACTGCTGGAAAGGCCTTACATTGAAATTTAATTTAAATGAATAGGCTAATACAGTAACACTTGAAATTTGAAGTTTTTAGGTTATTAAATATTTTTGGGGTGTAGTAAAAACATTATGTCATATGACATTTATTTATTGGTGGCTAAGCAATATAAGTTCGTTTCATTTTTTTTCTTATTAATTCAACTTGCAGCTCTTGCGTTAATTTCACGAAATTATGAAGCCGTATTCTACAATAACACTTAATGATCACTTTTATTAATAAGATCGGATGTTCTTCAAGGAACTGTCTGCGATATGCTGAAATTACCAATACATATTCTTAATCTCTCGGATCAGTTGACTATTAATTCTTCTGAAATAGAATACATCTAAGCTTTTTGTCAACAGTGCAGAAATACCTTTATTCTTTCGTTGCGACAGTGTATATTTAGGTAATTTATTTTCTCTCAGATTCTTTGCAGCAGACGTTAACTGCAATAAGCACTCTTCATAAAAGGAGAATGCGATAAAGTTATACCACATATCTGTAACAGCTAGATTATAGCTGGCTCTCACTGATGGAACCTGATGTCACTACCAAGGGTAATAATTTACGAATGCTTTTACTTCAAGGTACAGAACAACACATTCTGTAGACTATAGATTCAAAATAAAAACATCACAAACATCACTAAATGTTTCCTTCACAGTTGAGCTCTCTTAACAGACATTAAAAAGCAGTCCCTTGAAGTATTTTTTTTAAAACAATTTATTATTCTATAATTTAGGTAGCTTCACATTAATAAAGTATCGCTTACTAAAAAAACTTTAGTCTAAATAACACCGTAAATATAAAATGTCACAAAAACGCAAGAATAACCTTAAAAACAGCACGATTTATAAGCCTCTCAAAACAAAATACTGCAACACCAGCTGATCTATTTACGGCATACATCAAAATGACGATGCTTAGACAACCAGAAAGTTTGCGAATGCGCAAAGGTTTAAACTCTTTCTAGTAGTATTCTTCTTGTCTATGCAATAAACACACATTAAATGTTGGGTAACCGTCGGTAAGATCGGTCATCTTCCTTAACCCTAAACCTACCAAGGTGTGCTTTTGAGGCACAATTGATTTTGAAATTGCTGGAACTTTGTAAGTTAACTGCCCACAGACTGGAGGATTTGTATTCTAAAATAACTATTTAACAACAGAATGACATAAAAATTTTTTAAAATATTTTCCTATTTTACTAAAAAAATAACATAATTTACCGACACGTCCTACCAAGGGTGTCTTTGAGCACATACTGTATATATACTATAAAATGCATTGCTACTTATTTAAAACTAGGTATGTGGGTAAATCCCCCATAATAAGATATGCTTTATATTTCGGGACTTTCCCCTTGTATGTAAGAACTTCCAGTTGCATATGAAGGGGAATTCCCTAAATGCGTTTTGCTAAAACAGTCAGCTTACAAACTGCATTGCTATCAGTGTATTTGTGACTTTCCTAACGAACGCATTGGCCGTTTTAGGTGTCTATTGGTTAATTTTATTTCTTTTACCTATGGAGAGTATAGTATAGACCAGGTAAGCAAAATAAAGTTTTGATTGACCCCAGTAAAAATAGATTTGTTGTTTTTGCTTATTTGGTTTGAAATTTATGCAGAAAGTATGACCGATTGGTTGATGACCGACGCCGGCACTAACTGAAAAGGAGTTGCTCGATGCATTGTACGAAAGTGATGAGGATTTGGGAAGGAATGTAAATGATGGTGAAGATGAAGAAGAGCCAAATGACGAAGCCTCTTCTAGTGAAGCGGATTATCAAGAAACTGGCGATGAAGAAAGCGATGAACAGAAGGAAGTGACGATAGTGATGCTAATGATGAACCGCCGGCCATTCGCAAACTTTTATTGGAAAAGATGGTACCGATGGGAATGCCACGCCGATTGCCAAGGAAAAACACGTGCACACAACATAATTACAACAGCTTTTGACAAAGTGAAACTTTTCCCTGGAGTGCATGTTGATACTCCTTGTGACGCATTCAATTTGTTTTTTGATGATACGTTATTGGTATGTGGTTACTTCACTAATAAGGAGCTGTTCGTATTCTGGCGATTTGTGGAAACCAGTTGACGACATTGAAATCCGTGTTTTCTTGGCTTTTGATTACTGCTGGAAGAAATAAACAAGGAATGGTGGACTATAATGAGCTATGGAATCCTTTATATGGAAATCCTGTTTATCGAGCGTGTATGTCACGAAATAGATTTACTCAATTACTAAGATTTATTCGTTTTGACGATTAAAGCGCCAGAACCCTCCGAAGGCAAAAGGACAAGTTCACCAATTAGACCTGTGGCCCGTGTTAATACAAACTTGCAGAAATATTACTTCCTGGCAGTAATCTAACATCGATGAACAACTGGTGCCTTTAGAGGTCGTGTATTTTTCCGACAGTACTGCCAAGCAAGCAGATAAGTACGGTATGAAATTTGGTGATATGCGATAGTGGAACTAGTATTCCGTTACGTGGTTAACGTACTTAGAAAAGAAGGTCTCAACAGAGCAGTGAACTTAGCGCAAAAAGTGGTTGAAAGACTTTGTGAACCTTTCTGAGAACAAAAGGATATTACGTTCGACAATTCTTCACCAGCTACGAGCTTGCATCCAGTTTGCTTACAAAGGCCTAAACTTGTGTAGGAACGCTCAGAAAAATAAGCGTGCATACCACCAATTATTTTACCTCACAGGCGACGGAATATTGAAAGCAACTTGTTTGGTTTTCAGAAGACAATGACTTTGGTATCTTATGTACCTAAGAAAAATCGCTGTGTCATATTATTATCTACAATGCACAAACGACTCCACCATTGATGAAGAAAATAAAAATAATCTGAATCAATAGGACTACAATTCCACGAAAGGAGGGTGGATACACTTGATCAGATGTATAATATTCAGTGAAACGCAAAACTAAATAGTGGCCTTTGGTTATTTTTTCAATATAATTGATGTGTGTGGAGTAGCTTCATTTGTCATTTGAGAAATATCCATCTGACTGGCATATTTCCAAAAAACGAAGACTTCGCAAATTTTCTTACGAGAAATTACAACAGAATTAGTCTGGGGCAAATTAGACGTCGTAGTTGAGTGGCTTGCATAAAAGTCATACTTCATTGATACAAACTACGTTGAATCAATACCAACCACAGGGAGTCTTCGGCTCGGAAGTAAGAAAACGAAAACGTGGCTATATTGCCCATCAAAGAAAAGCAGAATGTCAACACAGTTATGTATAAGTTAAGCAAACGTTTGTGCGTGAACATTCAGGAAAAATACTCACGTGCACAAATTGCAACTACATAAATAACTTTCAAATATTTTACTATCTTGTACTATTTTTAAATTATATCTTCTGACACACAATATTCTTTCTATATGTTTTAACTTCTGATACCTACTACATGAATAAATAATGCATATTTTGCTATTATTTACATCAACAATGTGTACAATATGATGTGTGCCTGGAGGCATACCTGGTAGGACACGTACGATAAAAACGTTGGGTAGGACAGGGTTAAATATGGGTAACCTCGGTAAGATCGTCATCTTCCTTAACCTCGACGTGTCATGTGTGATTTGCCATCTATGGGTATGTTATCGAACTAAAAAATTCAATATCAGTAGCTGCTATTAAATACAACTACCTATGGCTGCAACTTCCAAACCCAGAAGGATAGTAACAATAATTTGTTGACTACCAGTAACAGGGCTTGGGTCTACTTCCCACATTTTGCTCCCAGAGTAAGGTTTTACATAAGAGACCAAAGCATGTAGAAAAAATTAAACCATATATTTTGAAGAGGAAGTGATATTTGAAAAATGTTTAAAATTTATTCAACTAAAGTGTTATTCTTGGCATGATTAGATATGTATATTGCTACAATTAAAAATGTTATTGAGACATAAATATGTGTTCCTCTAATTGTGTTGAGCAATGTATTTATTTATTTATAGCCATACAATTAGCATACCTTTACTAACATATCAACATTCATAATTTCAAAAAACAAATTATAAAGGAAATTCCGTAGATGATTAAGAATCAGGTACTAGACGAATAAAAGAAATTTTATCGCGATTTTTTTACCTGAACGAAACCTCTTACGTTTCTAATTCCCGTAAACGTTTTAATTTGTGTAATTTCTTTGTTTGTACGTCCCGTTATCGAAAGCGTACTTACATCGCAATCGCGACAGGCCAACCGTCAAATTGAACATTGTTTAGAGCGCGCATAAATCCATAAAACAACATTTCCTTCCGTTTCCTCGCCTCCTCCCCTGTTCGCCGCGCGGATTTCGCTATACAAGCGACGTTCCGATGCGCGCTCCAACGTTCGCCGTACGGACGATGAACGATGTTATTTTCTCGGATCCGTGGCGCGTAAAGAACACGAGAGGAGATATTAGGAAAGCTCTTAAGTGCCCGCGCCCGGTATCGCCAGCGCGACGGACGGAGAGCGAGCGCTGTGTCCGACAGAGGCACCCGGATAGGTAAAAAAGCGGAAAACGAGGAAATAGGAGGTGAGCACGGAGGAAAATCGCGCGACGCTACACGACATTCACATTTGCCGGGCGGCGATTATGTTCGCCGGGCGTAGGATATGCGGTCATCGCTTGTATTCCGGCCCGCCGGTACACGATTACACCATTACACGGACGCGCTAATATCGCAAAGCGCTGAGACGCTATTAATATGACTTCATTCTGTCGGTCATCCGTTAGAAGCGGGTATCGTTGCGGAACTGTTCGACTGGGGTCAATGGATGACCGTATTGTCTAACGCGCAATGGCTGTACTAATTGTGAGAATGATATTCACTAATAGACAGCTGAATGCTCGGTCATTGGTAAAAGTTGGGGTCTACACTGATGGAGCATTGTGCAAGTCTATTTAGAAATCGACGCAACTACATCTAAATGATGAATTTATATTAACAAAGCTTACCATAAATAACTTATCACTTGTATTTATTAACTACTTATAAATACTATTAACACACAGAAGTACACAGAGATACAAAATGATTGTCAATTCCGCTCCTATAGATAGTAACAGGGTGTAGGTATATGCCGCGTGTTTGTACTAAAGGTTTGAACTAAGTCAGTGTTGGAACATAAGAAAGTAAACGGATCTGTCATAAATAAGGAAAAAGTAACCTATATTTGAACTCGCATTATTATAAACGATATGGATTGGTGTTTCTGCTTGTAAAAATTAATATGTAATTAATTAACTTCACTAAATTAATGATTTTACAATTCAGTACTAACTGTGTTTGAACTAAATTTATTTCATTATATATAAATATAATCATAATTAGTATAAATAAGTAATAAAAAATCGCATCTCTCAGTTCTTCTATGGTATGGATGGCGATTTCTATAGATCCTATTTTTTATATAGCCGAACATGAAGTATTCTAATGAGGTTAGATCAGGCGATTCTTGGTGGCATCTTTGTGGCTCTAAACGAACCTGTCAGCAAAAAAACTGTTGAAGATATTGACAGGTTTGTCGAGCAGTATGTGCTGGAGCATTATCGTGCTGAAAAATAACCTGCTTCAACGCTCATTTTCTGTAACTCTGCAATAAACAATTCCAACATCTGTTGGTAACGTTGAAACTGTTACAGTTTTATTCGAAGAAATTGACCCTATTATTCGTTGCCTGGATATAGCTAACCAAAACCCAACTTTTACGGGATGCAATTGCGTTTCTCGAAATTCCTGTGGATTTTCTGCAGACCAGATACAATAGTTTTGTAAATTGATATAGTCTGTTAGATAAAAATCAGGCTTCATCGAAAAATGATTTGTTTAGCAAGTCATCGTCCCTTAAATTGTTATTAAACCAATGACAATATCCAATCGCCTATCGTGATCTAATGGTAATAATTCCTGTACCGTAGAAACTTTATAGGATGAAAATGTACTTTCTTTTTGACAGCTCATGAAGTGTATGATAGGGCTATAAAATTATAAAATGTAATAAACTATTTCACTTAATGTTTAATATTGATTTTTTAACCTGTTTGTTGAGCTAATTACATATAAAATTCCTTATTTTCTCACAGTATTCAGAAATACTATTGTTGGTGATATTAGATGTAGATATAAACGGTTTGAAAAAAATTATAAGATACTACAACACGAATGCCAATGTCGCTAAATGTCGAGAAAATTCATTTAATGTATGAAATTTGTATGTAGCTAACTTCGCTCATTAAATTGGTAATAAGTACAGTTAAATTTTTCCGGAAGACAGTTTTTTTCTTACGACAATCATTTTGAATCACATGGTACTTTCTTCATTCAAGTAAATCTCACTTGGAGCCAGTAAACAGTAATTAAGAATTTATTTATATGAAACTAAATAAATTCTTGGAAATTCAAATAAATAATAAATATTGTTGTTCCAAGTAGTTAATTACTTTCTACAAGCATTTCATTTACTATAGTGAAATATTACAATACTGCATTACTGCAATACTTACCATTCTTGGCATGATTCTTAAGTTCCTTAAAAGAAGAATGGCGTACACTCTAAAAAAGCAGGGAATTTTACCAAGACTTGTTTTGGTTCTATATCCGTTGACACTTTTAATTCATTGTTTTGTTTTGTTAGTCACTTTTGTTTATCGTCTTTTACCTTCACTGAGAACAAAATTTAATAATCATAAATAAAAATACAATTATCGTAAGTAAAAAATTCAGCTGGATAGGGAAAAAGCACAGATTACTTAACACTAGTAAAAAAGAGATCCTAAAACTGATATAACACACAGCAATCTAAGTTACTTACCGGTCTGCTTCATACCGGTAACTTATGGAGTTACTTATGATAATTAAACTAAAGTAGTAAACCAAAGAATATATGCAGTTGCGGTAAGTAAAAGATTTGCTCACGTCAAGTAGATGTATTGCTATGAGTGAACTATTCTATATAGGCTATCACACTTTCATTATTAACCTCAATTAATGCAAGCTATTTGGATTACTTGTGATAAGGAAACAGTATCATAATGCACGTTCAACTAAATACCTGATATATAAAAGGTAATGGTTTGGCTATAAATATTCAATATACTTACCTTAAATTTGTTGTTCAAATATATAATTTAATAAAAGCAGTATTATTAGTAATAGTTTTTATTTTGTATAGGACAACACAGTGACTACTGATATGAATGAAAGATATTGGTTTCACTTAAAAACAGTTTGTTTTTAAAGAATTTACAACGTAATGACTCATAACATATATTCCTTAATAATGAAAAAATGAACAAAGCAATAATAAAAGATAAGATAAATGGGGCCCCCTTGTAACTTTATTTAGTTATTGAAATTATGAAATCTAAACAAAGGACAAAAGAAATATGGCTTTGAAATTACAACTAATAACAAAGAAAGAGTAATATACCTAGGCGGTAAACTTGCGGTTTCTGTTGGTTCTTTAGCACTGGGCGTGGTCTCGCGAGTTGATCCTCTTGTAGGGTACGTGAGGTTATGTCGGTGATCGCCTCGAAACGGCTTTTTCGTCGCGGTATCCCTAACTGCAGATGGCACTTGAACTGTCGGATCACTAGCGATGGCAACCACACTTTAACTTCACCAGCGGGCGCAGATATCATCACAATGATGGGGAATTCAAGTATCCACCAGGTGGATTTAAAACTGCAATCTTGAAAACATCCGATTGTTTATAGGCTCGGTACTTCTTCTTTCGCTGGGATTCTTTATAACGGATGGGGCCTTGAGTTAACCCCACCCGGTATTTTCTAAATATATTTGCGTTCCAACTGGTCTACAATGGTTGTACTCCCTGGCATCTTTTCTCGACGACCTTTTCACACGTCGTAACTCTTACTTGACGCCAGCCCCGCGTTGCGCGCGTGGCAATCTCGGGGACTATTTTATTACTTACACGCAGCATTAGCCAATCAAGGAGTAGTAAAACAATCACGGGGTGGCAGAAAACTCAAATAATTATAGTTGTGGCAAATTGTTACCTATTAAAGAAAAATACATGAGTTTAATAGCGATCAGCATTGTTGTTACTTCTACTACCATGTGCTGTAGTCATAAGTTAATACGTACTTAGCACAAATTCGTTAGGTACGGCTGTGTAATAGCCGTTAATAAAAGCACTAATTTACAGTAAACAAGTTGCATTCAGGAAACGTGGGTTTAGTTGCAAGTATTAATTAACGAGAATATTCCAAGTAAAACTTTATCTATTGTAAATAATTTTTTATCAAGTAAACAGTTTATTTAGCCCATTTTTCTCAATGTACGAGGTTTATCAATGTATAAGATTTACTTTACTATCCGGCGAAGGCTATAATTAATCTTGGATAAGTTGGTAAAAATTTTGAAAATCGTAAAACTGTTTGCATTGCCATAAAAGTAATAAATAATAAATAAATATCTTCCAAATGAGCTTATATATGAAATTACTTCCTTGTTAAACAAAAGTTTTCAACATGTCTATTGTACTACTGTCAAAATAAACTGCAATTTTGCTATTTAATGTCGCGACGTTGAGGGCATAATTTCGTCTCTTCTTGCGAAATCAATGTTACCCGGGCGTAATCAGCGTATGCTCCTGGGAGAACGGGTGGCATTTCTTGCCGTATTCATGACGTGTGTCCCTTCAAAATCCGACTAAATTGGTAAAGAAGGGAAAGAAAGGAAGAAGCCGTACGGCGGCATGTATAGTAGATGTACGCTCGGCCGTATTAAATATAATTTACCCAGCTGTATATGTAGTAAAGTGGTTTGTCCTGCCGTTGTCTGGACCATGACTGAGTGGCTGCTAAATAATGCACGGGAACACTGTGTTAAAAGGACCTCTACCGAGCGCGATCTTTCTCTTCGTCCATCTCTGTCTCTATACTCTCCGGGGTTCGTTACACCTATACATATGCCGTATACGTATGCATATACACACATATTTTCGTCCCGATGTGATATTGAATTCGTTTCCAATGCATGCATTTGCAATGTGGGAGCTGTGAACTTCCATTTGACCACTGCGAGCTTTCGGTAAAAGCCGCTGGGATTCCGGGAGAACGATTCACGTGACGCGCTGTTCTTGAACGGGTATAGGCGTTGGCATTACGATTTTTTTGTTCGTACTCTATAAGCAGCTTAATGTGTTCGAAATGGTAGCTGTGTATTTGTATAGATCTACTATTCATACAGGGTGTTCGTTGAATAAATGACGTCATTGTGATTAAAAATGTCTGTATACCTTTTTAACTATTCTTAACTTTTGTAAGAATATTTCGTTACAGAGTTGGTTTATAAACGTGTTGCCAGCACAAAACAGTACTGTCAAAAGTGATAATTCGTGACATTAGTTCAAACTAATGTCACGAATTATCACTGCAATGAATTCAAATCCATTGCTTGATTAATTTTTGTCTGCCAATTCAAAAAATAGAACAGCTGTAATTTTTAAAGGAAACGTTAAAAGTTCAAAGCGTATACAGATTTTTTTCAATCAGCATCGTCATCATAATGACGTCCTCTATCAGTTCCTTCAAAATCAGAACACCTTTAACGAACATCCTGTATACAGATATAGTATAAAACCACCAGTGGAAGATTTTTTTTTTTTTCGAGAGACAAGTACGCGAGGAGCAGCCGAAGGCCGGCGCTTCAACGTATTAAACTGGAATAAACGGAAGTCACATAATATCAGCCATAGGCCGACGCTCTAATGTAACGAAACCAGTAACAGATATTATGAGAGGTGCAGCCGAAGGCCGACGCTCCAACGTAAAAAACAGGAATAAACGAAAGTTAAATGAGATTAGCCATAGGCCGACGCTCTAGTGTAACGAAACGGGGGAAATTACCCGAGATGCAAGCGAAGGCCGACGCTCCAACGTAATAAACAGGAATAAACGAGAGTCACACAAGATTAGCCATAAGCCGACACTCTACTGTAACGAAACGGAAATTACGCGAGATGCAACTGATGGCCGACACTCTAACGCAATAAATGGGAATAAACGAAAGTCATACAAGATCAGCCGTAGGCCGGCGCTCTAGTGTAAAGAAACGGAAGCGGAAATTACGCGAGGTGCAGCCGAAGGCCGACTCTCCAACGTAATAAACAGGAATAAACGAGAGTGCAACAAAAGTGGAAGCGGATTTTACTCAAGTTGGAGCCCAAGGCTGATTCTTCAACGTAATAAACGGAAATAAACAGAAGTTATGCGAAGTGTAGCCGCAGATCGACGCTCCACCGTAATAAACGGGAAAAGAAAGAAGTCACACAAGATCAGCCGTAGGCCGACACTCGAGTGCAACAAAAGGGGAACCGGAAATTAGGCGAGGTGCAGCCGAAGGCCGACGCTCCAACGTAATAAGCAGGAATAAACGAAAGTCACACAAGATTAGCCATAAGCCGACACTCTACTGTAACGAAACGGAAATTACGCGAGGTGCAGCTGATGGCCGACACTCCAACAAAATTAAACAAAAGTCACACAAGATCAACCGTAGGCCGACGCTATAATGCAACAAGTACGTAGTAGATTGTCTTATGGAGCAGCATTTTGGGGGATATTGTCGCATGATCAGCGTGTATTTGTAGCACAGAAGCGTATAATACGATGTATGGCAGTAATAGACAGTACGCACTTAATCTCGATGAGTCATGCATCAGCCGCCGCTGTATCACACGATACAAAACTTCTCGTTCTTGCTGTTTGGCTCCCGGGCATTGGGCATTATTTTCAAGAGCGATGGCAATCTGCTGTCTGCTTTATTTGTTATATATTTTACCTGTGCTTCAAATGATAATCTGTCATCGAATATCACACCAAGATACTTCAGCTCTTTTGGGTACGACACAGTCACCATTATGTTAAACTGTATGTTGTCTCTTTTTCCGGGTCCCTTACATATGACAGCTTCAATTTGTTCAGGTGCTATGTGCAGGTCCTTAGACTGCATCCATTCCACGATCAAGGCACTATCAAGGCAAGATTGTCGGTATACGCAATGTTAGTGATCCCACCATGTACGTCGGGAACAGGACCCCATCATACAAGATATTCCATAGGGTCGGCTCCAGAGCCGAACCCCGCGGAACACCCGCGCTCACATCCCATTTTTTCTTGTTTATCTGGATTCTTTTGTGTCTAAAGTATGTATTTTGGAATACGTCGCTTTTGAATTTGGTCTGCGATCTTCTCCCACGATGCGTTCTTGACACTTATTGTAATATCCAGCGTCACCACTGCTACCTATTTCTTCTTGGAAGTCTTGATCTTTTGCGCCATTGCCCTGATAGCATCGTAGCAGGTCGATCTACCTTTCACGAAACCAAACTGCCTGTCTGAGAATCCGCCGCTCCTGTCTAGTTCTTCTTCCAGTCTGTCCTTTATCATGCGTTCATATAGTTTCCGCAGAATGCTGATTTAGCATATCGGAAGGAACGTCATTGTTGCATTTGTTTTAGTTCGAGTTATAATTGACAATTTTCTTTGTTTTCTGGGCATTCATTTCTAACTTTTTCGTCCCAAACTACTCTTATCCCTCAGCAATCATACGCTCAATTGCGTTCTTTAGATCTACAAGAAAAGGTGGAGCATTCGCATATATAATTATTTTAGTACTAACCGCATTTGCCGAAGAATAGCTGAAATAAATTATAAATAAAGTTGGCCCCAATGGAGATCCTTGCGGTACACCTATATTAATTACTCTGAGCAGCTACTTAAGTTAATTTTCAAACACTTGATGTTACCTGTTCATGAGATACGATCTAATCAAATTGTTTGAGATTACCATGTAACTAGACCAAGGCATCATGGCTGACGAAGTCAAACGCTTTCCATATATCACATCACACACAACATTAGTAAACAGAAATAAATATTTGTAAATTTTAAGTAAATTATTAACTAGCTAATGAATTTGGGAATCTTAAGACAATCTCCTTAAATGACTACTTAAAATGTTTCCCCAAATGAGCAACAAAAGTGAAACTTTAAACGATTTACTCAACACACGATAAAATAAAAACAACGCCACGCAACCGCAACCATTTACAAATCATGTTTTTAACATTTAAACAGGCGAAAATAAATAATGATTTCGTTTGGTCAATTTGTAATGCAATAGATAGTAATTACATTAATTTACATCGTCAGCGAGTGTATATACTGATCTGCGTCGGGGTCCAATGTACATACACCTTTCACCGGGACAAATAAAATAAAATTATTTATTTTCACAACAAAACGTATCGGTTACCTCGGCTATTATTGACTACCAACTATTGAAAAAACAAAAAAACATTTGAATCGCGCTTCGAGCGATCCGATTTATTTGAAATAATTTTAACAAAGCACAGCGAAACTGATATTGTTATTCTAATGGGACGTGATCGTGATTACTGTTTTTCACATTAATTGACGGAGGATTTTCAATAGCAGATTGTCATTTTTACGATATAAAATAGTATAGTATATGTTACCTGTTTTAAAAGTTATTAAATTATTTTTGTCGTTAATTAATCATGATTCATTAGGTCAACTGTTACGCAATTAACTGAATATTCTCAATATTTGCATGAGGTTGTCGACTCTCGCTGCCGTGGATGTGAAGTTTCACAGATTTCCGCAAAGCTTTTGATAAGGTGAACCATAATATATTAATAATTAAACTCCAAAGATGTGGATTCTGTGACGACTTGCTTAGATGGATTACCTCTTACACACGTAATAGATCCCAGGCTGTTGTGCTTAATGGGCATATATCTAACTACATTAAACTTACTTCCGGTGTTCCACAGGGATCGCACCTCGGCCCTGTTCTTTTTATTTTGTTTATTAACGATATTGCTCGTTTTCAAAAATTCTAAATTCTTACTTTATGCAGATGATTTAAAAAATTATAATGAAATCAATTTTGTTGATGACTGCCTTCGTTTGCAAAGTGATCTAAACTCTTTTGTTGATTATTATAAAACAAATAAACTTCTACTAAATGTTGAAAAATGTAAGAGCATTACTTTCACAAAAAGAAAATTCAAATTTACTTATAATTACTATTTGTGCAAACCCCTTCAGAGGTGGATGTAGTAAATGATTTAGGCATATTATTTGATGCGAAACTGTCGTTTCAACAACATGTTGACCGAATAACGCAACGGGCTTTCAAGCTCCTCGGTTTTATTTTCCGCATTGCCAAGTCATTTACTAGTGTTGATTGTATTATCCATTTGTTCAGATCATCGATTATGAGTGTGCTAATGTATGGATCTGTTATCTGGAGCCCATGTTATGTTGTGCACAAAGGCAGAGTTGAATCAGTCCAAAAAAGATTCCTTAAATTTTTGGACTATAAATTTGGTAAACAACACCAAAACTATATTGAACGTTTATCCGCCTATAATATGATATCCCTAGCGGACAGGAGATTGCTGGCCGATATGCTGTTTTTATATAAAATTTTATGTAGTGGTCTAGATAGTCCTGTATTGGTAGCGCTTATTAAATTTAATATTCCTCGTATTGCAAGCAGGAATGCACTCACTTTTCACTTGTCTATCCAACGTACTGCTGTGAACTGATTGTCCAAGCATATAAGTTTAAAGAAATTAAAAATGACAAAATTAATTTAGCTAGCTCAGCAAATATGAATTTAAAAGGGCGCCAGAGATTCTTATATATCAGAGTAACTTTCATGAAAAGTAATAGTGGGCGTTTGCAAAATTGACTTTCTTTAAAATCCCCAAAAATTGAAATGGCTGATTCAAAAATAAAAGAAACTGTAATTTTAAAATGATATTGACAATCATTAAATTTTATTGTAAAAAGAAAAAAAAAAACATTTGATACAAATTACAGGAAAAATTAAAACCATGAATATAAGATTCTGGCAAAAAACAAACCTGCATAAGACTCTACAATTAAAAAGGACAATGCAAATCCTCAAACAAAATGGTGAATTCGTTCTAGAAGGAATTTCATATACCACAAAAAATCCACGTGGTTTCAAAAATTCAAAGCAAACTAAAATTTAATTAAATCAACGTGGAAAACCAAGTAAAATAAAAATGAAATTAAAATACAAGCCCAAAGCTTCTCTTCACCTACCCCGAGGTGATTAAAATAAAATTAATTTGAAAACTACAAAAAAAAAAAAAACGGAAAATTTAAACTCTAAACGCGATCACTTCTAAAACGAAAAATTATTAACGAGCCTTACATGAATATTGTGCACAACGATATAACACTTATTAATAACTAATGAGTTGCTAGATAGACGAGTTTAAAATTTCAAAAAAACGAACTACATCTTAAAATTAAAAAGAATTACCAAAAACGGTAACTAAAAACTAAACAAAACAAACCACGCGCTCGTCCGTCTGGTAACTGCTGGGGCCTCTAGGTAACATTCTCATATATATGAAATTTACATCTGCGTGCGATGAAGGCGCAACGCATCGCAAAGAAAAAACTAGCATATAAACTATATACAATACTGGAGTACGCAAAATGTACAAATAAATGAAATTAACTTTACACAACTGAACAAATAAAATGATATAAACAATTAAATCAATTAATAAAATCTTTTCAAAATAAACAAATATTAGAATTGTGGAAACTCTATCATTGTTTTGACAAGGCTGATTTGGAATAAATAAAAATACACATTTAAATTTCCGAAACCCGGGGTGCCATTCCACAGCAGTACGTGTGTTGGCATAAACTCTCCCATCTATAGGTTATGTAATACATATAACACAAGATTTAATAGGGTCGACATTTTTGCTCATTCCATGCTTAAATTTAAGTCTATCATTTTCAGTCTGCTCCGGATCCCTTCTTCATCTTCTTCATCTTTATAGTCGTTATAAATTTTTAGTCTAATCTTACGGATTGTTTCATCTTTTTTGTTATTACAATGGTTAGCACTATTTCTATCATTACTATTATCAATATTACTGTTTAAGATAAAACATTCATAAAATTTCTAATAATTTTATTATTTAATTTAATACTTTACTTTATTAATATTATCGTTACTGTTTAATGTAGCTCTGAGTAACTTTAATTAACATTTGGCTAATTAGTATTACTATTTCGCCTCTTGTAATTATTGCACTGCTGTTCATTTGTGTTTTTATTTTTATGTTATTGTATATTAGCAGGGGAAATATTTTGAGGCTTTGCCCTGTTAATTTCCCAGAATGAAATAAAATTAAAATAAAAAATAAATAAAATAATTAAAAAATATTAATCTGAGCACCTAAATTGTAATTACAGATAATGTAACATCTTTTTCAAATTAACTTCGAATCTAAGCTATACAAATCTTCGATTGCTTATGCAACCGAAACTACAAGTACTCTATACCTAGCGATACGCAATTAAGAATTGTTCTTCATACGAATTAAAATAATACGTTTATTTTTTATGTTGATATACGCGCAGGATACCTTTGGAGGGAGTAAATCAGAGCGGGCAGGTCTGGTCAGGGCATCGAATGAGGGCTCTTTGTCTATTATACAGAAGCTACTTTCACCTGCTTTCCAAAACTAAAGCACAGATATATCGGAGAGATTACAACAAGGATGTCGACTTACCATTATACATCAATCATACACACTCACATCGTCTGTTATAACGTCTAAGCTTATAAATTAATATCCATTCCCGTAGACACGTAGACACATCCGCGTTTGGTAGTAACGAGACAGGGGAATTTATATCGATTTACTGCCGTAAAGATAACAGTGAACGACGTATGCGCGTATCTATGTAAGTATGTACGCTCGAAATCATAATTTCCAATCGCGAAATGCGTATAGATGTCCGCGTACGTCCGTTAATTTAATTAAGAGACGAACAGCTATTAAATTTCCAAGATTCGATTTAGCATCGACGGCTACCGCTTTACGGCAAATCGTGAACGACCGGTTGCGACTGACAACGGTATTATTTCTTCTCTGAATGCGTATGGATTCCGGGAATAATATGGAATAACGAGCATTACTGGCAGTATAGATGGTATGCGAGTGTTGGTCGTTTATCATCTTCAACTCTTCCGGTATCGCTTTTTTCTTTGTAATATTTTTGCTAAAAAAGGTGTTCAAATATGTTATCCATTTACGGTTCTTATGAAGACAAACCAACAAGGCTTAATAAATATGGATTCTATAATTAGTGGTTGCAACAATTATAATTTCATTTGGATAATTACATTGTTTCTCTAAGATTTAAATTAGTCTTTATTTCTACAGCCGGGTTTTACAGTTTCAGTTACGAAGCAAAATACAAAGTAGAAATGACGCCAAGAAAAAGAAACTCCGGATTACTATTTTTTTTTAAATATAAGTGATTTAATACATGTCTACGATCTCCCAATAAAAATAAGTGAAGCAGAAGTTTGTCTATACGCGGATGACACCTCGCTCTTAGTACGAACAGTCGACATAAAAGGGCTACATAAGAGTTCAGAAAAAGCTAATGCCTGGTTCGCTGCAAATAAATTAAAAATAACCCTAACCAAAATTTTGAATTTCAATACAATAATGGCCAAAAGATTACAAACACTTATTACATAATGTAAAATACTTATCTAAGGAGTATAAATACTCTTGGAGAAGGAATGTTTTAATTCTCTTGAGACTTCTCTAAGATGACTTACTTTTTAACTAATTAGAGAAATTATGGTTTATGAAAATCAGACTTCAAGCTAGTATTATGATAGTGAACATCATAAAAAATCGTTTTACTAAGTCGAGTACTAAAATTAATAAAATATTGTTGACAATAGTAAAATGTTCCATTTCTTAAATTAAGGTCTACATAAGTGCGTACTGCCTATTACTGCCATACATCGTATGATACGCTTCTGTGCTACAAATACACGCTGATCGTGCCACAATATCCCGCAAAATGCTATTCCATGGGACAATCTACTACGTACTTGTTGCATTATAGCGTCGGCCTACAGTTGATTTTGTGTGACTTCCGCTTTCTTTTTCGTTTAGTACGTTGGAGCGTCGGTCTTTGGCTACATTTTGTGTAATTTTCCGCTTCTTAATTATACTAGAGCGTCGACCTGCAGCTGCACCTCACGGAATTTCCGTTTCCCGTTTTGTTGCAGTAGAGCGTCGGCCTACGGCTAATCTTGCGTGACTTCTCTTTATTTTCGTTTATTACGTTGGATCGTCTGCCTTCAGCTGCCCCTCGCGTAATTTCCGCTTCCCATTTTGTTGCACTCGAGTGTCGGCCTACGACTGACCTTGTGTGAGTTCTTTTTTTTCCGTTTATTACGTGGAGCGTCGACCTGCGGCTACACCTCGCATAACTTCTATTTATTTCCATTTATTACGTTGAAGAATCAGCCTTGGGCTGTACCTTGAGTAAAATCTGCATCATCAGCTATTACGTTTGAGTGTCGGCCAGTGGTTGATCTCATGTAATTTCCGTTCTTTTTTCGGCATACAAATTCATACGTAAATTGGTATCGCGAATTTCTTTATTAAGACTTTTTTGTTTGCTTTGATGAAAGATACGACCAGTTAAAATATAACACATTTTTTAACATTCTGAATAAACAAGAACACTAAACGACTTTTCCTTAAAGCAGTTTAGTAATTTAATGCTTATGATAATTAAGTCTTAATAAAAAAGAATTGAAAATATCATGAATGAAATCTAGCTTTTATTGAAAAAAAAATTCTTACACTAGTGGTTTTATACTGAAAGGTGTTCTGATTTTGAAGGAAACTGATAGAGGACGTCATTATGATGACGATGATGATTAAAAAAAAACCTGTATACGCTTTTAAAGCTTTTTCCTTTAAAAGTTACAGTTGTTCCATTTTTTGAATTGGCAGACAAAAATTAATCAAGCAATAGGTTTAAACTAATGTCACGAACACTCACTTTTGACAGTACCATTTTGTGCTGGCAAAAATATTCCTACAAAAGTTAAGAAAAGTTAAAAGTGTATACAGACATTTTTTATCACAACGACGTCATTTATCACCTCCCTCAAAATCAGAACATCCTGTATGAAAAGTAGATCTATAGAAATACACAGTTTCCATTTCGAACACATTAACAACGCACCGTGGGATGATATCTCCGAAATTAAAAAGCGACGTATTCTAAAATACATAGACACAAAAAGAATCCAGATAAAGAAAGTTGGATGTGAACGCGGGTTTTCCGCAGGGATCGCCTCTGGAGCCGACCATGGGGAATATCTTGTATGATGGTATCGTGTCCCCGACGTACATGGTGGGATCACTACCATTGCGTATGCCGACGATCTTGCCTTGATAGTGCCTTGATCGTAGAATGGATGCAATCTAAGGACCTGCACATAGCACCTGAAAAAACTGAAGCTGTCATATGTAAGGGAGCCGGAAACAGAGACAACATACAGTTTAACATAATGGGTGACTGTGTCGTACCCAAAAGTATCTTGGAGCGATACTCGAAGACAGATTATTCTTTCGAGCACAGGTAAAATTTTTAACAAATAAAACAGACAGGAGATTGTCATCGCTCTTGAAAATAATGCCAAATGCCCGGGAGCCAAACAGCAAGAACGAGAAGCTTTGTAGGGTGTGATACAGCGGCGGCCGGTGCATGAGTCATCGATTAGGCTATGACATGATCGGAGTTTTTCGTATGATATCGTGTGTAAGATACTATGCTATGAAGTTATACGAAGAAATTCGATCTATATCATAGTCTCCTCGATAACGCATGCACTAGCCGCGCCTGGTGTGATACTAAAGTATTAGGAAAACAATGAGGCCTTAGAGAAGTTACAAAGGAGAGATCTTTTAAGAGTGATAAATGGATACCATACAATATCCATCCACGTAGCCCAGGTAGTCGCTGGTCTTTTTGCTAACGAATAGGAGCAGCTCAGAGTTTTTCTATCTAAAGATAACAAGTCCAAAAAGATAAAAATGCAAGAGCCGAAACAAAAACAGGAGATGGCAGTCTAGGTGGGAGAAATGGCCACGTCAGCGGGATGGATGAAGGCTTGAATATACCATATATATGTAGCTCCTTGCATCGGCTGTAAACATTGGAAGATAGACTACTATCTCACCCAATTTCTAACTGGCCATTTCCGTGCCAAACTGATAAGATTTTAAGCTCTTTTTAAGAGGTGGACTCCTGCACGTACTACGGAGAGGTCGACTCACCAGAACATGGAGTGCTGTTATGGAACGAGTAGACTGCGGATAGGGCAAATTTGGAAAGTGAAGGAGAGCAACCTGTTACAAGAGCGAACATGGTAACTATACTATTCATGATTTTGTCATCAAAATCAGGATAGATAGAGAAAAATCCAGCAGGATAAGCACGTATAGAAATATAACAACATCATGTTCTCCGCTATTATGCTAGCAAACCGCTTCCAGGGATGCAGAAGTGAAGTTATGGGGTTTTAGTGGGTAGGCCATAATGAACAATCCCACACTGCCGGGCAGATTGAACCATAGGCTCCAGTATCCATCAAGGATTTCCCCTGTCAAAAAAAAAACGATTTTTGGGCATTCACGTTATAGCGTGGAAAGAGCATGAATTATTATTATATATATATTATTGGTTTGTTTTTGCTCTTCTTTGTATTATTTTCGATTCAATGTTTGATAAAACCATTTTTTTTTGAGGTAATTTTACAATTTTGAAAATGTTTCATAAATAGAGTCAACATTACACCCCCAACTGAGGGTGGGTTTGCATAAATAAAAAGGGAAGTATTGTTAATAGTAAGGATCGCGAACATCTATTTCGACCGACGCGGCGTGCGTTATTTCGAGTGTATTACTAATAGATTTACTTAAATTTCGTAGGGACACGAATAAAACAGGGTTATATATAAAATTAGATTAAAACTGGCCGATTTAGGCATGTATTATGACAATCTGCAGCATATCTTTTTATGTCAATGAATAAACATTTCACGTAAAATCAACCGAATATTTATTATTTCAAAACATATCGTTACTCTGAATCACCTACATTTCAATATCTCCGTATCTATGCCAGCATTAGGTGGTGAATTCGAGCTTGGGGGGATTGAATGTTCCAGCTTCGGACGTAAATGTTTGATAGGTGCACAATAAATTTGATGGATAACCTTAATCACCTAAGAGGTAATACGTAACCCGGCTTTGAGTTATGATATCGGCTCCTTCGCAACACCGCCGATATATTTTATAACCGAGTCAATAGTCAGCCGGTCCTAGATGCTGATTCAATAACCCACTTTCACCTCACACCCCGCCACCACTATCGCACACATACACACTATGTGCGCGCACACACACACTCTTTTACCTATCGTGCAACCTTGAGGGGTCAGCTAAACTTCTACGCTCGATATGTTCGTCCTTTCCGATCGGACGAGAGAAACGGGCAATTTGTCAGAGGGATAGCTAACGTATCATAAAGTTATTGCAATATAAAGGAAGGAAGGATTTAGGGGAATGGGGGCTTTTTGTTTTTTTGCAATCGATGTGTCGTAATATAGTTTCAGTAAATTGCATCTCTCCCAGGATAACGCGATTGAGAAGGATTTCTTTTATCGATGATATTATCTGGTATTTTTTTCTGTCCAGTATAGGGATAACTTCGAATAGATTTCAGATATATTCGTCTTTTTTCCTTGTAGGCCATAAAAAGTATCAAGAATTATTATAATTATTCTTATTACTCGAAAGAGTTGTTCTTACCAAACTCAAGATTCCTATTAGATACTTAAAATAAATTTTTCTTCTGTGAAAAATAACGACTGTAATGTACATTCAGAATCACTTCTAAAGCATAAAAGCTGCCAGTTTCTGCCAAATATAGCCGTAATTAACTTTTTTCTCTTTTACTCTTTGCCGTTAGAAATAGAATTTTGTGAATATGGGGGTAAAAATGAAACTTCTCAATACTCATGTGACTGAAGAATTTAAATTTGCAAAAACCGAGTTAGAAACGTTCATCAGCGGAATGGGACGTTTCAGCGCCGCGGTTTCATCGCCACCGTTTCAGCGGCCGCCATTCAGCGCCAGACTTAGCGCGGCCGTTCGCGCCCGGACATTCAGCGCGGCCGTTCAGTGCTGATTATGAATGGTTAAACTATAGATAACTTAATCATTCATCAACTAATGATCTTAACCAAATTCATTCTTATGAAGAATTTTGTACCAGTTTGGTGCATGGAGGTTCGATGGCCGCCGCTTCATGCCCGGAACGTTTGACCCCACATGCAAATACAATTGAATTGGATTGAACGTATGATCAGTTTTTTAAGTGTTTAATTATTTTTTAACATTGGAAGGGTAAGATGGAGAGGAATGATTTTTCAATGTTTTTTCATTTTTTTTCAAAATATCATTTTTTTAACATTGAATGGGGTGACAGAGGAGGGTAATGATTTGAGTGATTTTTTCTTATTTTTCGAACATTGAAAGACAGGATGGATTGGATGTTCCAATACGTATTTTTTTCGAACATTGGAAGAGGAAGGGCGCGGAGGATATTACTTTTATGAATAGTTTTTCTTCTTTTTTTTAAACATCGAGAGAGGATGCAGGGAAAGGGGGCGATTAGTTCTTTAAAAACATTTTTTCTCTTTTTTTTAGAACATCGGAGAGAAGATGCATTGAAGTATTTCAAATTCATATTTTACTAACATCGGAAGGAGGGAAATGGAAGGGAGGGGAAATTGTTTTTTAATATTTTTTTTCTTTTTTTTTGGAACATCTGATAAGGATGATAGAAATGTTTATTAAGAATTTTTTTCTAACTTTGAGGGCAAAAGGAAGGAGTAGAATGCTTTTTTGATGATTTTTTCTCTTTTAATCAATTTTTTTTAATATTAGAAAGTGAGGGGAAGGGTAAGTATTTTTTTTTAATGTCTTGTTCTTTTTTTCGAAACATCGGAGAGAGAGGACGCGTTAAAAATGTTTCAAATCATGAACATCATCATAGAAAGCTATGCCCTTCCCTCGACTCTTCCAATATTAAAAAAAAAATTTATTGAAACATTAAATGCATTTTTCCCCATGTTAAACAGTATGAAAAAATATTAGACCTATATTTTCCCCCTCCACCCCTCCAATGTTAAGAAATATATTGAAACATTTTAATAATTCCTCTACCATGTTTAACAAACAAGAAAAATAATTCATCCTCCCGATGTTTCGCAAAAAGAAAATTATCATTTAAAAGTCACTCCCTCCGCCTCTCACCCTACCAACATAAAAATATGAATGCATTTTTAATTGTGTTGGAACATCGGGGGGAATGTTCAAAAAATTTCTGCTCATACGTTAAACTTTTTTTATATTACTATTATTCGAGCATTTAGCAGATATATTCTTCTAAAATCATACCACATTCTTTGCAAAGACCGCATGGTGTTAGCAAGCTCTTTTATTAATTTGTGTGTAATTCACGTCAACAAAAAACAGCGGCAATTTCAAAGAAAATCTTTTCTGGACAAAAAGCGCCCCATGAACCATCCTATTTTCAACGGTGCCGAAGAAAAAATATATATTAAAAAATCTTTACCCTCCCGTCCCCATCCAATGTCAAAAAATGATATTCAAAAAAAGAAGAAAAATCACACTATGTTTTGGCAGAAAAAAGTGGTATCAATACATTAAATTCGAAAAGTAATTGTTACTCAATACATATCATCAGTTTTTCATAGATTAACCTTCATAAGCGGCTGAGATGTCCGGCGCTGAAACGTCCCGGGCTGACATCCGCGTGAATATGTCTGGCGCTGAATTGTCGGCGCTGAAAACGCGGCGATGAAACGCGGCGATGAAACGGCGACGCTGAAACGTACTAGACGCTTCATCCGCGCGATTAGAGATGAAAAATTTTATCCATTAAACAAAAGAGCGCTGCCTCTCTTATAACTTACAATTAGATTGCTCGACGAGAAAGTACAAGCTTGACAGATCAGTGATAAACAGCATAGATACCAGCATTTCCCTAGTATTTACAAAATCAATGAAAGTAACAAGTTATATTTGTCTTCAAACATAATAAGAGTCGGAAGTGAGCGCTCCGCTGTGGTGAATTTCCAGGTTGACTTCTCAACGAAATAGTTGGCAGGATTGCAATACTGATAAAACATACGACATGTCTTTTTCTGGATTAATTTGCAGAAAACTTATGCCTTTTTTTTAATTGCTTATTAAACTCTTGTTTATTTCGCTCATCGGCCTATTGTATTAGCTATGCGAAAGGGGATTCTGTAAAGCAATATCCTTTAAGCAGCAGGTTAAGATGGCAATTATGAAGGGCGTATTTCGGTATATGAAACGGTAGTTGTGTGAGAGGCTACGTCGTGTCACCCCTTGGGACGACAATGATCAGTAACCGTACGAAGATAAAGGAACTAGGCCGTGTCACACCTAAGAACGACAACGATCTCTAGCAATGTAACATGGAACCCACATATTTAGAATACAATCAATAATACAACTATCGCCCTAAGTAGGTGCAGGAGATCGTGTGGAAGAAATTGGGGCTTTAACCCCAAGACGACTATGTGGTTACACACCATGGTAATTACACCCATGATAACTTACGGAGCAATAGTTTGATAGTCAAAGGTGCGACAAACGGTGGAGGAAGGACCACTAGTTTCCATGCTTTGGAGATGCCATCGCCCGGCATTATGGAATGTTAATTCAAACAAGTGAATTCACATGGATAAAGGCCTTTATGTTTCTCTTCTTTTACTAAGAATTAGATTTCGCATATGTTTCGTTATACACACTGTTTCATTCATAAAAGAGATAATATACTACAAATTCATCGTTTAAGGATAAGAAATGGATATTAATTAATTAATAGGGACCTCCTGTGATCCTTCTGCACCAATCACTACTAGAAGAAAAAAAACTATTCACTGATCTATAGATGGGCATTATAATGCCCATGACTTGTAGTGATAAATTTCAGATTTCTAAGCTTTTAGTCATCTAGCGAAGAGAGACTGTATTTGTGTATAATATTAAGAGCTGAAGGAAAGCTATCTGTAAATAAAGAGCAAGCAAAATTATATTTGTTGCGTATAAAATATCAGCAGGACAATTCTTTTTAAAAAAAGACAATAATATATATTTAAAAGAACTAGATTGTATAAAAAAAAATAAACTAAACTAAAAATTAAAAAAAATTAAAAATAAAATAATTCTGGAAAAGGGAGAATTTTTAAATTAGGAAAGCTCCAAATGAACTTACCAAAGAAGACAAAGTAAAATAAACATAAATGTATTCTTTCAGTTTTCAGTAAACCATCATCAATCAAATGCACTAGAAATAAGAAATTACGAGGGATGAACTAGCAAATATGTGTTTTCTTTTAGTATATAGTTAAAATATATCATCTCTCGGATAATGTCGTTTTAAAATGTTAATGCTGTTATCTTATAATAGTCAGATTTGAATATAATCGAAAAACCACATTGGGGGGCTACTACAGGCTAACCTCACTTTAGTAACTTTTCTTTCCATAGCATTACTACCACATGTTAAATCTGTCAAAAACGCCTCGTACATAACCTCGAAATAGCAGTTTTCGAACACTGTATTTAGTACTTCCTTTCCATTTGCTCAAAAAATGAATAGCTAGCTTACACTCAGGAGCACATGCTCTTTCCGTTGATATACATATAAATCGCCAAATCAGTGGTCCTCTTAGGGAACTATAGCCTCTTAGTTATTCGTCATCTGACAAACAAGATTTCGCCGATATCTTCAACTAACACCTTATGAGGAATTGTTTAATTGTCAATACCATAGTGAGCAGTAAAAATACTACACTTTCTGGTATATGACACTATTGCGTATTTATCGATATTCAGACTGAGGTTGTTATATCAGCACCTTATTATTAAATTCAAATCTTCTTGTCCGTAGCTGGTCTTTTAGCGTACAGGACGAAAGATTTCAAGATCAGGCTATTGACTTCTTTTATACTTAGAATTGATTTTTTAAATAAATATTGGCAACATAGGATTATGTTTCTAGTACTGGCGTGGAGAATCTTGCAGCTAAAGAGGTGCTCATGAAGAAGACAAGTCTAATTAAAAGTAAAATTAAAGAGCAGCTTCTGGGAAAAATATAAACAATAGATCTGAAAAAGTCAGATCCATGTGTTCACCTCAAGCCTAATCTAATCCATTCTAAACCCAGTTTCGTTTTTTTGATTTAATTGCCTCTCTTATTCTATTTAATTCCTTTCATTTTTAATTACTTACTATTTATGTGAATTATTTTTTTCTATAATTTTATGTTATTGCTATTTATCCTACTTTTTCCTTAATTCGTATATTTGTTTTTTTTTCCATTGGGTAATAAGAATGTTATTATTTTAAACAATCATGTAGCAATCTGACAAGCCCTTAAAATGTTTTGTAGTCTAACTTTGAAGTTATGAATATATACCACCATATAAATATTAATATACCATCTTGAAACCCTCCTCTTTCTCTTCTAAAGTATTACTCCAACGTTTTTGTAGCGCCTTCTCGGTTCTGAGAAAGTTAAACGCGATACACCTGATTATTACCAGCCAGCAGCTTCTTACTTCTCACTTCTCTGGTAGTACGCGGTCCCTCCGGCGAATATTAGAAACCCGAATGAGATTTATGGGCGACGTCAAGCTATAAGCCATCGCAATCTTGGATAATGGGCCTCCTCGCTCCTCGCGTTCTCGTCGGAAACTAACATGGCGGCCGGCCGACGGCAATAGCGGAGGCGGCGGGGGACGCGAATTAATTAATTGGCTCACAAAATAAAGACTATAAATTCACGTGGCGTCACAAATTATGGGCGAGATAGGGAGTGTCGTGAAATAAAATAACCATATCTAGAGCTGCTGCTGCTGCTGCTGCTGTTTCTGCTGGCTCGTTGTTCTGTTGCTGTTTCGCTCACGTTCGCGACTGACTCGTTCGAGCGAGCGAGAGAGAAGCAGATAATGAGAGAGGAAACGATGTTAAATGAGGCACCTATTTTGCGCGGATATCTCTCCGGATATTTATATAAAAGTTTTACTTTTTAATGCCTTAAATGTGCCCCCGTCTTTCTTTTATTTTTTTCTTTTTCCTCTCTGCTCGTTCGTTTTTCCGCCGTTTTCCTCGCTACGGCGTTATTCTCGGACTTTCTGAAATTATTCGAAATTTGAATATCCCCGGGCGTAATTAGTGTCGTTTCTTTTTCGGACTAATTAAGCAATTTTTATTTCGGCGTAATTCCATTTGAATTTTCCGCTCGATTCTCCCTTAACGACCGTCGTTCGGGAATAAAGAATTTCTCTCTTTTCACGTCACCGGAAACGGCTGCAAGGACTCGCCGAGAATTTGCTTCCTCGTTGACGCAAGACTTGATTCTTTTATTTCTTTATTTAGTTTTAATTTTTTGAGGAAGAAAAAATGGAAATGAATACCTATTTGAAATGTAGTTTCTCGAAAACTATTCTATTTCGAAAAACGAGGCCACCGCCATCTGTTAGGCCACAAATCATAATACATTATATGTATATTTTTTTGAAAACTTTCGTTGGTAATATCAACAAAAAAAAATTGAAATGTTTTGAAATTATGCTTTTCATGGTTCCTTGAGTATGAAAATCATCAAACAAATCACAAAATATGAATATAATATCTATTATAACTCCTGTAAGTTTGATTAAAAATAATGGCTGTAACACTAAGAAAAAATAAAATCCAGTAATGACTACTTATACATATATTCGATATGTGTACCTGTTTCTACTATGATCTATTCGCACCTATTGTTGAAATTAAAAAAAAAAAAAAATTAAAAAAGTGGAAAAACATTTAATTATGTCTACTATAACTTCCACAAGTGTAGCTAATAAATATTGAACGTAACACCTTAAAAGCAGATCTTGTTATGACCAATAACATGACCACTAAAGTTGTAAGTCAATGCTTTTATATCTGCTTGTATATGCTCTAGATGCTTCTATACCTTATCGTACCCTATGGGTAACTATCGGAAATCTCAGGCAGGGAAAAGGGGCGTTGCTTTTCCGCTTGAATCAAACTCTATTAGTGTTAATAAATGTTATGTAACATATCAACAAAATGTAAATAAGATGACCTAAACAAAATAATGAGAATTATAGTAAATACAGTCGTTGACATACGTACTGTACTATTTGGTCCTGTAAAGTTTACATTGCCATAAAATGCTAACAGCATAGCATATCATCTTTTATTATTAGTGCCAATAGTTGCAGTGCGTACAATGATGATTTTCAGTGGTATATATTGTCGTGACCCTTCACCTTAAGGGATGGGGGTTTAGAGTCACTCGCTTCTGTAAACTTACACTGTTGAAAATATTACGGTGTTGGCGTTAATTTTGCGCTAGTCAAATATTTTAGTGTTGATTTTTCCAAACTTTGCCAGACGAGTTGACTACGTGTGTTTAATAGAACAGAAATTACTAGAATTTTGTGTGAATTTTTTGTTCAGATATGAGGATTGACTATTTTTCTAGACATTCAGAAGCGCCAACCAATCAGAATTTTTCCCTCGGATAGAAATATAGAAACCCCACCTATTCTAATACAGTATTGCATTATACGCACCACCTGCATTACACGTGTATCTGTTTTCGTGTTTGATTCTCCGTATTAACATATCCAAACAAACCACCAAATGTGACTTGACTTGCCAAAGTGTAACCTCGTGTTATTAAACGTTAATTCCAGTGGGCATAAAAAATTTCAACATCTTAAAGATGTATTGGGGAAGCATCTATTTACGCAATTAGTTAGACTTGAATCAAAATAGCAATAAACATTCACTTAATTTTATAATGGTTCTCAAAAAATCATTTTAAAATTGGTACGTTTAGTTGAAACCAAAACTTGTGAATGAGTGGTTTTGCATATTTATAATTGAAAAAACGTCTTAAAGAGAGAATATTATAGCACTGAGAAATAGGAGTTGCATATTAAAAGACTTGTGTGGAGTTGCACCCAATAGATCGCATTCATTTAGTTAAACTGCTAGTAAATTTGTCTTAGTCTAGATCAAATAAAATGTGACTAAGAAGTTTTTATAATTCCACGTGTTAGTTGGACAAAATAATCCCTTAGCAATAGACCAATACTTGACTATCTTTGCTCGTCAAATTTAAACTTCTATAGTTCTCGACAAAATAACACGAAAAGAGTGTGGACCTCTCCTGACTATTAAATTAGTCAAAAAAGTGTTAAAATTTTCAACAGTGTAATAAATATACAGGGTGAGTTTTTTATCTTGAGACAACGCAGTATTTTAGAGATATTCCGTTGTCTCAAGATAAAAAACTCAGCCTGAATATATAAATGAATACTAAAAAGGTACTTACCGTTCTCTGGTGCTACGGTTGGGCTACACGAAATTTATCTATAATCGCACTACACTCCTCAAAGATCATAAACAGAATCCCAATACCTCGTCGTCAATCCCCTCGCGAGCGCGATGCTTGCAAAACGCTGGCGAGGTTCCGGTAATCTGACTGTCATCCCTGGACACATCTCTAGCTTTATCTTAAACGTAACTTCTTTTTTTACATGAAATATCAAATTGAAATTACCATAATATTGAAATATTTGAATGAATTTTACCCCACCATTTATTGCACTAAAACTTATCTATCATTGGTTCCCTCTTTTTTAGGGGGGTTTAGGTGATTTTGCATATACATACGCTTTATTTGGCGTCACTTTTTGATTGACCAGCGAACAGTGTTGTTGGTTGTGAGTGTAAGTAAATCTAAATGAACACCCCAGCTGTTTCACAGCTACTTATGTGTTATCTAATATTAAAGATTACTGGTTTAAAAAACTTAACACATAATATTTAGAGTCAGCGCCATTGTGTCGATAATATATGAACATGGTAGGTGTGTACATTAACAAACATAGGTAGGTATTTACTAGTTATTTGTTTTCAGTAGGTAATACCAGCAAATTATTATACTGATTGAAATTATATCAGTAACCAACGCCGACTAGATACCAGGCCCAGGCATTGAGTGAGAAGTATCCCGAAAACACCGGTCGCAACGACGGATACGCATAACATCTATACCTCTACGCCTCAATATCCCGTGCGCACTCCTGAAGTACCCCGATACGCTACCTTCTCCCAAACATTGTAAAACTATAAAGTATGACAGTAAATTTATTCAATTACATAATATTTATTTATTTATTAATTTTTCTCTACCGAGGTTTTTTGGTGTTACTGACACAAAATTAATAGGTAATTATTACCCTTGAATCGTAGAAATGCTTAGATTAAACAGGTAAGTATTATCAGTTCAATGTACTTATATTTTGGAAGCAAATAAAAGGCAATACTTCAAATAATACCTTTATATACTTCTATCAAATGCACATAAATTATTAAGGCATGAATATTTATTATTATTATTATCATCGTCATCCTTCTAACCTGAAAAATCTTTGAAAATATATAACTTTATTAATAACTCTTTTAAAAGTTACTATGTACAGTCTTTTTAAATAAAATTAAAAAATAAAAATTATGATAGTTTCCAGTTGAGAAAATTTATTTACTCAATTCTAAAATAATTATTTTTGCGGTGAAAATATTATATGTTCATAATGATTTTAGTATATTGATTACATTTGAACTAAAAACTTGTTTCGTCTAACAAATTTACGGGTTTGGAAAACTGAACAAATTTTATTCTCAGTATAAATACATCATCTTCTTGCTTATATAGGAAGTTATGTTATATTCAATGTGATGCATTTATATTCAAATTGAGTAATTATTTTTTTGTGTGTAGAACAGTTTTCAAGAAAAAAAAAATAAAGTTCGCTTTGAGCGTATTTATTTAATTATTTTAAGAACAGTGGGAATGCGGGGGCAAAATACCCTTATAACCCTTATACCCCTTCTTATGACTTGTCAATACTCATGCATAATTTTTTTAAAATACTTCTTCTGGTCTCCGTTTGACGGTTTTATAAGAAATAAACAAATATTTCTTCCAAAATGTATAATTGCACAATTGTTAGACAAGTAGTGGAAGAGTAGCATCAATTAATACAGTCTCTCATACAGTTTCACTTCATACAGAATTGTTTTGTTATAATTAATAAAGCATTAACTTTTACATGCAACTTCCAACCATTAATCTTCCTGGCTGTGGCCAGTTTCCGTATAGGATACACACATATACAATAAAACCATAAATATTATTGTATTGCGCGTGCAATAAATTCGTTTCTGTCTCTATATCCCTTCGGCGTCCCCATACACGTTCCTGGACGTTCTCGAAGACCTGCGTCGGGTCGCGTAAAACTTATATTAGTTTCCGATGCATCGTCTCACAACCCCTTCCGTCAACCGGCACGTATTATAAGGAAACGAGGAAAGCTATTCCTCGTCATATCAGGCGGCGGTAGTAATATTTATTGCGGTGCAATAACGGTTAAACACAACACACACTCGTCATTTCTCTCCACCGGGGCGAGCCAGAAGCCAGATATTTATACAAGAAACACGCTCTCGTTAAGTAAACACGCGCGCTTATAACCCGTATTTAGGGAAACTGCGTGCCGGATATCGTACGGGTTTTAATGTCGACACTAAACGACTTCGTTCTCTTCTTCTTCTTCTTCTGCTTCTTTTGGATATCTCTTCTATAACCGTACGGTTTAGCCGAGGTATTAGACGGAAACATCCTAAAACGGATTTAAGATATACAATGCTATCAATAATCGCTGATACTGATGGATGGAATAATATTTAAAATAAAGTTTTAAACGCAGAATAACATCTGATAAATTGATAGTTTTCTTTAGTCTTTTTATGATATATTTACATAATGATAAAAATAATTCTAAATAATAATATGAAAAAGAAAAAAATTGGCTGCCCTGTAGATTGTCTAATCCAAACACGTCTAGGAAACTGTCTGCGCGCGTCGGATGTACTTACAATCTTCCCTTGTCGTCTGTGCGTAAAAAACCACAAATATTTACAACCGCAGTGCCCTACAATACACACAGACGCATTCATAGCCTCTGCATGACTTATTCTAGTCCGTTTTAGAATTTTCCTACTCGCAGACGATATTAGATTTCCGTTTATGTAATAAAAATCACTGCAACAAACTAAAAATAAAATTAGCCAATGTATGTATGTAAGTAAATAGAAGGGTGATGTTACACTGCGACCTAAAAGATCTATTGTGTCCCCTATTCTTGCTGTTTTACAGCTGGCCTTCCAATCCTATTGTCTTCAGAAGTGTCAGGATGGTCAGAAGGCCCCAGTCTAGGTAAGTCTCCTTTTTCGATTTCACATGCTCCCAGGTGCAATGCCCAGTTTGAGAGGAGGTGGATGGGCGTTTCATCCTGTTCCCCACAAAATCTACATTCAAAATCTTTTTCCAATCCAAGCTTACTCAGGTGTCCTTTCAGTCTACAATGGCCTGAAAGTATTCCTGTTAATATGCGAACATTGTTCTTACTCAGGTTGATGCATTCTGTAAACCTCTTCTGGTTATAAGTTCCAGAAGAATTTTTACTTTGCCTCATTCCCTGGAGGATTTTCCCAGTAACTGGATTTTCTCTGCTCCATTTCTATTTTTAGTTTCTTCAGTATTGTACTGCTACTTAACCCGCAAAAGGGTTCAGGCCCTACAAAAGGCATTCCAGCCCCTTTTTTGCGAGGTTATCCGTTATTTCGTTTCCTTCCACTCCTGTGTGACCCGGAACCCACAGGAGGGTTATATTATTTCTTTTGCCTAACTCATTTAATTTCTCTAGGCATTCCCAGACCATCTTGGAACTGATTTCATATGAGTTCAGCGCCTTGATGGCTGCTTGACTATCAGACATGATGATAATCTCCTGCTTCCGATAGTTCCTATCCATATTGAACTGAACACATCTTTCAATAGCGTGTATTTCCGCCTAAAATATACTTGGGTACTTTCTCAAGTTTTCAAAATATGTGGTTGTAGGCCCATATATTCCTATTCCAGTTCCTTCTGCCGTTTTGAAGCCATCAGTATACCATTTGATGGCATTTCTATTCAAGTTCAAGATGATGTTATGATCCTACTCGCTCCTGTTATTTAGCTTTATGGTGAATTCCTTCACAAAGCTAATTTTTTTTAACATATCATCCCGGGGCATATCCCAGGTTTGATCACCGTCAGGAGCCTATGCTTAATCATTCCTTCCTTGACCATTCTTAGTGCGGTTCTTTTCGCTACGCCCTCTACTACAATGTGGAGGGGGGTAAGATCCAATACTACTTCAGTAGCTGCTGTTGGGCAGGTTCTCATAGCCTCCGTTATGCATACACATGCTAATCTTTGCACTTTCGCGAGGTTAATTCTCGCGGTGGCCAGATTAGTTCTTTTGCTCCATGCTACTGATAATCGGCCTCACGATTGCTGTATACATCCAAACCAGTATTTTTGGGTTGCATCCCCAATTTTTCTCTGCAAAGTTTCTGCACACCATCCGAGCTCTTTTGGCCTTGTTGGTTACTTCAATTTCATGTTTGTTCCATAGAAGTTTATTGTCTAGGGTAAGGCCTAGATATTTAACCTCCGCTCTCCAGTGTATATTTTGTCCATCCACATACAGGGTATTGATGTCAATATTATTAAACGGGCCACAAACAGTTGCGCAAATAATTGAAACGATCATTATAAAAGCGCTTTAATAATAATAATAATAACAGTATATTTGCAATTAAACCATTACAAGAATCGTCATACATTTTGCTGTGTATAAAGGACACAATAGTAAAAAAAAAATTGCCACACGATAAATAAAATATTTCAGTTAAAAGCATGAATATTAAAAAAGTAAAACACAACAAACAAGTTAGAGACAAACAAGACATATAAAACACGTTAGGAGTAAAATTCCTCGATGCTGTACAATTCCTTCTTCAGCAACATCGTCTTCACTGCATCCTTAAATCTATGTAAAGGCAGCTTTTTGCATTCTCTGAGCAGGGTGTTGCACAACTTGCTTCTCCAGTTATCGGTCGCTTTTTGGAAGCAAGTCAATCGATGATACGGTATCCTTATTTTATTTTATGTGTATCCTCATTTTGTATAAAGCTGCTTTTGTTTTGGTGGACGTATATTACTGCAGCCAATATGTAAGCAGATAGAAGGTAAGTATTTTTTCTTGGAAAAAAAATAGTTTTGCAGCTGTCACTATATTCCAGGCCACGCAGGCACCTGATAGCTCTTCTCCACAAAATAAAAGTTATGTGTGCTTCTGTAGATTTCCCCAGAAGAGTAATCTGTAGCACATAATAGAATGGAAAGTTGTGAAGTATGCCACCTACCCATGCTTTAATCTCCTTACGACAAACACAGCAGATAAAAGTCTTCTTGCCAAATCGTCAATGTGCTGGTACCATTTTAAGTGTTCGTCCACAACGATGCAAGAAATTTCGCTGTATACATGATTTACTCGACCGTCGTGTTGTAAAAGGCAATTTTTGTGTTTTATTTGAATTAATTTGTAACTTATTCGTAGAAACCACTGCTCAGCGTTTGACAATGGCTGCCACGGATTTTAAATGGAGGATTTCTTAGTCCATATTTCGCAGAGAAAGCGAAGTGTCGTCTGCATACACACATGCAACGACTTGGGCATCAATCAGTTGCACAAATTGTGTAATAAGGTAGACACAAGTTTGCCGCAATGACGCGTTAGCACTTCCTAAAATAGTAGCAGTTGCATTGGTGAAGCTGATCACCAACATACAAGAATGACAAAAAGAGTAAAAAAAAGAAAATGATGCAAAAATTGATTATTGCAACGCCGTATCTACACAATTAGGTATGCTAGCTCAATTCTGCGCAAAATCCCATAAGGTTTACATAAAGGCTCTTTATTTCCGGTTTTTTCCAGATGCCTATCACTGTTTCGCTGCGCTAGAGAGCTAGAGCCGCTAGAGCTGATTACCAAGTGATGTTATATTAACAACGAGGCACTTTTGAGCCGCCAACTCCAACCATGGAGAACCACCCTCATGGGAGACCAATGATAACGTCAGAGTACGTGCGATTTTCTGGAACTCCTGGAACAGCTTAAACAGTTTCTGTAACAGCTTAAAAGCTCCTGGAACAGCTGCGGAACTCCTGGAACCGCTTGAACAGATCCTGCAATAGCTTTAACAAGCTCATGGCACAGCTTAAGCTACTTCTGAACAGCTGAAACAGCTCCTGTAAGAGGCTTGAAGGAACTGCTGTAACAGCGAGAGCTATTAACGCTGTTCAAGCTATTCCAGAACTATTGAACTGTTATAGAAGCTGTTTAGGTGGTTGCAGCAGTTGACCAAGCTATTCCAGGAGCTGTTTAAGCTGCCCCAGGAGTTGTTCAAGCTGTCCAGGAGCTGTTTAAGTGCTGTTCCAGGAGAGGAGTTATAGTCATAATATATCCTATGTACTCTGACGTCATCATTGATCCCTCATAGGGATAGTCTATTCGAGTTCGTCACCATTCAGTGAGCCCCCTACATTATAACAAATCTTATTAAGATCTTTTCTTGATTTGATGCAATGTTTTAGAGATATTCCGTTGTCTCAAGATAAAAAAAAACTCACCCTGTATGTATCTGCAAATAGAATATCTAAATTTCAAACACAACCGCATTATCCTGGCTATAATTTCATATAAATTCAGTCATCACCAGACTATAAAAATAAATACAAAACAGGACGAAGCCACTTACACAATTAACATCTTAACACATTAAAACTAGTATTTACGAACTTCATTATATGAATTTTTAAATAATAAATATGTAAATGATAAACCGTCCAATCTTAATGCACGCGCAGTTGGATTACTTACTAACTATACAACATACAGACATAATATGTACTTATGTAGCTGCGACTGTTTTATCTGCTGACTGTTAAAAGCATATGTTTTATTCGTCTCCAGGTTGTGCGACATACCTCGTATACATTTCCCATTGATATTGATATGTGTGTATACGTGCGGCATTTATACGCGATATTGTCTGAAACACGTTCGCCTGATGATGTCCAATATAATGCAATATTGGGACGTAAATACTTCGCTAATATCGTGATCCTACGGAATTTACAACCGATACTCTGCATTTATAAGAGATAAATGGTATAATTGCTACGATGTGTTATGTATCGTGTTATGAGAATATCTTCCAGACAAAATACCATTAATACAAAGTCAATTTTTAACAGAATATTAGTATAAACATAACTTAACTAATAAAATATGTAATTAATTTCCTTCCTATGCGCATATTATGTGAAACATGCCTATGTACGGCCCTTTTCTTAATCTGTCAGTGACTATTTTAAATTTAAGTGTTTAGTGACAACGAAGCCATAATCGCATGAGTTCATATATAAATATAAAGAAACGAACAAAAGATTTGTCCTTTAACCCGCTACGTACCACCTTATAACAGCCTCAGCGCTGCAGTGCTGGTGAATCAGCGTAGTAGTGGGAATGATATAAGATATTGATATGCGTGAAGTGGGGTGGGTACTTTCGAAATGCTGTCGATATAATATCTGCTTTAGTGGACATGTTGAGTAGATAAACTCGATAAACTACATGATCAAATTGTTATAATCAACTTTTCTGTTACCTTACACAGTATTTTCATATTATAATCAGAATTTAATCACAATAAATTTGTACAAAGAACACCTGTTTACTTAAATCTAAAAGTAACTCTGGTAAAATATACATATATTGCTTAAAAAATCTTCATTTTTGCGTTAATCATGATAAATTAAAGATCGATTTTTTATTTTGGAAATAACAGTTGAATTGCCCAGGTTTTTGGATACGTGCCAAATCGTGATTGTATTAAGGGGAGGTTTACATATATATATCGGAAAAGTCCAAAAACTTTGAGCTTTTTTTTCAGACAAGGGAAAAGATATACGAAATACGGCTTTTTGTTAATAAATATATCAAAACTTTAACATTAAAAAATATATATTTTTTAATGACAAGACCACTATAACGTTCGCTATTTGTATCTAGGTAGCAATGTGCACAGAAAACACGGTCAAACCTGCGTAAACTCTAGCATACGCAAAAGTGATCTGAAATTGAAAATAAAAAGAAGAGTTAGAAATATATTAATTTGTTGGAGGTTATACCTAAATTTAACCAAATAAGTCGAAAGCAAACAATGTGGCAGATACCTGGGCTTTTATTTGATTATTTTCTATTTCTTTTTTGTGTGTATGTGGATATAAAATGTGGAATATTGCAATTTTTAGTATATTATAGGTATAAACTCCAATAAAACTGTTTACATTAAGAAAAAAAAGAATTAAGTTGATATATTGAACACTTGAAGAACTAAACTTACGCAGATTTGAAAATCATGTTTCGAGAAAACGCGTTCAAAGTTTCTCAGCAAATTTTTTAGAAATAGTTAACATAACTTAGTCAGCTATTCCAGCACCATACATTAATCCTTCTTCTTCTTCATACTTCTGCATTTGGAAAATTTGTTGCTTTCCTTTAGACAGCACAGCAAGTTTTGCAGCGCTGGACATACTCTGCTCTGCTCGTTGTATGCGCTGACGATCAGAATTGATGACGAAATTTTTGACATCAAGTCCTACTGCAATTCCCCACCGCATTCATTATTTGTAATACAGAAAAGTAACCTTCATTGAATAAATTTTCGACAATGTAGGTAGCAAGTTGAATTGTTTATGGGTCGCAGTGTAAATCTTTTGGAGCTAGTTTCTACATACATGAACTAAACGAGTCGTTTCAGTTTTGACAACTTTTTCCAAAGCATCTTTGCAATAAATCATCCTAGAAAAAACTTCATAAATAGGCCTAATAGCATCTTGATCTTTTTTTTTTTGCAAAAGAGGGTCATGTATGAATGAAGGATGCTCAACCTTGGCTTCTGCAACGCGCCACTTACATAGGCTGTCTACACCTTTTGGACGATAAATGTGTTGTGGGTCCGCGTCGGTTGAACATTTATAATGAAATATAGCCCAAATAGCTGCCTTCATTTTTTATGCAGACTCTGGATATTGTCTAATTGCCAGTCCATAGTACACTATTGTTAAATTATCAATAACGTTGTCAGCCAGTTTACCAGCGCCCTTTCTTCAAAGTCCACTCATTCTTTTTTGTACATCTCCAACGCATTCTCTTTTTTTTTCTTGAACAGTAACATCTTCGTACGGCTAAAAATCACAAATTGCTTAAAAAGTTGTCTTGTCTCAGTCGCCTATCCGAAATCGTGCGAAAAATTTCTTTTAAGGCATCGCATCGACTTCCATTTTTCCTGTGCTACTCTGATGATCCGTAGTGCGGTTACCTTGGCCATCATATTCTAGCCAGCTTTCCTAAGAAATTTAGTGTAACTAAGTGCATCTACAATAAATTGATACATTTTATGGTAAGTAGTTTTCTAAAGCGTGGGAAAGTGTGTTTTAAGTAAAGAGAATATGGTTAGATCAGTTTCTTCAATGTGCGGTTTATTTCGGATCTAATTCGTTTTCGTCGTTTGTTTGTGATCCCGACTGCAGTGGCATTTCTAATCATTAAAGACAACTATACATACACTAACAAACAATAAGTATGATATTTTGACCCGAGTAGCCCCGAGTCGAATATAGTATTACATCTAATATGCTCCGCTTGTGTTCGGTACACCCGCTCTTTTAATAAGCCGTAGCGGCTTAAACAATGCGAATAATACGAAACCGCTTTAACCAAGTATGTTATATATTTGGAGCTTTCAAAAAATGCAAAAAACCAAAAATCGATTTTTTCAGTCAAATACATGTAAACCTCCCCTTAAGGAACACTGGCTTTCTTTTAGAGAAATTAAACATTCACTGCAATTTTAACCCCTTCATACGTCCTACTTTCTCATTGGATATATTTCATATAAATTACATTCACAACGGAAACATACTTTGACACTATGCACAAGCGAAAAATAATACATCAACCAGCGCGCAAAACATCGACCAAAACGTCATCCTGGGCCGCAATTAATTGTTCCAGCTCGATATACGAAGCCATATCGGACACAGGAAATTACGTGAAGCGATACGTGTGTGATAGGAAACGTGGCGCAGATTCGCGAAAGCCAGAAAACTTAGCCCCAGGAAGGAAGAAGAGATCATATTAATACATATGCGTAACCGAGCCGATGTGATATAAAAGAATCAGGGCGAATAAATAAACGCATATATAGATTTACACACAGGATGAACGAAGAAAGACACAGGGGTTTTATAGGTATATGTATATACTATAATAATATCGTGCGTCAGGTATGCACCTATAGGTTTTGTGGGAACGACGCGAAGCGCTACGAAATGAATGAAACCGAATATTTTACCTCTTAAGAGGTATTTTAATTTCGTACGCCGGACGGCCGGACAGCGCGGTCACAGAAAACGAGTTAAAAGTTATGATATTTACGACCGGGGAATTTAGTGGTTCATAACATAAAAATTTTATACCGGTTTCTCCTTTATAATAATATTTATGGTGTTGATTTTCCTCCTCTCCTAACAAAGGCGGCCGTATCGGTCGCTATTATCTCCTTTAAATGTCCTCGAAGATTGTTGTTTTTTTTTTTTGTGTTAAGTATAAGTGGATAAAATTGAAAAGTTTTTTTTTAATAAGCGAGGCACATAATTACTTGGTTTAGTCGATTCATGTAAGATAAGTTAATTAAATTATTTTTTTTTAATTATGCTGTTGCAAGTCTCATTCTCTGGTGATTTATTTTAGTGTTGTGTCAAAAATAACACAATTTCTTAAGAGGTTAATTGTTATTATGTTTTAAAGCTTTAATCCTTGACCATGTATATAATTTTTAATTCCTTTTTCTCTTGGTTTTTAGGTCGTAAATATTGAAAACATGAATGAGTACTACAACGTTTCACTTTATTGCAAAGCTTTTTCCAAGGTATATAAATATAATTGTAAAAAGTTGGTAAATTATAAATAAAATGTTTTTGTCTAAATGACAAATTGTTTTGTTTACTAGGATTTTGAATATATTATTATGTTTTATTTAAAGGTTGCGTTTTAAAATAGGATGTTTTGATTATCTGTTTTTGAATTTTGTAATTAAATAGTTCTTTAAAAATATTGTATTCAGTTATAAAATTAAATTATATAATTTTGTGAAATATTGTATATTTGCAATAAAGCCAAACGTCGTAGTACTCATTCATGTTTTCAATATTTACGACCTAAAAACCAAGAGAAAAAGAAATTAAAAATTGTTATTATGTTGGGGAAATTTGGCACATTATAGAATCTAATTTACAATAAATAAAATATTTGTAAAAACCTTATAACACACAAACATTGAAGCACAATCAAACAACACTTTACACTGTATAAATTACTGATGAAATAATCACACTATTTACTACATAGAAACGCAGCTGATAAAATGTTTTTATTCGCTTATATTAGATTTTATCCACTGCGTTCCTATACCTAATAACAGCCCAATTATTTCATCAAAAATTTATTTAGTTTCAAGTGTAGTTTGTTTGTGCTTCATTGTTAGGATGTTATAAAATTTTATGCAAATATTTTTATTTATTGTACAATTCAATTTTGTAATTTTTAATTTTTTTGACTCTTCTAATCTGATTTAGTAATTTCTCTCCCTGAGGATGTCCGTTTACAGACGAAACCTTTCACTGAAAAATTTTGTGAGAAAGTGGACCAGTTTTTTTATTCTTTACCTTCCTAATTATATCACTCACACAGAGTCAAAAATGAATTACATAAACGTATGCTAAAACAAAAAGAAATTGTACTAAACCACAACTAAGAAGGTAATAACACAACAATGACACTTTATTATATAAAACGCTCAAATTACTTAGTTGAACTTATAAATCAAAAAATATCCGTAGCCAATAAAAACTGTTGGTCACTAAGACAATGTTTAAACTGTATATGATTTAAATTTCTGTAAATCCAAACGTAATTTGTTATAAATTTGAACTTTTTGAGTTGATACAGCACTAATCTTGATGTTGAAGAGGTAAGAACATTACAGAATCTTGCGCCATAGAAATGTATTACATTAGCGTTTCTAATTTGTTTTTGAGTATAAATACAGCCATTTCAAATAAGGTAAATACATGGAAAAGTCATTAAATTATAATTCTTAAAGGAAAACTTACAAGATCCGGAAATATAGAGATTGCCGTGTATCGTACTGTGTATCTTTTTTTTTGCATATAATTGAAGACGGGATAACTTCATACTTTAAACTGCTTCTAACATGATATATGATTAGTAGTTGTTCTGTAGTTAATATTGGTTTTGGAAATTTTGGAAGGGATAACATAATAAGTTGAGTTTTGAAACTAAGTGTTCACGCTGATCTTTCCAACATAAAAGTTCATCCATCTATATTTAGAATTTTATAGTATGTATTTGTGTTAACTGAAATATTATTATTCAACAAAAGATAAAGGTTTTGTATTTTTGGTAAGGGTGGATTCTAAAATAATGAATTTTGGCAATTACTAATAACAAATTCCAGGATTTACCTAACATATTATTACGTTCTTGTTTTAAATTTTTGATTATTGGTAGCCACAAGTGTGATGTCATCAGCATAATGAGTTATATTATCATCTCCATGATTGCGTGGAAGATCATTTATGACAAGTGAATATAGGATTGACTCTACACTGTAAAAAATTACAGTAATTTTGCCATGGTAAATCAGGAATATTACATGTAATAACGTTGTGAATTTACCACAATAAATCATGTAAATTTTGTTTCACATGTCTTTTCTAGGATATTTAACATGGAAAAAGAAATTTCGGTAAAATTTATAGCTTCTTCATGTAAGTTTAAGATGTAACAAAAATTCAAAAGGAAAATACAGGAAAAAAACATATACAATTTTGTATTTACTCTCAAAATTTACTTAAAAGTGTAAAATTGAGATTTTTTTTGGGGTATTTAGTGCACTTTAAAAGTAATTTTACTAGTGAACTATTAATTTTTGCTGGTAAAAATATGGGATCTTTTATATTTTTTGTTTTTATATTGAATTTTCGGGTAAAACTATCGATATCATGGAAAATACGGAAATTCATACGCCGCAATGTGATTGGTTATTGGATTATTTATCTGTGCGCGTAGGTAATTCCTATTCGTTTGTCGAACTTATTATTGGCTCAATGATATCATGTACGTCACAACAATCGTAGGTTTCGCGTAAGCGTGTTCATTCTTGATACTGGTTGAGCGATTCAGTATGACCTATTGGTGCTATAAAAGAATTAGGTAAGTTGCTTGCTCTCTTTATAAAAATACACATGAAAATCACTTCAGTGTTCGGTAAATATAGAATTCATGTAAATATTACATACGAATTTTACAGTACACTCTTTGAAAAACACATCAGCATATGAAATTTACTAGATGGTAGAAATTTTACCTTATGAAGCAAATTTACTTGTAAAATTGTAGGCAACTTTGTTACCAATGATTTTACATGTAATTTTACTGCAACTTTTTTTACAGTGTAAAATTAATCCCTGTGGTACTCCAATGTTAGCAATTATTTTTACTTAAATGATAAACAATTTTTCACAAGTATCGTTGAAAGAAATATTTATTTACAGGGTTTGAAGCAGTACCTCTCATACCACTCCACTTTAATTCATTTAAAATAAAGAGTAATAAAATAAAAATTAAATAAATAAATTAAGAGTAATAGGGAAATGAAAGTAACCATGAATTAAATTAAGAGTGATCAATACAATCAAATGCTTTGCCTAAGTTTTTAAAAATTGTCATAGGATAAGTTTCAATGGAGTTAATATTTTTTGTATATAAAAAAAAAACAAAACATTAAGAGCAGTTGAAATTAAGCGATTCTCCTTCTCTTAAAACAATGCTTATTTGCATTTAAAGTAATATTTAAGCTTGAAACTCATCTAATCTAATCAAGAAATAACACTAAAATATTGCAGAAAAAAAACAAGATGTAAAAGCAAAAAGATGGTAATTTTCTGGCCTTTCACGGAATGTATCCGCTGACGTCCTGAAAGCAACCTTGAGCATTCGTTTCATTCATTCTCTCCCTTCGCACTGCAATATTCACTCATAACTACACAGCCAAATGAAACTAATTGCAACTTCATCTCAACACTAAAATCTAGGCGTAAGTAGGTTCGATGTGAAAATCCCTAAGAAATAATTATTTTTGTTAATTTGTAAAAAATTATTTTAAAGTTTTTGTGTAAATTATATAGGGGAAGGTGCGGCAAGATGGGAACATTAAGCTTTAGAACACTGCATCAGGATTGCAAATTGATATACAAGGTTCTAAGTACGCTTGATGTAATCTTTAAACATTTATCTGCTGATGGATGAATTTAAAATTTTTGGATGGGTACTCTTGATGTTGTGAGAAAATTTTGAAAAGAAATGTGTAAATACACCATCTTATCCCACCATGGGGGCAAGATGGGGTTCCAGGTGAGTTAAGAATGGGTCGTACCATAAATCTAGATAATAGATAAAAAAAAAAATTGATTCTTAAAATATTCTTCAAAACATGCAGGAACAAAGCTTAAACTCTTTAAACCGGAACTACTTAAAATAAAAAAAAAATACAATAACAATAAGAATATTAAACTTAATCTTCACAATTGAGACAATAGAAGACGAACCCATCCACGTTATTCGCACAGCCTCCATGTACCCAACCTCGCCATCGATGGCATTGTATCAACACTTCCCCTTACAATACTAACATTAAGCGTCATCTTCCTCAACAGAAGAACTTGAATATTTCCTTGACGTTTTCTAAAAATTTATCTCTTTGCTTTCCTTACAAAATTCGGCTTCTTGATCTCTTCTGTTTTCTTCTTTGTCATTTTTTTTCCTTTAACTCTCCCTCAGCACTTCTAGTTGCCTTAGGGATTCTCCAGACTTCTATTTTCTTGTAGCAGATTTTTATATGTAGTGCTTGTAAAGATTGTAGTCTTTCCCTTGTTACGCTTTGATTGACTGTTCTTTATTCCTAATATGAGAAATAGGCATTATGTCTTCGAGAAAGCATAATGGCATATCCAGGCATAACGGATCAGATTGAAAAGTGAGAATATGATGTCCCCATATTGCCCCTTTGGGACATTTTCTGGTTATGTTATAATAACATATTAAATATTTGCAATAAACAAATAACACACTATATAAAATACATGCAATACATGTCAATTAATAAGCACAAAAAAGTGTAGTTGTAAATAATTTACTTATGCTTCCGATACTGGCCGTTGAACTCACCATCAAAGTAATAACGAAATTCTGGAAATTGCAAAGTTCACGCACAAACAGCAATAACTTTATTATTACGACTAGTAAAGTTTCCTACAATGCAACAAACATAAAACAGCACTTGTCAATATTAGGACTGCAATTATTTGACAGATGCTTACTGCCGTTTTGTAGATAAGACGATGTCCCCATCATGCCTCGTGGCCCCATCTTGCCCCACCCTCCCCTACATTTATGATATCGTTTTTTATTTATTTATTTATCTCAGAATTATGTATACATGTTCACATATACACTAGAAATCCTGTGTAGGCTCAATCTTTTTGATAAATGATCCTAGACATTCCATCACCTGGCTTCAAGTGTGACTTTCAATGCGTCGTGTCGCTTCAAATAAATCAGCTTTTCCTCGTTTTTATGTTCATTGTACTTAGATCGGTCTATGTACCTGTAACGTCATGTATCCATTATGTGTATGCCAGCTTAGCTAATTATCTCGCACGAGTTATAATCATTAACGGCGATATGAACGGGGAATCAACGCAACGCAGACGGTCACCGCATAATCACCGTCCGTCCGCACCGAACAAGGACAATGAGCCCCGGTCCGGCCGATTATACTGACTCGATGGAAAGAGACGGAGGACGCGACACGTCCGTATACACAGTCCGGAGACCTGTCTAACGGAAGTGATCGTCGAAAATTATTGCAGTGTTGGACGTAATTACATATCCCATAAACGACGGGACGCATTGCGAGGGAGCTGCGCCCCTGCAGCGTCAAATGCGCCCCCCCGTCGACTGCAGACAAATCAAGCGGTCTCCGATACGGCACACGTTCTGTACAATGTTGTCCGCGTGCACTGAATATACCGCCGAATGTTGGTGTAGATACAAGTATAGAAAAAGCTACAAGTTCTGCTTTTTCTGTCATATTGTTAGTTTATTATACAGGGTATTCCACGTAACTGATTCATTAAAAGTTTATGATGTTCTATTATTTACTTATATTTGAGATTTTGGCACCATTATCTGTTCGATTGGAACTATAAATGTAAAATACCTTAACCAAAATATCACTTCCGGTTGACCGGAAATGGATGTCAACTTTGTTATTTTAAATAGAATGATATAATTTTTTATTCATTTATGGATTCTACAACTATAAATACATCAGTTTTCATTAGCTATTGCTATAGCTACATGTTGCCGTTTTTGAGATATTTAAGTTTTTCTTTTTTTTTAGTCATAATCATTGCATGATTGAGAGATTAATATCTCGGTTGATACTGCAAGTAGAGACTCCAAATTTGCTATGTTATGAATGTAGATATAACTCTAAGAAACGGTAAGCATACTTTACATTCTAACATACAGGCTGTTCAAAACTGAGGAACAAAGTGACATATTTTCAAATGCAGACAACTCAATTTTTTTAAACAGAACACCCTGTATTTTAATTCGGAATTAGGAAGTAAATATCATCCCCTATCACTTTATATAAGCTTTCGCTATACCTATCTTTAATAGATTTTGAGATATGAGCGACTTTTTGTTAAACAGACTAAGTAGCCCTATCTTTAAATGTTTGTAGCTGGCTCTGAAATGGATTCACGTCAAATTCATGTATTATTTTTGAATAACCATACAAGAATGTCTGTTCGAATAGTCATTTCTATTAATATTGCGTTGTACGAAAGTGTAATTACAATGATATACATAAACACTTTTGGTTAGTCAATGAATATAATATTAATCCCACTCAGAGCCAGCTAAAAACACGCAAAGATAGTCTGTTTAACAGAAAGTCGTTCATATCTCAAAATCTATTAAAGATAGGTATAGGGAATGCTCATATAAAGCGATAGGGGATAATATTTACTTCCTAATTCCGAATTAAAATACAGGGTGTTCTATTTAAAAAAAAAGAATACTTAGTCTGTTTAACAAATAGTCTCTCATATCTCAAAATCTATTAAAGATAGGTATAGGGAATGCTCATATAAAGCGATAGGAGATAATATTTACTTCCTAATTCCGCATTAAAATACAGGGTGTTCTGTTTAAAAAAATTGAGTTGTCTGCATTTGAAAATATGTCACTTTGTTCCTCAGTTTTGAACACCCTGTATGTTAGAATGTAAAGTATACTTACCGTTTCTTAGAGTTATATCTACGTTCATAACATAGCAAATTTGGAGTCTCTACTTGCAGTATTAACCGAGATATTAATCTCTCAATCATGCAATGATTATGACTAAAAAAAAAAGAAAAACTTAAATAACTCAAAAACGACAACATGTAGCTATAGCAATAGCTATGAAACTGATGTATTTATAGTTGTAGAATCAAAATGATAAAAAATTATATCATTCTATTTAAATAACAAAGTTGACATCCATTTCCAGTCAACCGGAAGTGATATTTTGGTTAAGGTATTTTACATTTATAGTTCCAATCGAACAGATACTCGTGCCAAAATCTCAAATATAAGTAAATAATAGAACATCATAAACTTTTAATGAACCAGTTACGTGGAATACCCTGTATGTATAGGTGTGACCGCGTAAATTGTAAAGACATATTGTTTTGCTAAAATTAAATAACACCTTTAGAATGTGCAACGCTTCTTAGAAAAACGTTATTTTGCTAACACATTTTCAGCCCGAGCCATACATACAACTGTGTTAACTTTTCAAACAATTTCATTCATGCTAGAATGTTTAACAAAAAAAAAAACGTCTTGTATACTTTAGATCAATTCATTTCCGTTTTTGAGATTTTAACAAAACAATGCGCGTCAATTAATTTAAATTAACGTGTAGTTGTGACGGTAGAATCTAGCTTAATTCTACCGTCACAGTCTAGACAAAATGACATTTGTTGATGATAAGTAGTAACTATCAAATTGATCAGTAATCATGCCTAGAACATACATACTACTGTGTACTGAAGGTAATAAATGAACTTGCAAAATGAAATGAAAAAATAAATTAGCTAAAACTGATGATGAGAGAATCAAAACGAAACAGCAAAATGAGAAACGGAAAATTTAACTCTTTAAAATACAATAAGAAAAATTAAACTGAAAAAAAATATCTTCCCGAACAAAAATAATAAATGATCTTATATCTATGATGTGCACACATCAATATAATAACAATTATTATAAAGCGAATTCCTTGATGGACAGAATAAAAGACAAATAATAAGAATTAAATTGCGATATCAATTGAATTAACAAAATGGCATCAGATTTAAAAAATACATGTACTCACGCTAACGTCTACCAAGGAACTGCCTGTTAAAACTCTACCGCTGCGTACAACGCAATCGTTTTTCAACAGAAAACCCCGCAAGACATACAAACAACACGCCAACATACAAAAGACAAATAATTGAATTGAATTAATTTAAAACAACTGAATCGTTAAATAAATAAATCATACAATTAACTCTTTAACTAAATTTTATACAAAAATAAACATTATTATGAAAATTCCTCGATACAATGATTCAGTAGGTTTAAGCAAAACAAAATATGAAATCCCAAATACACTCGCGGTAATGTGGGTTGCCAAAGCAATACATCAATATGGAATACACTGACATGATGTTAATGGAAGAGGACGTGCTGCAGTAGAAGCACAGTTCCTCAATATACGACATTTTCCAAAGTCTTTCATTGTTGGAGTGACGGAATCTTCTCCAAAATTCACGCGTTGAAAGACAGTTTGATTTCCAAGAGCAAGCCAATGTTGTCCTCAATAGAATTGCACAAAATCCGTCCACAAGCATACGCAGAATAGCTACTATTAAAGGTCTTTGTCAAAACCAAGGGTGGTGGATCTTATAGCTCCATGGTCTTTCTTCCTATCACCCACAGAAAGTTCGTCATATGCCATCAGGAGATTCAGCACACCGCATTCAATATTGTCAGTAGTTCATGTCAGTCATTCCGCGTATTCTCTACACAGAAACGAGACCCAGTTTACTCGAGAAGATGTGAACAACATTCGAAATTGGAGTGACGGAATCTTCTCCAAAGTCACGCGTTGAAAGACAGTTTGATTTTCAAGAGCTACCTAATGTTGTCCTCAATGGAATTGCACAAAATCCGTCCACAAGCATACATACGCAAAATAGCTACTTTTAAAGGTCTTTGTCAAAACCATGGATGGTGAATCTTATAGCTCAGTGGGCTTTCTTCCTATCATCCAGAAAGTTCATTATATGCCATCAGGAGATTCAGCACATCGCATTCAATATTGTCAGTGGTTCATGTCAGTCATTCCGCGTATTCTCTACACAGAGACGAGACCCAGTTTACTCGAGAAGATGTGAACAACATTCGAAATTCCCACATTTGGACGCCTGGAAACCAAAATACTGTAGTTGTGAGCAACCGCCAACATTGTTTTTTACTGTAAATGTATGATGTAGGTTGTTAAACAATGACGTTTTTGGGCCCCATTTTATCTGACGGCAATTATTATGGAAATGTCTTATTAGAATATGCTTTGTCCGAATTATTGGAAAATATTCCACTAGAAACTCGACGCGACATGTTTTATCGACATGACACATTCCACGCATTTTGACAGACAGGACTTTTTAAAGTTCCTGGATGGTGGATAGGAAGAGAAGGCCTTGTACTATGGCCTGCAAGTTCTCCTGACCTTTCGCCTTTGAATTTTTTTCTTTGGGGCTGTCTGAAGACTAGTGTTTACATTAACAATAAACGCGCGAAAAGGATTGATCAAACTTACAAATTCTCTGCGAAAAGAACTTGAACTGCCGATATTAACTGGTAACAGAATATGGCCTAAAGACTATATGTTTAAAAAGAAGACGCCTATGTTAGGTTTTTAGTTTATGTTATTTCATGATTAAATACGTTACTGACGTATATATCTTTGTCTTTTTTGTTAAAATCTGTAGAACGGAAATGAATTGACCTAAAGTATTTGTGACGTTTTTTGTTCAGGATAACCTCTAGAATACATTGTGTAAGTTTGTCGGTTACCTGATGGAAGTAATTTGGTAAACTGTTTACTAAAATTTATGGGCGAATATAAATTAGTGATCAGTAGAATCTTGATCCACACGAGCACTTTTATATACTAAAAACCATTTTTCTATGCTATATCTTATTATTGTTTATTTTAATTAACCCTTTCAACTTATGAACTGTTTCCTGCACTACGTTGAATGATTAAAATTCTGCATATCTTATGATATATTATCATATCGACTTAACAATTAGTTGTAATGGCAATTGATTAATTCTTACTTCTAATTAAATTTTACTGATTTGCGCTGATGTTAAAAAGTGCACTGATCTGGCGAGAGTAATTATTAGCGATGGACAAGATAGGGGAAGCGAGAACTTTATTACAGTTGGACATACTGGTGTTTTGTCAATTCTTAGAAAATCGGTAGGCAACACGAAATCCCATTATTCTTTTCATACATCTACCAATATTTTGTAAATTTTAGGGAAATGAGGGTTAGTTTGTCGTACCAGGCGGTAGAATACCTGATAACGGTAATTTTAAATCAAATTTAAGTAGAATTAGAAGGGTTAGATTAGATTAGATTAGATTAGGATTGGGGTGGCCTATCGACCTGTTTCACCGCGACCTTTTCAGATCTATTGTGATCCCCCTTTTTTCCTAGAGGACGCTCTCTAATTTTGCCCTCTTAATTAGGCCTATCATCTTTGAGAGCGGCTTCTCTATGTAGCTACTAGCTGTGGGGTTCTCCTCCCCCATTACTAGAAACCTTGTCCTCGCCAGGCCTTCACATTGGCACAGCACATGAACTGGTGTTTCTTCCTCCTCTTGGCAGTATCTGCAGGTTGCATCATCTGCCAGGCCTATGTTATACATTGCTGTTCAGTCTACAGTGACCAGTCAGCAGACTACAATCATTTTGACAGTCTTCCTGTCTTTATTCAGTAGATCTCCCGTGAGTTCAGGCCTCTGCTTCTTTAGGAACTCTTTTGCCTGTCATTGTCCCGGTGATTTTTGCCACCACTCTCTGGACTGATTGTATATCCATTAATTGATGGATTTTTTAATTTGTGATTTGGTAGTGCTGAAAGAGGGGTCGGCTCCAAAGAATGGCCTTGACGAACCTCGCCTGGCCAGCTCGTCCGCCGCCTCATTTCCTCTCACGCCCGAGTGGCTAGGGACCCAGGCTAGGGTTACTTTCCTTTGGGTGCCCACCTCATTTAGGACGCTTACACAATCCCAAATCAGCTTAGAGTCCACGCTTGAGGAGCTAATCACTTTAAGTGTGGACTGACTGTCAGAGAAGATAGCGACGCTTTTACCCGGTTCGGTACATCTTTCTATCTCTTGGACACAGTGATGAATTGCAGCAACCTCAGCTTGGAACACAGTCGTGTCTTTGCTGAAGCTTACGAAAGAGCTTTTTAGGCTTCTTAGTGTATATTCCCGCTCAACGCCGTAATCCGTTTTAGAGCCGTCAGTAAACCAGTTTGAGTCCGCTCTTACGAGGCACTGCCTCCCAGTCCTTCTTATACTGGTATTATAACCTGATATTTCCTATCTAGGTTAGGGGTTTGAAACATGGCATCACATGGCATTCCTAAAAGAGGTGCCTCCTTGAGTTCGTCTAGCAGTTTTTTATAGTCAGCCCCGTGCGATTTACTTATCGGTACTTGACTATGTAAGAGTCTGTGGACTGTGGACCTTGCGGCTCCTTGTACAAAAATATGTATTGGTGGGAGGTTTAGAATTACTTTAATCGCGGCGGTAGGGGTCGATCTCAACGCCCCCGTGGCGCACAGGCACGCCAAATTAGAAGAGTCAATGATTCGCATTTTGAATGTGGTGAAACAGATACATACAATACTTCATACTGTTTAGTGGTCTAAAGTGGTGTTAAATTATAGCTATTAAATAATATTTAAAATATAAACATATAAAAATTTAATTACTATTGGTTAGAATAATTAGGATTAAGTTATTGTTAAACATTATAATAGATACTGCTGGTGTTTTATTTGCTTTCAAGTCACTTTATGCAACTGAAGAATGAATAAAATTAGAACAGTTGAGAAACGACGGACATAAAAGCCACCTGCACCGTCTGTGAAGGACCGAGGAGCTACCTTAAGACGGCACAGCTATCGGAACTGAAAGAACGTGGAGGCTACCTCAGTAAGAGAATACCATTTAGCGTGGTTTACCTTGCTCCCCAGAGAATTTTTAATTTTCTAGGTGACAGCACCTATATTAAATTGAAAGAATGGGATCTCTAGAAGCGAAAACAATGTGGTACTAAAACAAGTCAAGTTGCATGGAAACATCATAACAGGTTGTGTTTACTTGAGGGCACAATGGATAATAGGTTTTGCACTTCCTTCACCTTCATTTATTTTTTATAATTCTCATAGATTTTTAATAACCCTATAGCATCCACATAATTTCCTTCTATTTGGATCAAAACTCCCTTTTTTCGTCAGTTGTAAGACAGTCGCATTAAAGTACTGTCGATATATCTTTAATTCAGGATCTCCATGCTTTAAAATCTTTAATATTTATTATTCTTTGTTTCATTTCGCTTTTTAATCGTTTCTGTCAGATAAATGATAGTTTTTTTTTAATTTTCTTAATTATCTTGAAGAACTAAAAAATAATCAAATTACAGCGCCATATTTCTAATAAACAGCGTCACTAAAACGATGAAACAAAAATAGCACAGGTTGATATCAAAGATTTTTTTATGCTTCTAATACCTATAATCCCTCCTAAAAACGCTCGTTTCGAATATATTTCCATCGATTAACTTTCTTGCAGTAAGAATTGTATTACCTAAACTAACATCAGAAACATCTTATATTCATCATCCGTAAAAATAAAAGAACTTTACATTTTCTTTTTATAACTATAAATGCTAAGCGTTTACCAAGCAAGGATATACTCCTCCGTGCATACGGACAATATACCTACATACTTTAAGCACTGTCACAAGGTGTATATGATTGTGAAGCGCGTATATACCACGCGTTTTATGAAACGGTAGGTATGAAGTTATGATTTAGATCGCGTGTAGAGATTGGCACACCTTCGCGAGCAAGAACGGGTCCTTTCGACTTAATAAATAGTAAACTAATATCGCCTATTGATTACAACGTCCATAGCGATGTCACGTGGGCGTTTGCAAGTTTTTATTTTCAATTTTTTTTATCAGTTTGTATGGCTATCGTATTAGCATCGTTATAATACAGGATGTTCCCGAATCAAGTCTAGAGAATCTAACTTAGAGTAGGATTACCTCCGAAGAGAAATATAGGAGTGAACGTATTACTATCTCAGAAAGAACAATATGTCTCAGGAGGTTTTGCATATTTATTTGATCTGAAGCTTTACAGCATACTGAGATATGTCTTGTTGCGTGATTTGAATCTCGCATTCCAATAATAACTTTCTAGTAACGCAGATAAAAAAAAGATTAAACTCAAATTATTGTCGTACTGCAAACTTCTCCTAGACCCCTCACCACAAACTGCACTAAACTGGACGTACGTTTCAATAGCAAATAGCAATTATATTATTTTTAAGAGGTTGAAGAGGTTGAAAAACGCCGAATGTAGTTATTAGCTTACAGTAGACGATTTAATTTTTTTGGCTAATAGATGTTACAGATCAATTTTTGTGTTGTCAAATTCACATTTTGCTATTGGATGCTATTATTGTAAAATATGTTATATCGAAAATAAATAAGTATTATTTTGTTTCGTAAATTTTCAATATACCAAGGAATTAAGTATTACTAGAGACCGGATTTTGCATTTATTATAGTCTGTATGTAGACGTATTACACTAATTGAAGTTAATTAGCGCTTATTAGTGATTGCATATATTGCATATTTAGGCATTTCTATGCATATTTTTACAAAAGTTGCATATATTGCATATTTAAGCTTTTTCTTATCTTTTCTATTAGTACAAATTCCTAGTAATTCCTAATATAGATCGACAACCGACAATTCTCAGAACGATAAATCTTTTACATTGATTTCTCTAATACTTTTTTCCAAGAACTGCACGTGTTTAATTTCGCCTAGCAGAAGGGATGTGGTAAATACATTTTATTATTATTAATTCCCAAATAAACTCTTCATTCTTTGAATATCTTTGAGCGAAACAGCATGTAATTGTGTTACGTTTTTAAATACTGTATGTACACACAGCAATGAGTATAACGAACAAAATTGCTTTATGGATTAAGCCATATCCTGAACTGGTAAAGGATGGCGATAAAATATTTTGTCGAGCCTGCAGTAAACCGGTAAGTTTAATTTTACTAAAAGCTTTATAATTGTTTTTAAATTCTTTAACTTTTGATATAAAATGACACTTGTTGTTGTAGGTGTCTTCTGAGAGAAAATACCTGATTATTCAACACGCTAAAACTCCATCACGTATTGGAAAATGTAATAAACTAAAGCGATCCGCATGTGTGCAGCAATCTATACGTCAATGTGTAGAATCAACTTCACGAAACTCAGAACAAGAAGAATATAATACGGATCTGTGTAACGCATTAATTTCATCTAACATACCATTAGCAGGATTAAACAATATTAATTTGAAATCATTCTGAAAAAATATTGCAAACATAATATATCTGACAAAAGTACCTTACGAAAAAATTATGTCACTTCTTGTTGCCAGGGAACAATAGCAGAAATTCAACAATTGGTAGGGAATAATTTTATTTATATCATGGTAGATGAAAGTACGGATAAGGGTGGCCGTTATATTGCCCATTTGTTAATAGGAATTCTTCATGAAGATATTGTAGGTAAATCATGTTTAATTTATTGTAAAGAACTTAAAAAAACAAATAATGTGACAATTGCCCAATACGTTCAAGAAGGTTTATCAAATTTCTTCTTACCTGGAAGTATACCTTGTGAAAAAATTTGACTAATGTTGTCCGACGCTGCACCATACATGATAAAAGCCGCGCAAATTTAATTTTTTTTTATAGTAACATAATTCATACTGCTACTTGTTTAGCACATGGGTTCAATCGTGTAGCCGAAGACATTATGAATCAATTCCCTTTGATTAATGATTTAATTAGCAATGTCAAAAAAGTATTTTTAAAAGCACCTTTACGAATCCAATTTTATAAGGAACGACTTCCCGGTGTTAAGTTGCCTCCTGAACCGATTATTACAAGATGGGGTACATGGTTAGAGGCTGCAACTTTTTCGCCGATAATTTTGAAAGAATAAAAAATGTAATTCTTGAGATCACTGCTGACTGCATTGCTCTAGAAAACTGTAAAAAGATAGTAACATCAACAGAATTGCTACAAAACCTTTTGTATATTAAGTCAAATTATAGCTTTGTTTCAAGTTCCATTCGTAAACTAGAAACGCAAGGGATGTCGCTCTCGGAATCAGTCGAAATAGTAGACGAATTTGATATGCTATGTAAGAAGATTAAGGGTACAATAGGTAATTCTATATACGATAAATTTAAAAAAGTGACAAATAAAAATGCGGGGTATTTGAAATTGAAGAAAGTTAAGAAAATTTTGAAAGGTGAAACAGCATGCACCAATTACATCTGTGGATGTTGAAGGAAGCTTTTCTATTTCGAAACATATGTATTCTGATAGAAGACAAAACTTTCTTTTACACAATTTTGAAAAACATTTAATTATAAATTGTTTTAGAAATATGTTGTGAAAAAATTTTGTGCAATAAAGTTAATGTTTAAATTTCTGCTCTAATTTATTTAATGTAAAAATTTTGCATATTGTAATTTTTTTGCATGTATGCCCCAAGTGTATGCATATTTTCTCAAAAATCGATGCATATATATGCGCATATATTCCAGTTTTTCTTTGTATATAATCCGGTCTCTAATTATTACATATGCATCTAAATTAAATTTACAGGAACACCTTCTGTACTTTCGTCGAAAAGTGAATATTCCGATTATAGCACGAATTATCGGAATCAAAAATGAAGACGCAGAGGAGCGTACCGAATCCGTGCGAGATTATCGAAAGCCGTGTTTCGGAGAATCGAAACTCGGAAATGAGAGCGCGCGATCAAACAAACACAAACGGATTCGTCGCGGTCGTCCGCCGTAAAAAGACTTCGGGACCCGATCTCCGAGATATTTTCATCGTGTCCAATTGACGGATGAAATCTTCTCTTTTTTTGAGATACGGCTATCGATAGCTCTACCGTCTGTACGCACCTCGGTATGATGTTATATACAGACGATGTTCCCGGTATCGCCGCTACAGATTAAGTTATTAGATCCGATAGTTTTTCAAATTCGACGGCGCATGAGAAAGTGGTACACTTTTCCTTTCTAGACTTGAATCGGCAAAAGCTCGGGAATGTATAGATAGATAGTAAAAAGGCGTGTTTGCAAATTTTCTGTATCTACATTTATTTCTGTGTAATTCGATTCAATTCATTTTGCGTTATATGATTAAATAAATCCAAAAGAAATAACTCAGATTCATGTGGTACCGTTTATTAACAACTAAGTCTCGATTCGACAAAGCAAAAGAAAAATATTTACGTTTTTTGTAACTACTGAAGTCGCATATCCGGTGAAACTCGAACGTCTTATCAGGATATTAAAAGTAGTACTTTGTAGACTTACGTAGAATGCTCTTACCAAAAAAGGAATGTTTATTTTATAAAAAGAAGAAATTTAAAATGCCTCAGTTTTGCTATTTTTACAAGGGCCTTTATTTATTCAGAATGATGTTAAATGAACTTACGGCATACCATTAAGAATAATACTAAATGAGTGCAATGTATTTATACATAATACCACTTTTAGCGGGTGCTTAACATGACGTTTCCTTGCATCAGGCCCGGACTAAAGAATTTTTGGCTTTAAATTTTACTTTTTTTTATTCTTTAATGATGAAATCCGGTTTTGGTGGGTTTATGCTTTGTATGTCGTGTAGTTAACACCCAAGCAAAATTTCCTTTTTTATTTGACACACCCTGTATATATACTATGGATTATCATTGGATCACAGATGCCGGTATTAAAACTATTCCAATACACAGACGATATTAGCAATGGGCAATATTCTTTTTGACAATTAAATACACTCGTGTTTATTCGCTTTATCAGTGGAAATTTGTATTGTTTAACGATATTCCAAGAGCCATCAAAACACGAGCATTCACTTTGCTAGACGATGTACCATATCGTGAACATCTATAAATAGTGAATAGGCCTATACTTAAAAACTCGCTGTAGTTGCCAATTATACTGCATTTAAAAACGGGAACCATATGCTTTTAACATTTGCCATTGTTATTTGTTATTATTACAATATTTAATAAATTACTATTTTGCTATTTTCGAACTGTTTCTTGAAAGCAAATTATTATCATTATCATCACAATTGGTTTTCTAGTTTCGTTCGGAATTTCTCTTTCGGGCAGTAGTGTTTATTATTAGTTTCCTGATCAACAGGAAGCGCATCACACACAGGCAAATTAAATATTAATATGTAATTGTATGTTATATGCTTAGCTTACATTGTTGTAGAAGTTGAAAAATCGTTGATTGACTGATTAAGGAAAGTCTTGAAATAGTCGTGATTTCATTTGATTCTGCTATAGACCGACAGGAAGTATGTACAGTCACCGACATTAATATTTATCATCATCAAAGCGTTGAGCCATTCGTTCTAGTGCTAAATAATAATGTTGGCGACTGTACACGCGCGTAATGATTGTTTATTTATGTTTTTCAAAGATTTTTTTCAAGGAGACAAACAAAAATACTTCAAGCATTAATAAAAATTAAAATTATTGTGTTCTCACAGAGTTCATCGATTACTTAATACGACCTATCTACACCAATCTACCTTTTCTATGGACACACTGAAACACCGATTTCTTTGATAATACTGTAACGGACGCGGGTTATTTATCTGGAAATTTTGGGGTGGTCAACCCAGATACCCTCCCGAATTCTCTTTGCACTGAACCAACGGAAGCACACCCGTTCTACAGATAACCCAACCTTCTCTTTTGACCGACGAGCCACTGCTGGAAATCGATCTTTTTGCTTGGTAGCGATTGGTTTAAGAAGATGTAGCCAAAGATATTTTACAACGGTGTTTTTTCTCAATCAGTCGAAGTAGGGCCGTTAATTTGCCTGAAGATTGTCAACTTTTCCACCTCGTCGTTTTTCTCTACTTAAGACTTTCTCTCCGGAACTCTTATTGAGCGTACAAACTGAACTTAAAATTTAGCGTAATAATAGAGTTGGTAATTTTAACAAATATATATTGAATAAAATGAAACAAATGGTAACAAAAATTAACAAGATAATAAATTAAATGGTATGAAAGAAATAATATCAAAATGTTAGATAAAATATCAAGTAAAAATTTTATTAAAAGAAAATTTTAAAATTTAATTTTACAAAATTATTTAATAAGGGAGAGAGAGAAAGAGAGAACGAATGACGGTTTCTAGGTGTTTGCAATGATTAGTTTTTAAGCAAAATTTTAGAACAACTTACCAATTGATGTGTGTAATTTAATCTTCCCGTAATCCAAAATATTAATGGCACAATGGTTTTATACAACACATAAAAACGGGTTTGTTCGAACGGTATTAGCACAAAATCAGAAATACTTCCCGTTCACGAATTTTAGAACTTGGGAAAAATTTTAGAATTCTATTTAGAACAAGATTGAATTTCATTTTCAATTCAGGTGCGCCCGGTAAGGGAAAAGATCGCGAGCTTATTTTCTGTAGCTGAATCGTAGTTCGCGAACTAATTAATTCAAAACAGCAATGTAAAGAATTTTTATAAACTAACTTATGACGTCATTCCGCGGGGTCGCTACTGTTTTTTTGAACTTCAAACGCCCTTCTAGAAAGTAAGGTGGGATTCGCTGATCAGCAATCGTAACATACAATAGACAAAGAAGCAGATAAAATTAAAATAAATAAATTTAAATACTTTACATTATATCAAATAGAATTTCGATTTCTTACAATACCAAATTTTGTTTAAGTTAACTAAATATTGAGTTAAATATGGGCAAACAAATATTTGGTTAATTCAACCAAATTATTTGTTCATTTATAGTAATCCTTTATTTTTTTGAAATAACGAAATATTTTATTGGATTAACTAAATTTTCGAATTATTTAGTTGTCCTAAATAAATTGGTTTCTCCGTGCAGTACTAATCTGACATACATTGATGAATGTAGGACTTTGCTGCCATCAGTTATTTTCTTTGACTTCGATTTTTTCTTATTTCCCTTTGATTTAAATTTTTATAATATTTCTGGTTATTTCATCTTCTTTTTTTTTATTTCTTTATTATAAATTCTTCTTCTCTAAAAAGGCATTCAAGTACTAGTTCGTCATTTATATTAAATATAATGATCTTTTATGACCTTATAAATGAGCTTATACGCCTGGGCGTTTTTCCTTATCTTTTTCAAAAAAATCAACAAATACACAAAAAGACAATATACCGTACGATGCGATAAATTCAGGATTTTCTATTTTACTTATGGTGCGTATTCATAAAAAATACTTAATGTATACTTACTGTTGATATTTTATTTATATACAAAACTTAAATTTTATAATTAGAGTAATATTATTGTATTTTCAATAATTAATATTTTGAGGAAAGTAAGATAGAACATCAGTATTAAAAGATTTTGCTATCTGTCTTCATAGCTGTTATCTAAATATAAGTTGTATAACTAAAGTAACTCAGGATTATTCCAAATTTTAACTTCCTAATAGTTTATTTTATAAATTTAAAATACAGATATACGTTTCGCATTACAAACTTAATGCATCATCAATGCAGTTAGTAGCTAAGGGGAATGAAATAAGCAAATAAGCTTTACAACAAGTTTAGGAATAAAAGAGAAACAGATGAGGAATTGCGCGTAAAATTTTTACTACGGCAAGGATCTTTTCTTTTTATTATTTAAGGAGAATTTGAAAAAAATAACGAGAGAATATATGAAGGCCGCTTTTTCACTAAACGGATTTAATTTCCAATATGATTTGGCGCGACCCAGCAGCGAAACGGCCGCATTAGACGGAACGCTTACTTGCACGATTAACTTTCCCATAAATTTCCTAGATTAATTCCAGAAATGAGCGTTCTCCGATCGAGCCCAAGTCATACTTAAAGGTATATGTGTACACGTAAGAGGTAACGGCACGGCAAGAAAAAGCAATGATTTGTTGAACGCGCGCCGATTTATTAACTTATTATCCTTTATTATTTGACCTCATTAAGCGGCCGTCGCTTTTAACGAACGGCGCACAATTTACGGGTTTATTTATGGCCGTTCGTGTCACTTAAATCTGTCCACCTTTCATATGTGATATGGTCACGTATTTATTTATATCTTTAGTTATGTACTTATATGTCCGATTTGGAGAGAGATACGTATAGCAAAAAAAAACTTAATACTGATATTTAGGGAAACACATACATTTAGATACCCACCCAAGAGAAAAAAACTTATAAATAATTCGAGAATATATAAAGTCATACACAGCAAATGTGAATAATATTATTCCTAAAAATAGAAAATAGAATAATTAATTTATCTAAGATGTATATTAAACATACAACTCGTGCATGAAATATTACATTAATAAAGGAACGTAACGTTTAATTTATTACCAACGCTGTAATGTAACGTAATCGTGAATAATACATAATACATAAGATTTGACACAATGCATCGTAAACTATAACTGCACCTACATATATTATATTGTTTCCTCTGCCATAACTGAAATACCTATTCAATAAATAATAATAAATTCAAGGTCGCAATTGTTAATGGGAACTTTTTCTGCTGGAGCTTCGGGGAAACACATACTAAGTATGATATATATATAGGGTGGGGATTTCAGCAACTTAGTTGGAACAGTAAGTAAAATAATAAACGTAGTTCTTAATTTATTTTAATTTATTTAAATTTTACAATTTGTTGCTACCGGTTGTAATCATATTTGAATTTACAAAGACTTTACTTAGTTTCCGCTAATAGAATTTCGTGTCCAAATTTTTATAAATAATTCTGGAATTTCAATTTAGTAGTCACCTTAAATTTTAATTGGTTTTCAATTAGTTATCGATGTTTTAGATTTAATATTTTAACGCGTTCGATTCTCAATGGCCAGCGGTGTATATTTGTGTCGTTGGAAAATAGTACATCGACATATGAGGTTTAATGTCCGTACGTATTGCTGTGGTTAGACAACTCATTTCCGCTGAGTGTATTTTAAGTTGCATATTTTTATTGTTTTGATTTCTCCGATTAGCTGTTTTTTAATTTACCGAGAATTTTCACAATTCTGTTTTGAATAAGTTTAGTTTAAGAGTTTATTGTATCATTTTAATTATGTTGTGTTAAGTTTTTTTTATTTAATCCATTCATTCAATTGTCTATTGTTCGCTTGTGCTGATTTAATGCGTATTCTATTTAATATTGTCATTGTTATGTTATACATCTGCGTTGTACGATTTTGAGAGAGGGATTTTTGTAAGAAAAGCAATTGTAGAATTTGTTAAGGACTTCCTTGTTCGACTATTAACGTGAGTAGACGTATTTTTAAATCTTTGTTACCATTTTGTAATTCATTTTGTATTTGTAATATTTAATTGTCTTTTATTTAGTCAGTCAAGGAATTCTTATCGTAATAATTGTTAATGTATTGACGTGTACACATAGTAGATATAAGATCAATTATTATTTTTTTTTGTTTAGGAAGATTTAGTTTAATTTTTTTTTCTCTCATTATATTTTAAAGAGTTAATTTTCTGTTATTCAATTTTGCTGTTTCGTATTTATTTTTCAATCACCTTTTAGCTTTTTCATTTTTTGTAAATTTCTTGCTTTTGTCCACGCTTTGATTTTAATTTGTGAAACCACGTGGATAGAAATTCAAAAGTTGTATATTTTGGATAATCTTCCTGAACAAACCAAACATTGGCTTTGTATAGGAAATAGCATTGTCATCATACCATGAATAAAACATCGTACAACATTATCAACACCTACTAATACATTTGGAGCATTTACAATAATTGGAGTGGTAGCTACATTCTAATACTTACGATACTTATTTTTACTTTATTTCATAATATTTGAAAACATTCTACGTACAAACAATAAAACAACACAACGTATTCTAACCTCTATTTGAGGTTATGACGCTTATCTACCGAGATGAATCTCTTAAGCAAATCAACTAGCAATTTATCTGGTAGATGCAGTACATATATGATGCATAAAATTCCTACAATTATATTATAACGATTTCTGTACATAGCGATATTGAGCATTCCAATTTTATCTTATAAATTTCATGACATGTTCAAAGTTTTGCTTACCTCGTAGTCACCAGAAAAACTAAAACACACCCCGCAACAATTAATTACACATTAACCCTAATCTGCCTAATCGTATACTATTATAAACTATACATGTAACGGACAAACGAATGAAAACGTTGATGATACGCACGTGCGCGTATGCATTCTATGTACCTAATCCATAGATGCATAAACAATACTAAATCATATAACACCGGCACCGTAATGAATAGAGATGTTGTGTTGACGTTCGCAACTTACAAATATTACAAATAATATAATACAAAACGCAGATATATTAATAGAAAAGTTACAGCGCTCAACTTAGATACTAATTAAATCATATTAGATATATATTATCTAATTTAATCTTTAAACTATCATTTTAAATAGGTACATACCTACTTAATATGTATGCATATTTTACCCATTCTATATTATTCGTCCTACGCACCAAATGTACAAAAGCAAAAATTCAATCTTTTTTTTATATGAAATAAATATTTACAGAAATACAAAGCAAAATATTCTTGCAGAGTTATGAAAAATATATTGAGAAAACATTTGCAATAAAATATTATTAATGCTACATAACATATATATTTTTAAATGTTTCCTAATATATTTTCTATAATATATTTTACGCATATTATATTAATATAACTAATATTCAAGAAAGATTTAATATTTTTTAAATATTTATAAAATATGAAATAAATATAGTTGGTCACTGGGGTAGAATCACGAGAAATTCACATCAAAAAATGTAATGGTGCCTCTCAGACCTGCTTTCTTATAGAACGGACGGTCGCGGCCGGGTCCGGTCATTCGCTCACTCAGTCCCGAGCAGTTCCAAGTCGAATCGTGATTCAGTTTCTACCCTGGTCATTAATTTATTACGTCCAATCTAACGTACACACTGTATAATATAATGACGCCGTATCAGATCCTCGCTCGTCTCTCGGCCTCTCGCGAGAGTTATGTTTATGTCTCGTTAATATATTCATACGGCATGCCGTGGGAGGTGTGGACTTGTCGCGATGGGTATTGTCTCATTGTCACCCGGGAGACCTGGGCCGTAGCTTATGTCGCGCTTGCACATTATGTCTTTGCTGTTTGTCCGCATGTACAAGTCTACGGCGTTCGCGCGAGTATGAGTATGCCTCCTCGTCGGTAGTAATTCTCCTTATAACGCGTCTCAATTTTACTTTTATTTTCAGCTGTTGTGGTTGTTGCTGTGTACCTTTGGCTATTTTTTCGGCGAAAGACATAATCGATTTTGATCAATCTTCGTAAAAAAAAATACATAAGGAATTAATTAGAATGACTCATCCTGAAAAGATCAGGGCACATTGATTGTTATCAACCTATGGTCACATATGTGAGAGCATTTCAGAAAATAGTACCTGTTTATATACAATTAAAAGAAAAATGAAGAAAAGTGAATAATCATTTCTTTTAAATAATTTTTTTTGTTGTGGGAGCCGTCTGATCTGATTGCTTGTATTTGGTATCCCCTTCCGCCGAAATATAAGGGACTTTCAATCTGATGTCCCATTGCAAACAATCATAAAACTCACACCACGCACCGGAAGAACTTTAACGCTTCTTTTCGTAAAATACAATGTTACTGTTGTCGTTGACATCTGCGCCACTTTGCTTTTAATTGGATCAGTAACGTCGTCTATATGACTAAACGGGTACTATTTTAGCACTCCCCCAATTCCCTTCTCTCCCCCTCAATTGGTGGGATATCCAGACTTTATGTTGGACGAGTTAGATGCTTATTATGGACAATCAAAGTTATATTAACAATAATTGCTTAACAAAATGTGATTACCCCATACCTCGCTATATGGCCGCTCTTTATACGGCATTCCGCTATAACGATCTTTTTTAATTATGGCATTTTTTCGATTTACGGCACACAATGTTTCGTTATACGGCCAAAAAATAATGCTGTATGTACTGTTAGCGACCTGCTACATATTTACTCACTCCGAGAGACTTCCAGCTTCTCCAGCTTGGTTTGAAAGATTCCAAAATCGCTGCAATTTGCACAATTTAAAAATGAAAGGTGAAGCAGCTGATGGCGATGATGGCGCAGCTAAAGAATATCCCAGCGTTTTGAAAGGAATTATTGAAAGAGGTGGATATCGACCTGAACAAGTTTTCAACGTAGACGAGACAGGACTCTATTGGAAGCGAATGCCTGAAAGAACTTACATATCAAAATGTGAAAAGTCTGCACGTGGATACAAGGTACCTAAAGAACGAGTAACTTTGCTCCTTGTTCTAACGCAGCAAGGGATTTTAAGCTAAAACCACTTTTAGTATATCTTTCAGAAAATCCGAGGTGTTTTAAAAGGCTGAATAAGGAACAATTGCCCGTCATTTGGAGATCCAACAAGAAAGGGTGGATGACTAGGATTCTCTATGAAGACTGGTTTAAAAACTACTTTTGCCCAGAAGTAAAAAAATATTTGAAGGACAATAACTTGAGCAACAAGGCATTTGCCATTGCCAAGGCATTTGGCATTGCTCATTGTAAATAATGCTCCAGGACACCTGGTTAATTTATCCGAATTGTCTGAAGATGTGGAGATTGAGTATCTTCCCAAAAATACAACAGCTCTGATCCAGCCAATGGATCAGGGTGCAATAGCCACTTTTAAGGCTTATAAGTTACGCAGAACTTTTCGTAAACTTATTCATGAAACCGATGGTGAATCTTCGATAAAACAGTTTTGGAAAAACTACAGCATCAAAGATGCCGTAGACAACATTAGTGAATCGTGGAAGGAATTACAATCAACCACAATGAATCATGTTTGGAAAAATCTATGGCCAAAATGTATAAAAACTAATGAGCCTGAAGTTAGTTCTCCCTCTGAAATTCGACAAAACATATTAAACTTACCCAAACAATCTTGGTTTTGAGGATTTGGAAGAAGGTGATTTGGTTGATTTGCTAGATGCTGACAGAGAACCTCTTTCAAACGAGGAACTGATCCAGTTAGAAACAGAAAGAGCACTTGATGAGGAGTCAGACCTAGAGCCTGCTATATGCCAACGGCTAACAGCAAAAAACTTGTTGAATGCTCTTTCTTATTTCGAACAGGGAATAAACATCCTTCTTCAAAATCATCCCGATGTAGAACGCAGTGCTAAAGTGTCTCGAGGAGTTAACTCAGCCATTACCTGCTACAAAATGCTGCTAAAAGAAGCAGAAAGCAAGGCAAAGCAGGCAACGTTGGACCAACATTTTAAATTAGGTCAATCCTCAATAGCGGAAAATAATGATGGCAGCATGTTATAACTCACTGATTTAAACAGTTTTTGAGCATTCTGTTTTGTGTTATACGACAACCTCCCAAATTTACCGCAGACTCGGCCTGAAGATCCCCGGGCCAATTTGCACCGAAAAGTGAATGGTGGAGATTGGGAAGCCGAAAACGAGCAATGATTAAGACAACGGATTTTTAGGAGAGTTCAGGAGATTAATGCCAAAATGGTCCAACGCGATATTTCCAAAAGGCCTGCGTATTGTTGAAGATGATGGCCCTTTATATTTAATTTAAAATAACAAAATTATTGTTTATAAAGCTGTTAATTATATCTGTTTTGAAAAATTGTCGTAAAACTATTTTTACCTTTTAATATGTTCTAAAGAAATTTATGTCAAAAGTTTTAAGGGATACGTTATAGCTCTGACTCTATTTACCATATTTTGAGTTGTTATATGATAAAGCTGTGGGCATTGTTCAGTTATTATTATTATCATTATAGTGGAATAAATACTCTTGATGTAGTAGTCAAACTTATATTGTTTATATATCCTTTAATGCTTGTGTAAAATTGAGAACTAGTATAATAGTTTCCAATGTTAACAGAAGAAAAAAAACGTAATTGTAAAACCAAAAATGATGGCCGATGTTGACTCTGAGAGCTGGGAAAAGATGTACACCCAAGTAGTACCCTCAATCTTTTATTGCATTGCCAAAATTTCCCAGAACTATGTAGGCTTCATTAGGACCTAATTATTTAAAGGCCGTGCGGAGTGCGCTTAACAAACAATAATAATAAAACTACACCTATTACTCTAAAAGTATTGCTGATATGTTTTCCAATTTTTTAGCTCTGTTGGTGTCCGGCACCAGTCTTCTTACCCGAATATTTGTCAAAATAATGATTCCTCTTTATTTTTGCTTCCAACTGACCACGTGGAAGTTGAGGCTGTGATTTTTGGGCTGGCAAATAAAAAATCATGTGGCTGGGATGGTATACCGTGCGATATAATCAAAAAAGCTTCGGAATATATTAGCGAACCTTTGTCTGTTATTATAAATAGTATGTTCCTGCAGTCGGTTTTTCCGGATAAGTTAAAAATTTCGAAAGTTATACCTATGTATAAGAAAAAAAGGAAATGAGTATGACATCGGGAACTATCGTCCAATCTCCCTATTACCTATATTTTCCAAAATATTTGAAAAGATAATAAACATTAGATTAATATCATATTTAAAAAAGTTCCAACAACTACCAGCTTCCCAGTTCGGGTTTCTTCCTGGCAAACCGACTGAATTGGCGGCGTATCGGTTTTTGTCTACCTTGCTCGATGATCTGGATGGGGAGAAAAAAGCACTCGAATTATATTACGACTTTACGAAAGCTTTCGATAATATTAATCATAACACCCTTCTCGAAAAATTTCATAGTATAGGAATCCGTGGGAGTGCGCAAAAACTCATTAAATCGTATCTTGGAAATCGGCTTCAATACATCAGTATAGTGGGTAAGCAGAATGGTATAAAGCGCGAGTTCACATCGGACGGCTCTGTGATTCCAGGGGGGGGTTCCACAAGCCTCCATTCTGGGACCCTTATTGTTTCTGGTGTATGTCATCGATTTGCCAGAACGTCTAAGTATTGCTTCAGCATTTCAATACGCCGATGACACTTCTTGTATTATTAGTTCGGATACGGTTGAATCTCTGTCTGTGCTAGCGGGTCAATGCAACGATACAATGATCGAATGGTGTGAGACTAATGATTTAATAATAAATGACAACAAAACCGCGTTATTCTACTTTGGTAACAGACATAGGGAAAGCATTTACGTTAAACTGAAATCTAAATCTGTCCCGAATGTCGCAAATTTAAACTTTCTCGGATTTAGCATGGATCCAGCATTGAATTGGCTTTCGCATTGTGATGCAGTTATTAAGAAACTGAATTCTTGCTATTATGCCATCGTCAACTTGCGCGATTGTGTTGATATTGAGGTTTTAAAAACCTATTATTGTGTGCACATTTACTCAAGACTGCGGTATGGCGTAATCTTTTGGGGAGCATCTATGAATTTTGAGTTTGTTTTCCGGGCGCAAAAAAGAATAGTGCGATCCATATTGAAGAAATCAGCTAGAACCCCGTGCAAACCGCTTTTCCAGGACTCAGACTTGCTACCATTACCGTGTATGTACGTAAGTATCTGTATTATCTATGGTGAGTGGCATTGCCACTAAACAAACAAATAAAAGCATATAGAAGTTTTGGTTAATATATACAATGAATGTATCTTAAAAATAACGAAGGCTGGCACGTTTTTAAAGCAGATATATCAATATAGTCTACACTAGGCCTGAACTAAAAGCCTATGACATAATCTAAGGCGGCGGGTGTACATATATGAGCTAATATTGTTTGTTCATATGCACCAAGACTTTTTTGTAAAAAATAATGATCTTAACACGGGAATGACAACCAGATACCGTGATATATATGTTAAGTGTACCACATCATCGCACATCGCTATTCGAACGTGGTCCTTATTACAGAGGCATCAAGGCTTACAATGCTCTGCCACAAACTGTTAAAAATTCAAAAACTACACGATCGTTCAAAGCTTCACTTAGACGTTACCTGATGGAAAAATGTTTTTACTCTTTTAGTGAGTTTTTATTGTATAATAATGGTGTGCAAAATTAATATTGTAAGTGTGTGTGTTGGTAAAATGGTTTTTAATATGATACTTGACGAAGCTTATATTATCAATTTACAACTAATAATAAATATATACAAATTAAAGAACAGAATGAATTGCGCAACAAAATTACAAAATCAAAAATAGTAACTTACAGCGCAATGATAGGCCTAAGGTAAAGTCAGGTAAGTGTGTAACCGAGGCAAGTGTGTAGTTTGCCTATATTTATTTTTAAAATGGAAATACGGGCGTCCTCTTGTTATAACACTAATGTACTAACTCATACGTTTACAATAAAGTCGCATCTCCTAACATGTTAAAACTTGAATATCTTGTGAATATATCATCCTTATTAAAAAGGCATAGCATATAGTATTACACTCTTGCCGAACTAAGGGTAATGCTATTAATATATAAAATGCGGAACGATTACACACTTGCCCCATTTTGCTGGGTAAGTGTGTAGTATTGACAGTGTTTACAATTTCTTTTTTTTTTTCTAGTAAACCGTTGATAATTATAAAAAGCATATCTATTGAAGGCTTACAACTGGGCATATATTACGTACTTCTATGTGTAAAATTTATCAAAATGTCTTATTATGTGAACAGTGTTACATTTTCTTCGCACTATGCAATTTTTACTACACACTTACCTGACTTTACCTTATATAGTTTCGGGAAAAGACGGCCTCCGTGTGAAAGGGTTCAGGCCATTCCCAGTCATTTGCTACATTACTATGCTTCCAAGAAACCGTTCGTTCAACTACTGGAATCAACTAATTGCCTCGTCTGAAGGAGGCTTAAGTTTTATAGTTTCCTTTTCAATAGAATGTTTTGTTTAAATTTAACTTTTTTTTTATCTTTAACACTTTTACATTTAAGTGAAACGAGTAAGAAAACTGAGTGTGGCAACTACAAATAAATCAAGTTTTGTCCAAATATATAAATAAATATAAAAAGAAAGCTACATTGTTAACTTGTCTAGAACTATATAAATGAAAACACAAAATATTACTAAATATTGGAATCTATTCAACATCTGGCTTTTCACTATTTCTAATACGTTTATGAAAAGGATATCTTTATTATCAAATCTTTCATAGACTAGGCTTTATTTGTCTAAGCAATCCTCTCGTTCGCAATTCTCCGACGACGTACTGCATAAGCTAATTTCGCCCGGGTGCCAATCGGGTCGCAGCGTCATCGCACAACGTCAATATTAAGTTCCGCGCGCGGATATATTTGCTCGGGCCGGCGCGGCGTGCTATGCCTTCCCGTGCTACAACACCGTTTGTATGCACAACCATCGGCGACCTCTGCCGCGCGTCTGATGCGAATAACACATCGCACAGTCACACTACTAATGCACAAAGGGTTTAATCAAGGCTTGTACAGTGCAGAAGCAAACAGTCCGCCGCCGCTACCGCTCAGTCAAAACATTATGGCAATCGGTTTTGATTAGATTTCACATACCACCCCCCTAACGGTACACCCACAGTCCGCTCTCATCCCTGTACGTGTCGTCGTTGTTTATCCTGGATATGGCCGCTATCCTTTCGGCGATGATTAGACGGACGAAATGATGAAATTGATGGACGTTTGTCAGTTATTGGATGACTAATTAGAGAAGATACTCAGAAAACGGCCAATTTACTATGTAAAATTAATTATTACTACATTTAATTATTTTTATTCATTCGCATGTGTAAATTAACATTGTAGCGAAAAGAATTAAGAAAAAAGAAAAACAAAATGGAATAGTCGCACATATTATGAATGTTTTAAATAAAAGGCGGAGGTGAGAAGACACAGTTGATAGCAGCGAAGACCTACATTCTTCAATGCCGCTAGATTAGTACTGAACGCTTGTAGTGCTTGGAAAGATTGCGGCTAGGAGTGAAGAAGGCCAGGAGGTGGGTGTGGTTTCCCATCCTCACTGCAATGCGTTTGGCAATTAACGCTGGTTTTTATGCATAGATTTATTCCCCGATTATAAATGTTCACTAGCCGAATGTGTATACATAATGAAACGAAAAAATCAAAAAGGAATATAATAATAATAATATCGTCTTTATTTAATGATAGAACACACAAAGTGAATTAATCATGGGCGAAGTTTAGCTGTTAGCTATTCTTCCACTTAACCTATGATAAATTACTAAATAAATACAGTAATGTCTAGCTAATATGAATAAAAATAAAATTCAATGCATGCATGCAGTAAATAATAAAAGTACACCACACTATAAATAAATTAATTAATAATAACATAGTTAAACCTAACCCTGTGACCTAAACTAAACAGCCAGTAAACATCTAATCTGCCTTTTAAACATATTCAGCGACATCTGTTTATGAAATTCTAAAATAAATTCATTATTAATGACCACAACGTTATATGTAAAAGACCGATTAAACATAGCTGTTAAAATTATAACCATCAATAGAAACATTATCACTAGGAACACTAGGACTCAACCAGGTTTCAGTAACCGTTACAACATCAAAGTCCTTATCATAAATTAACTGCTTGAATTCAACATAACTACTAAGCAAAGATCTTACATTTAAATGACTGAAGGTGGCATTAAAAGTTTTACAACTAGCCATTTTTATATATTAAAGTAACTAAAATTAATTAAATTATCATGTTTAAAAGACACTTATGCAAACAGCTATTCCACAATAATGTTGCAACATCTATTTCTTGCCCTTAGATCCTTTACCGTGAGTACGCCCCCGATCAGTAGAAACTACAGAACCGCTTCTGTCCCGCTTTCTCAGCTAACTAGTACGACAGACAGAGATGTCTCAGTAACTGATCCAGATCTTAAACGCCGCTGCATATCCAATTGTCCCACAAAATCGATAGGCTTAACGGGAGTGGCTAAAGGCTGAATCATATCTGAAACCTTAATAGGATAAACAGCACTACTAGACGTTTCAGCACTCTATGATCCATATGAATATCGTAATTTAATTTAAAGAAATATCGCTGATTCCGTCGTAGAATATGTCCTCGTAGTAAATTCGACAGATCAATGACAAAGAAGTGTTATGTAGCATATTTGTACGGGAAAAACAAAACACAAAAGTGGGAGGAGATCGAGAGCAAATACGAAACACGAAGAAATTAATTTTGGAAAGAAGGGCAGTCGATTACACCATGAATAAGCTTCCACAATGGCTTGGCTCCATATAACCCTCGCCTGAGTTCCAGTGACGTCATAACATACTAAGAAGTGAAGAATAATCAATTCCTCTTTGCGGATACCTAAAGGATAAACGTTGTCTATTTTAAAGGCAAGGTGTTTTAAGAAGCGTCGTTGAACTTTCTCAATTGATAGTTGCAGATGGTGTTGTAGTGTGTAGTGTGAGGACCGTGCAATAGAAGCGTACTCAATCTTGCTAACAACAAAAGTAAAAGACAAGGTCTTCAATAAACGGATTATTAAAAAAATTGTGTATGTACGTAATATGAAACCCAGTATTTTAGAGACAGAAGCACATAAGTTCGTAATGTGAACCATAAACGTAAGACAAAAATCGAATAGAATACCCAGGTCTTTTACAATATCCGTACTTATAAGAGTTCTAATACATAAGCAGAACGGAAGGAATTTACTTTCCTGGTGTAGCAAACATATGAACATTTATTCACATTTAATTTTAATTTAAAATCAGAACACCACTGAGCTATTCTATGTAAATTCCTTTGTAGGTGCAGAACATTATCCGATGTTTCAATAGTTGAGTAAATCTTTATGTCGTCAGTGTAGCCAAGTACTGAGCAAGATAGGGAGGTGAGTAAACCGATAATAAAAAGAATGGAAAAGCAGTGGCCCTAGGTGTGATCCGTGCGGTATTCCCGATGAACGACAATACAATAATAACAAAAATATAATAAATCGATCAGCTATCAATTGAAAGCACGAGTGGATGAAGGTGTTATGCTACAAAATTAAACTTTTTCAGAAATTACGTTTTTTTATGTAATTTTTCTCAAAAGTACTGTAACATAACCCCTTCATACATTCACAAGACTCGAGTGTTCTTGAATTTCTGGAATTTTCGATGGTGCTATGTGAAAGATGGGTACAAAACACTTTGATTCATGCAAAAGAGTTTTTAAAATGCGACATAGCACCTTCATCCAATCGTATCTTCAATTGTTATTAAGCTTGCGCCTATCCTAGCATTCGTCGAAGAAGAGAAACAATGGAAAACCTTACTCCAGGAACAGAACCTGGTAAACGGCCCCAAATTACTAGTTGCCTCCAAATTCTTGTTATTGTTCTTCTGGGTTTGGAAGAGGCGGCCTCCAGATGATGGTGTAAAGTCTAGGCCATTCGTTCCAAACTTTCAGTCACCACTGTATGTTTCTAATTCGGTAAATGCTTATCAAAGTTGTAAATTTAGTTGCTATTCAATTCAAAGAATCTTGCTAGTTCTACTGACCTGTTTACTAATATATTTTTTTTATTTACGATTTAAGTAAATTTGGTAACAATTAATGCTAGTATGATAACTGTCGTATTCCTCGAGTATAAAATAAGTTACTGCATGGTTTTGTATATGTACATATTTCATAAGATTTTATTATAAAAAACATCATCACTATCACTTTTTGAATAGCAGAAGCTACCTCTATTTCTGTATCTATATACGTACATTCATCTATATTTGTTTTCAATATTCTTAATGTATCAACTTTTCATCACAATTGTGATAGCAGAATTGTGAAAATCTCTCCTTTATTTCTTTCAAAGTAGATGTGTAATGGTAGACATAAAGTTTATGACACGAGAACGTTCCAAAACTATCAGTTCCTCTTTTACATCATTAGGTGTCAACCTAAACCAAATCTAAATAATGATAAAATTATTTAGATTTGGTTTTTGGTTATTAGCAGAACTACTTCAACATGTTTTTACCCTAAGGAACTAACAACTGATTGCCAGGCATGCATGTAGTACGTTTATTCTTCTCGATTATATTTCTCTCTTGATAGAATCTTTCTATCTGTGTCGCTTCCTTTTAGCTTTTTTAAACTTTTCCGCAACTACAATATACCTACCATCGGGAATGAATCAAATAAAGCTAGGTTATCATTTCTATATGTCATCTGGGTAGCAATGTGACAGGTACGTTAAATTATGCACATGCCCACAGATGTCAAATAAAGCGTTAGAGTTTACCGTTTTGAATAAATTCGCTAATAATGTACTGCTGTGGACGGACACCCAGTTTTCGCGAGAGTATTTTTTTTAAGTTGCTTAGATTTTGTCATGTTTACTCCGTTCAGCCCTTGTCAATGTTTCGAGAGAATTTTCACAGATGTACATTTTAATTTTATATAAGATTAAGTTAATGAGTTAATTGATTAATTTATTTAATTAAGTTTTTTTTAATTAATTTCATTAATTTAGATGTATAGCATTAGGCTAGCTCTGTTTAGCGCCTTTTCTTCTAAATGTTGGCGTGTTGTTTGAGCAGCTGCGTTGTACGTAGTCGAGAGTAGGATTTTTGTTACAAAAACGACTGGTGAATTGTATGAGGCAGTTCCTTGGTCGACTGTTACTGTGAGTACACGTATTTTTAATATTCATTTTGCAAGTTCATTTATTACTTTCAGTACATAGCAGTACGTAGATTAAATTTAGCGTTGATTTCAGCTTAATTATATGCTTAGACTCTTATCTTGCTATTTTCTAGCATATTTGTCACACCCACAAATTACCATTTTCCAGGAAACTCGGTCCTGATGATTACTCTGGCATATGACACAAGTAAATAAAAGAACAAATAAAATTAAGACATATATACTTAACTGTAGCTGCCTATAATACGTACTTACAATTAGTGCAACTGTTCGTTTCACTTCCCTGAGTTGACCGTAACCAACTTTACGGCGGCAGGAAGACGCTGGTAGCAACTAAACCGTGGTGAAGAGAAGAGAATCGACTTTTAGACACGAATACACCGAACTCGCAAACATATACACACATACACACGGCTAATAGCAGAGAGAAGAGAGAACAAAGCCTTTATCACTGCACAATTATGTTTCGTGTCAGATTATAACATGTGGAGGAAAGCCAATTAGTGACGGGCGGACGAGACGCAGAGGAAGGAGCGAATTATATACGAAGGAACGTATAGGATTAGAAAGAAAGAGATATCTGGGGAACGAGGAAGAGAGAGAGAGAGAGAAAGGGAAAGGAGTCCAACGGTACGGAACATAAGCATGTGTGTGATACAAATTGCTTATAATGTTTACGAGGTGTAGCGTTTCTGCTAGTAATTTCAGTTTAAAAGGGTTAAACGACGTCGCCGTGTACACGTGACGGGAGGATTCGCCGCGCGCGATCCGTTGCTTTCTCTGCCAAAGTCGTCGTCATCACGCGTGCTGAATCCGCGTAAACAAGCCACAATCTTGGTTCAGTGGCGTTAGCTCGTTTCCAGTGAATAATATAATTTTAGCAATAGATTTTCGCCATCGTTAAGACTTAAAGCCGCTTTCCACCAAACGGACTAGTCGAGTTTGCGTTTTGCTCGTGTTTTTTTTTTGGAAGTATCAAAATGAAAACAAATCTGAAAAACTCAAAACTCCTGTGTCCACAAACGAGGGAACTTCGCGAACTGTCACTCGCAGATTTTGATGAAACGTTGTCAGTTTTTAGACTCCATGGAGTGTTACTCAAGTACATTTTTTGTTGTGGCGGGGCCTCAACTTTAGGGGGTGCGAAACTCCCTTGAAATTCGACCAATAATAATATTTAGTCCAATTAGACACCAAAGTGTATAGGAAGTCACAAAACTAAAATATTAACAATACACTGTTGAAAATATTACGGTGTTGGCGTTAATTTTGCGCTAGTCAAATATTTTAGTGTTGATTTTTCCAAACTTTGCCAGACGAGTTGACTACGCGTATTTAATAGAACAGAAATTACTAGAATTTCGTGTGAATTCTTTGTTCAGATATGAGGATTGACTATTTTTCTAGACATTCAGAAGCGTCAACCAATCAGAATTTTTCCCTCGGATAGAAATATAGAAACCCCACCTATTCTAATACAGTATTGCATTATACGCACCACCTGCATTGCACGTGTATCTGTTTTCGTGTTTGATTCTCCGCATTAACATATCTAAACAAACCACCAAATGTGACTGACTTGCAAAGTGTAACCTCGTGTTATTAAATGTTAATTCCAGTGGGCATAAAAAATTTCAACATCTTAAAGATGTATTGGGAACATCTATTTACGCAATTAGTTTAGACTTGAATCAAATAGCAAAACATTCACTTAATTTTATAATGGTTCCCAAAAATCATTTAAATTGGTACGTTTAGTTGAAACCAAAACTTGTGAATGAGTGGTTTTGCATATTTATAATTGAGAAAACGTCTTAAAGAGAGAATATTATAGCACTAAGAAATAGGAGTTGCATATTAAAAAGAAGTTGTGTTTAGAAAACGGTGTTAAATTATCCAATAGATCGCATTCATTTAGTTAAACAGCTAGTAAATTTGTCTAGTCTAGATCAAATAAAATGTGACTAGAAGTATATCATAATTCCACGTGTCAGTTGGACAAAATAACCCCTTAGCAATAGACAATACTTGACTATCTTTGCTCGTCAAATTTAAACTTCTATAGTTCTCGACAAAATAACACGAAAAGAGTGTGGACTCTCCTGACAATTAAATTAGTCAAAAAAGTGTTAAAATTTTCAACAGTGTACATTACATTTACACGTTCGAATGAAGTAGTTCATCGTTTAAGAAATGTTAAAAATTCCTCCACGGAGTAGATGCTGTGCTGAACTAGCATAAACGTACTCGTGATTTTAAGTGTTTTATATTAGTGATTGCTGATATATCATTAGAAAGCAAGTTATATAATTTTATCCCTACGGATATAGGCGCTCTTCTTGTAATATTTAATGTATTCAGAGGTACACTAATTTTTATTTTGTTTTTGTGTATTATGATGAACGCCCATCGCCATTCTCCGCAAGACCAAGCCTTGATTCGAAGGACGTGTAAGAAGACCTCCAAAATATAAACACTAGGCAAGGGTAAAATATTTAATTCTTTAAAAAGCGATCGACATGAATCTGTGGATTTAATATTTACTGTACATCGAATAATCCTTTTCTATGCCAAAAACAACACCCCATTCGCAGCGGCCGACGAACACTAGAAGATCACCCCATGGCAAAGTCTACTGTGAACTTGGCCATAATAAAAGTTAAGTAGATATTTTTGATCTACCATGTTTTTTAAATATCTTATTTGGTAGCATGCGGCATTTAATTTTTTTGTTAAGTCTATGCAGTGATCTTTCGAGGTTATGTTTTGGTCGATGTGCAATCCTAAAAATTTTACCGTAGTTTTTTGCTGCAATGTATGATTGTTACATTGAATATTCATATCAGTATGTGTCGCCGAGTGTGATGGATGAAATATCGCATAGTTTGTTTTAGAAAGATTAATATGCAACCTATTACTACCAAACCACGCACACAATTCCGTTAATAGCCGTATAAAACTGTTCCGCACTTAATTCGTGCCCGCTCCCGACACCACAGCGTACATAAACAGAGGACAGTTGACAAAGTTTACAATATCATTCATAAATATTATGAAAAGTATAGGCCTCAAAACCGAACCCTGGGGCACACCCAGGGGCATCGGGAGCCCTGCAGAAAGAGTGCTTCTGGGTGGGACGAGGGACATAATACAGCGTAACCCCAAACACCGATCGTCTGATATATTTCATATTTCAAATTCTTTTTTATGTTTTAAGTGTTCATGGATGATAATCAGATTACCGGAACCTCGTCAGCGATTTGCGAGCATCGCGCTGGTGAGGGGATTGACGACGAGGTATTGGTATTCAGGTTGTGATTTCCGAAGAGCGTGTTTTCATTATAGCTCTATTTTTGCTTCTAGGAAAAAATCTTTTCTACAAAAGTTGTACAGAATTGAATATTACATAACCTAAAATTATTTCTAAATATACCGGGTGTTCAGGAAGACTGGGTTTTTTCATTATAGCTTTATTTTTGCTTTTAGGAAAAACTCTTTTCTACAAAAGTTGTACAGAATTGAATACTGCATAACCTAAAATTATTTCTAAATATACCAGGTGTCCAGGAAGAGTGGTTTTTTTTCGTTATAGCTCTATTCTTGCGTTTAGGAAAAAATCTTTTCTACAATGGTAATAGAATTGAATACTGCATAACATAAAAAAATTTTTAAATATACCGGGTGTTCAGGAAGACTGGATTTTTTCATTATAGCTCAATTTTTGCTTTTAGGAAAAAATCTTTTCTACAAAAGTTGTACAGAATCAATTACTGCATAACCTAAAATTATTTTTAATTATACCGGGTGTTCAGGAAGACTGGGTTTTTTCGTTATAGCTCCATTTTTGCGTTTAGGGAAAAAAACTTTTCTACAATGGTAATAGAATTGAATGCTGCATAACCTTAAAATATTTTTAAATATACAGGGTGTTCGGGAAAACTGGGTTTTTTCATTATAGCTCTATTTTTGCTTATAGGAAAAAGTCTTTTCTACAAAAGTTGCACAGAATTGAATACTGCATAACCTAAAATTATTTTTAAATATACCGGGTGTTCAGGAAGACTAGGTTTTTTTCGTTATAGCTCTATTTTTGCGTTTAAGAAAAACACTTTTCTACAAGAGTGTTATAGAATTGAATGCTGCATAGCCTAAAAATATTTTTAAATGTACTGGGTGTTCAGGAAGGCTAGGTTTTTTCGTTATAGCTCTATTTTTGCGTTTAAGAAGAAATCTTTTCTATAAGAGTGTTATAGAATTGAATGTTGCATAACCTAAAATATTTTCAAATATACAGGATGTTCAGGAAGACTGGGTTTTTCATTATAGGCCTATTTTTGCATTTAGGAAAAAATCTTTTATACAAAAGTGTTATAGAATTCAATAGTGCATAAGTTAAAAATATTTTCAAATATACGGGATGTTCAAAAAAAATGGATTTTTTTCATTATAGCTCTATTTTTGCGTTTAGGAAAAAATCTTTTCTACAAAAGTGTTATAGAATTCAATAGTGCATAAGTTGAAAATATTTTCAAATATACGGGGTGTTTTGGACGACTGGGTTTTTTCATTATAGCTCTATTTTTGCTTTTAGGAACAAATCTTTTCTACAAAAGTTGTACAGATTTCAATGCTGCATAACCTAAACATATTTTTGACTATACAGGGTGTTCCAAATGTAAAAACAAAAGAAAACTACTTAAAACGTATTGCACATTATGAAAGATGATTCTGGGTGTGTGACTGGGGACCGACTTCAAGAAACCGCCTTCTTCAAGTACCACCTTCCTCAACTCCTAGTAACTTTGTAATATTCTATATTTATATATTAAAGAAACAAGCAGCTCAAAAACCCAACCCTTGAGACTAAAGGTCGTGACAATACCGTACGCAATTATTTTCTTCAAAGTTTTTTTATAATCGCCTCCGCGTTTAAAGATTTTGGAAGTGTGTGGAAATATATTAATTAATTCGTGTCATATTTTCGGGTAACTACATTAGTATAGTAAGAACTGACGCTAAAAAGATGTATTGAGCTATAAAATGGAACATAAACGAATTAAAGCACTAATTAAACTATTATGCTATCCATTCAATCACACCACCGCTATTAAAAACTATTCCGCCGACAATTAACTCGATAGGAATAATTAAATAAAATAATAAAGCCTACCCACGGCTATTAAACGCCAAAACAATCTATTTAAACTAACCCAAACACCGAAAATAATCTTTACGAATGGCGAAATAACATTTTTCTTTTGTTTGAAGGTTCTATACCGGCAGCCCGCCTCTCAATATACGTGTATACAGACATACATATATACACACACAGAGCTCTCCGTTCAATATCAATTACAATAATAATAAAATTTTACGGGTAGGGAAAGCCAAAGAAACAGAAACGGCATCCCATTCTATATCTGTGTAGAGCGGCCGGCCGGGCCAGCGGCGGCCCAGTCGCGCGTCGCGTCTATCCAAAGTGGAACAATGAAATATTAGAATCGATTAGTAACATCCTGTATTTTATATCAATCTCTCTCTGGGCGTAATCATCCGGGTCGCGTAAATATTTAGAGAAATGCCCGGGTAGGTGGCGCGGGAGGCGCTCGGTAACGCGCGATAGATATTAATTCGGGGAGTGATGTAACATTGGAGCGCCTTTGTTCCGCGTCCATTAACCGTAAAATATGAATGCCATACGGCGCGCTCGTTTACCGCTAATGTTAAACAGAATCATACCTGAGCGAATATTTGATCTCGGGATATAAAAGGGGCTCCCGACCGTATTGAAAGAGAATTGAAAGGAGTGTCTTCTTCTTGTGTGTATACGCCGAAAAAAAACAATGCTTTTTATAAATCTTCTCGTCTTCAAACATATTGCCCAATCGCGTATACATTATTTAAAGTATAATTTACAAAACATTTATTTAGATAAAATAATGAGATTTCCATCTTAAACTCTCATTCATTTATTCTTCCACATATTAAATATACCGGGTGTCCAGCCTTAGATGCAACGGTCCATAGCCGATTTATTATTGTTTTTCTAGAAAAATGTTTCAAATAAATGTTGCCTCGAATCATATTCCACGCAGTTTAAAATTAGTTTCAGTAATGGCGGACTTCCGGTTCTACCGGAAGTAGATACTAACTTAATTATTTTAAATGGAACACCCTGTATATTATTGTATTTTTGGATTCCTTGTTAAATTTAAATAACAATACGTTAGGCATAGATTCAGGCTAAGTTGTAGCGTTTCCGAATTACATGATGTTTTTCGAGAAAAATGACATTTGCAATGTCTGCGGTGTTTAGAAATATCTCCGGAAATACGAAAGTTAGAAAGATGCGGTTTTCAGTTTTCGCTTAATCATGAAACAGCACACGTCTTTTATTCTAAAATTGTTGCGTTTAAATTACAGAATTATTAAATAGGGCTCTGTAATTTTCGAACTCTAAAATCATGGATAACTTGATTTTTTTAAATTGAATGGTATAGCAATTTTTACGTAAATGGATGTAAAAATTTATTTCTTTCGATTTTATACGAGTGTCATTGTGTATATCTCCAAAGGTTTTGGAGATATTCGCGATTTTTCAGTTTTTGATGATCACCGAGAGAAAAAGGTGTTGTATTAACTAATAAAATGGGGTATTGAACACTTTTTTCTTTTTCAATATGAGTAATGATATTTTAGTGTCAATGCAATACGTAAAAAAATGTTAAATTGCGTTAGTTAACTGAATAATAATAAATGTTGTAAGAAACAGACTACGCGTGATTCTTTGAACATGTACTTAATTTTCCATTAACAATTTTTACCTGCTAATTGAATAATACAACAACATTATCCCAACACTGTTACCTGTTGTAGACACACGAAGTAATAATTGTCTCTATAATTTTATAATATTGGTTTAGCACTATAAAATGTTGATTCAAAACTTATATTGTTTCATTTACCTAATACCTGTAGCATTCATCGAATGACTATTTGCATGTGATTCAACACCTTTAGGTGGTTATACGAAAAAGATTTTCTTGTTAGTGGAACCATTTTCGATTTTGCTTAAAACCACGTTACTAATCGGGCGAGCTTTTAATTTCATCGATGGATCCATTGATTACTGTATCATTAATGTATTAAACAGAGATACACTGTAATGGATGGATCTATCGATGAAATTAAAAATCCGCCCGCACATTCAGCAATTAGTCCATTGATAGCAACGCATAGCTATATATTGCCTAATTAGGAAGACTATAGTAGGTAATAGAAGAAAAATATTTCGGCATTATATACTAAACTATATTAGCTTAATAACATAACTAAAAAATTATAAAGGTTTTATTCATACATTTGAAAGGAAAGTACAATTTAACGTTTCATAATAAATCATTAATAACAACATTTAATCAAAATTCGTTATCAGCATTTACCGATTTCGTAATACTACCCACCAAATATTCATTATTTTCAACGGAATTGGTTTTTATAATATTAATTGATTTACTTAAACAATTAGAGGCAAAATGATTTTTACGATTACATTTATCACATATTTTACCATAAGCTGGATAACTGTTTTGCGCATGCGTAAAATTACAACGTGTACACCGAGCTGTTCTAGAATTGTTCGAATCCGTTACAAACGATCTTATTTGAATTTGCCGGACACCTCTTTCCAATGATCTTCCATCCTTGTGCGGCCCATGGGTGAAACGTGTCTTCTGTCTTGCTCCTGCATCCGACTGTCGATCGATGTGTTTTCCAGCGTAATTTCAATTTTATTTAAAATTTCTCGAACTTCCTTTCCTATACAGTGTAACAGCGTCCCTGCTTGTATTTCGGCTGTTTTCCCACTGCAACCACTCGCGGTAGAATATAATTCCCAATCTTCTTTGAATTGCCTCCAATTTTTTGCTAGGTCGCCCTCCATTTTCATCTTCTCGGGTTGAGATATATTCTCCATTTTGTTTTGTTCCTTTCTGACACTTTTTTTTTTAAATTTGTTGCACTTTTTCTTCCTTTCACTGATTTTTTTGTATTTTGTTTGTTTTTTATTCTGACTGCACTATGTTATACATATATACTGCGCGATGGGTTTTGATTACCTTTATTATTCAATATTAATGTTACAGAAACTTACAAACATAGGTCTTATTGCTACGGAGGTTGGATACCGACTGACTATACGCATGTGCGATTACCTATATGTAATAGTATTAAATATTACATTTCATTGAGTTAACACCGATAGTAAATATTTAAAAAACACCTTTTTCAAATGTCAAATCGACAATTTGTGGGATTAAACCAACAAGATAAAATATTGGTTACGCCTGAACACTATAATCTTGTTAAATTAACTCTAAAGTGTGCAACAATATAAATTTGTTTGTTTCAAATAGGTGCATATGATTCACTTAAATGCAACTTGGTTAAATCAATGCTCAAATTCGTGACACTACGAAAAATGTTGAAATAACCATTTCATTTTTCTCAGTGTAGATACGTATTGCGAAGCGCCGGCCACCTTCCCCTCGCATTTCACCAGGCTTGGGACTGGCTGCAGTAATACTGGCACGCTTAGAAAGTGGCCAATAGAACACAATAGGACCACTGGAAACAAACAAATCTTGAAATTAAAAAAATGTAGAATTTACTGAAGCGCGTTGGAAATGAACATAAGCAAAGATAAAAGAAAACACAACATTACTGGTATATTCATAAATCAGAACATTTTTCGAACTACGTTACTCTGTCCAATGAATGGCGGACATACACATCGAGCGTCTTGCTCGCAACAAGTTACACTTTAAATGTTAGTGCCGTCATTATACAGAGAATATGTACAACACTATTACATTAAATGTTCAAAATGCGATCCGTTTTAGGCGCTACATAATTGAAATCGCTTTTGCAAACACTTTTGAACATTTCTGAGCATTTCTGGTGTGACTTCTTGAAACGCCTTTAAAATACGATGGCGCATATCATCAGGTGTTGTTGGTGGCGTGTCATAAACTTCATTTTTAATGAAACCCCATAAAAAGGAACCACAGCTTGTAAGCTCGGAGGCCATCTGTCATCTGTCCTCCACGCCCAATCCAGCGGTCTGAAAAAGACACATCCAAAAACTAACGAAATTCGACAGTATTGGGAGATGGAGCACCATCAGCTGACTAGTAGCTAACGAAATATTTTCTGACAGAACGCCCAAATTATTCTGAAGATATCCCATATGAACCCTACCCATCAGGCGTTGGTTATGAAAGAACAGGCCTATGATATGTTGTCCAATGATACCTGCCCACACGTTCACTGACCTTCTGTACTGACTATGTGCTGCAATAAATCGATGGGGATTTTGTATGTCATAATAACGACAATTGTGGCGATTCACAAATCCATTTTTGTGGAAGGTAGCTTCGTCTAAAAACATCACTTTCTCGAAAAAGTTCGCAATGTTGTTTTCTTTTTAATTTCTCAGTTTTCTTTGTTTCCAGTGGTCTTATTATATGCTGTTGGCCACTTTCTAAACATGCCAGTGTTTTGATATAATATTATGGTATCGCGACTTTATAAACGGTTGAAAGAAAGGCTGATTTTGCAACACGCCTGATATCGAAAATTAAAAAGTTAGCTTCAATCTGTTTGGATACTAAGCCAAACTCAAAAAAAGAGATCGTAACCTTCTGCTTACTTTTCTTATATCTATTACCGTTTGGTCTGTACCCTATAAAAACATCGAAATTTGCCCACCCTGTACATAATTTTCGAGGTAGATGCCGAATCTGCCATAAAAATAGGGATTCCTCTTCAAGTTTTCAAATTTGTCCCCCGCTCTCCCCACAGAGGGTGTAGAGGTGGATGCAATTTAATACTAACGATGCCTCCCTCGCATATTTCGGCAAAATTTATTACAAAATTCCAGGTTAAATGATTCACTGGATATTTTTGTAAACAATGTAATAATACGGACACCATTAAACTTTAGTACACCAGAAGAACAGATGAAATGTCCAGTTACAAAAATTATCATAACAGCACCATTGCGCTCTTCCGACAACCGACAGTTTATTTTAAGTATTTTATAATAGTTTGCTGTAAAAGAAAAACAGTAGTTAAATGCTTTCAAATCTGCTCTCTCAGAAATTAACCAGAACCCATTTGATTTGCAATGCTGTAATCATAATTCATTTCAACTTTATATAAACGCCATAAAACTTTTTTTTATATTTTTTTATCCCCGAACTGGATGTTTATTTGTGAACAGTTCCAAAATCGCCTTTATTATCGCCATTATTACTTTCTCTCGACGGATACCTGCGCGCATCAGTTAAATCTTTCCTATAATTTATTATCTAGAAGTCCCGACAGAATTATACCGTAGCGTGCACGGAATCGGTTATAATGCGAAGTCTAGCGCTTCGGGTACATAAAATTTATTTATGAAAAACGGTCTCTGAACAAACAAGCGCGCCCACGTTGTAGCATTTGTGGTGGGTATTAACTTGCGCGTTAACAACCGGCCCGAGACGCGTAAACAGAAAATAGCGGTTGGTGGCATTGCATGGAAGCGTGTGCATCCGTACGGCCTAACCAGTCGGAAAGCGAGAATTCACAGATTTCACTATCGTTTTAACGAGTGCGCGCATTGCAACACTCGGCTCGGCGCTAAATAGTATGCCTTTAGAGATTTTGGAATGTACGTAAATATGTTTTATTTATATTTTGACGTTTTGATGTTATTTTATGACGGTATAATAAATTCGGAATCGACGATAAATTGTGCGATATATAATAAATATAACGTATAAACATTCCGTGTTATAAAATGGATGTATTAGCATAAGGGAATTAATCGAGTTTTTTTTTTTTGAGTCAGGATGGGATCTTAAAATTTTGTTTATGAAACGCTTTACTTAAAAAATGTTATAATAAACATCGTAACGTGTATATTTATATTATTATGAGTAGAGAGTGGATTTTTAAGCGTCGAAAATATGAGAGAAAGCACAATAAATATTAAACGAAAACGGTACTTCAAACAACTTTGAAAATCTCATCTTAGGTGTAGGTACAGAAAAACAGATAATATAAAAAAATACTTTATTTTCATCATTTCAATAGATAAACGGTTCACTTAATTATTTGTATAATGGATTCTTAAGCCACTCTATTCACATTCTTAGACACAGTGAAGATTCTAAGCAAAAAGTCAAACTTCGTTAAGGCTTATAGCTGGATAAGCTAGCCCTTACATAGATTTTGATATTTTTCTTTCTAAAGCTTATATCTGTGGCTTGGTGCAAGAATGTAATGTTTTTGTGGTTTTGGGTTCTATGTCTTATATTGCTATAAATTTGAATAAATTCTTTGCCAGTTAATTATCTCATAACCAGTGTGATTTTGATATTGACCCTTCTTGCACCAACGTACAGATATTATAGCTTTATATATACAGGGTCATGCAGCTGAACTCTGATCTTTCATAGCTCATTGGCTATTGAAGTTAAACGTTTCACTTAATACATGGTGAAACTAGAAATTAAGGAGCATATCTGAACATTATTTTTGATTATACAGGGTGTTCTACAAATCGTCGGCACAATCACACAACATTTTTTTTAATGGAACAGCCTGTTGTATGTTTTTGCATTTTTAGCAGTGGCTGAGCATTATCTATACGTACCTATTTTGTTTTTTTTTTTCATTGATGCATATGTTCAATGCAATTAATATTTTTGATAAAAAAAATTAATATTTACATAGTACCATTAAAAAAAAACAGTACTGCTACAAATGTGAAGTTTAAGATGAAATAATAGGGAATTCTTTGATCGACAAATAGAAGGTACTTTAGGCAATATTTTTACTTTTAGCGGTATGCAGGGTGTTCAAAATTTACTGTCAAATTTTGGAAACTTTTTGAGAGCTTTTTAAATCGCACACCTGTATATATTTACACAAACGGATGAAGAGCTTGATTATAAACAATTTTTGTTAATATCACCCATTGGCTATCTGTAGTCTTTTTTGATAATGGATGATACTTGAGTACTGTCAACTATGAATAATAGTAAAAAATTGGGTTCCATAATAAGAAGTCAAACAAAGTTGATTTTGTCGATTACATTTTTTGAAAAGTTGGTGCATCTTGTAGTATGAATTATTCCAAAGAAAAGAATTGTTTACTTGCAAGTATAATTTATGCTCAAAAATATCCGGACAAAAGACATCCAGGCGAAAGGAGTTTTAGGAATCTGTTGAATAGGTTCGTAGAAGGGTTAGTGTGAAATAAAGAGAACCAAAAACACCAAAACTTTATATGCTCTTTAATTTCTAGTTTCAGCATGTATTAAGTGAAACGTTTAACTTCAATAGCCGATGAGCAATCAAAGATAGGAGTTCAGCTTCAAGACCCTGTACAGCACGCGCGCATACAAGGGGGTGGGGTGGGGGGAGGTAATGGGAGTAATTACTTACACCCCTTCCCCTCCCCATGAGCCAGCGAAACCTACTTGTAAATCAAAAACTTACATTTAAGGACAAACATTGTGTAATTACCCCCCCTCCCTCCCCCTCCATGATGACACTATTGAAATTGTACCTAAAAGGAGTTTAATTATATTACTATGCTACAGTTAGCGGTATATCTTGTTCACCAGCAGTGTTTATATCTAATTTAAAATGACACCTTAAATTCTTTTAGTTAAGGTAAATGTACTAAATACTGATTAAAGCTTTCTTAATGTTAAGAAAAATTGGCAAAAACAGTCAATAATTGTAACCGTGACAATGATATTTATTAACTGAAAGGAGTTCTTATAAATAGCAGAGGAAAAAATACTTCATTTTAAAGAATTGTTTTTGCCAGTACATGTATGTACCGTCTTTAACAAATTAAATGCGAATTGAAGCTCCACAAATCTTCGATTATTTATGCAACTGAAACTACAAGTACTGCGTACCCAGCAATGCATAATTCAGAATTGTTTGCAAATAATTTTTAATTACTATTTCAGTGTGATGTAGCTTCGATACATCACATACAAGATTTGTGGACCTTAGATTCACATTTAATTTGCTAAAGATAGTATAATAATTACCATAGTTACGACAAAGTTTACGTTTGCTTCAAATCAAACAATTCACTCGTTAAATACTTTTAGAAAACACAGCAGCATAAAAATACACCACAGTCTGTTTACTCCCTCCTCAATCACATATAATAATCTCTATAGCGCATTTCCTCTATTTTAATAATTGACACAATGGCGATTAACAATCGAATGATAAATGGGTGTTTAATCCTGTCAACCGTGACTCGATGTTTTATTATTAGCAGGTAGCTACGACGTACATAAATAAATACATTGCACGTATGTACTTAACACAAATAAAATATGTACATATGCAGGTATATACACGACAGGCCAGTTAGTAAGGTGAACAGGAACCGATTTTTATTAGGATCAATTCCGGTACCACAGTGTTGAGCGTCGCGAAACTGTTCACGCGGGTAATCGCATTTTTACCGTTTCATTTGAGGCAATCCTGACAATCAATTATTTCTTTAATTATCACAGAAATGATAGTTACGAGATGATCATTTATTTTACGATAATTAGATTTGCAATAGCCGGCATTAGCCTATTAATATTTACCTATGTACACTTAACTCAAAAAATAATGACATAGGAAAGATACATTTTTTTTATACATACACTTACATTCTTTAACCTTTAGCAACGGACGGGTATGTAGAGATTCTAAAAATTATGTTTAAATTCCAATAATAAAGGTCCAATAATACCGAAAGCGTATCTTATCCATTGATCACTCGAGGGTGTTGAAACGATATAATTTGTACACGCCGAATGTAGTCTGCTTGTTACTTATGCTATTATTCATACGAACTCGTATTGATTAGAATAATATTTGGGTATTCGATCTGTTGAATCAAACTCAATGAATATCTCAATATTTCATTATTATTTATAACATCAACAGAAGCCATTAAAAATATACAAAGGTAAAATGAAAAAATATATAATATATAGTTATAGGGTGTAAAAATAAACTGACAACTGACAAAAGTCAAAACAGGAAAAATAATAAATAGTTATTAAACGAAGATGGTACTTCAAACAACTTTGAAAATGTCATCTTTAGGTCTAGCTATATAAAAAAAGAACAAATAGCTAATACTTTATTTTCATCTAATAGATAAAGTGCTCACTTAATTATTTGTATAATGGACTCTTAAGCCACTCTATTCACATTCCTAGACACAGTGAAGATTCTGAGCAAATTACAATGGAGTAATTACTTATACTTAAGTTATAGGGTGTAAAAATAAACTGACAACTGACAAAAGTCAAAACAGGAAAAATAATAAATAGTTATTATTTACATTTTATATTTAAAATTTAAATTAGGGCTTTTCGCGGGCATTTTGTATCTAGGGGACTTGAGGAATGAGAGGGAAGAAGTTGTGACAAGATGGCTGAAAATCTGATTCCACGATAGATTTGCATTGGATTAATACGTCATCCAACGTATTGCAGTCATTTGTCAGCAACAGGGTTTCACAGATTCAAACTCCCACATCTCTAAAGGAATGGCATCATATTCGAAGTGGAGATAACCAGCTGACATACTGTCAAGAGGCACAATGCCAGGGATTTATTGAAGAACGATTTTTATGGTGGCATGGACCTTCGATAGTTACCTTCAATGACAAACCCTCCAGAGTTGAAGAAACGAACACAGACTTTTATTGCAACACAAGAAAGTTTGTATCCATTTCAAAGGTTTTCAAGTTTCCATCGTTTGCTACGAGTCACCGCATACTGTTGCAGGTCCGCAAAAAATTGCAAAGATCAGAAGAAAGAACGCAACATAGGGTCATTAACAACACAAGAAACATCTAATGCACTAAAAACTCTACTCAAGCTGTGTCAAAGAGAATGTTTTTCTGAAGATTTAAAAGCCCTGACAAAAACTAAGCAGGTTCCACAAAGAAGCACATTAAAGAGATTGTTACGGTTTTTAGATTCTGACGACCTTATAAATGTAGGAGGAAGACTACAAATGTCTCAGTTAAATTACGAAAGTAAACACCCGGTAATTCTTCCACATAATCATCATCTAACAACATTGATATTTCGTAATAAACATATAAGATTGTGTCACGCTGGGCCACAATTGTTGTTGTCTAGTATCAAGAACAAGTTTTGGCCAATTAGAGGGCGATCTTTAGCAAGGAAATTAGTACACCGTTGCATAAAATGTTTTAAGGCAAATCCAGTTGACACATCTCCAATAATGGGAATACTTCCAAAGGAACAGATAACTCCAACACCACCACTCACTACCACCGGAGTCGACTATGCTGGACCTTTCCAAATCAAGAACAAAACAGGAAGAGGATGCAAAATATCAAAATGCTATATCTGCTTGTTTGTTTGCTTTTCCATCAAAGCAGTTCATCTAGAATTAGTATCAGAATTGTCCAAAGATGCATTCATAGCCACATTCAACAGATTCATTTCGCGCAGAGGAATTCCAGCGCACATATTCTCAGACAATGGTAGAAACTTTGCAGCAGCAAGTAAGGAATTGACAGATTTATCTAAATATCTCAAGCATAACCAACAACACTTAATTAACCATCTCATGACACAAGGAATTACATAGCATTTCATACCGGCTTATGCTCCTCATTTCGGGGGACTTTGGGAAGCGAGAGTAAAATCAGTCAAATACCATTTAAGACGAGTAATGGGAAATATAGCATTTACTTTTGAACATTTCTATACAACTCTCACACAAATAGAATCCATTTTAAAATCTAGACCGTTAACTCCTCTCTCCTCAGATCCAAATGATCTTGATGTCCTGGGAAATATAGCATTTACTTTTGAACATTTCTATACAATTCTCACACAAATAGTATCCATTTTAAATTCTAGACCGTTAACTCCTCTCTCCTCAGATTCAAATGATCTTGATGTCCTCACTCCTGCACATTTCCTCATCGGCAAACCACTCATATCCCTCCCGGAAGCAGACGTGACAGCGATCCCAAGCAGACGACTTGCGATTTGGAAACATCTTGAGCAGCTAAAACAACATTTTTGGAAAAGATGGAGTACAGAATACATCACACAACTGCAAGTGAGGCAAAAACACAAAGGGAAACTTACAAGTTGGCGCATTAGTAAGAGAAGACAACCTACCTCCTCTTCAGTGGCGATTAGGACGCGTTGTTGAGGTGCATCCAGGTTCTGACGGCATCGCTAGGGTGGCATCTAGAGGACTTGAGGAATGAGAGGGAAGAAGTTGTGACAAGATGGCTGAAAATGCTGAAATATACATGTAACAAAATAAAACAAATAAAAGTAGACATAATTTAATACAAGTTACAATATTTAAATGCAAGGCAGGCCAACACGAATTAATAAAAAAATTGTTTACAGTTATACATATAAAATATCCGCAAACTCAGAAAGGGTGAGGTAATCTTGTTAGTCCGAAATTATGTTTTTAACGCATATTAAATAGCATTATATTTTTCATATTCACGTCAAAATTTTGTCCTAATAATATCAACGCTGGAAATCGCCCTTTCTTCCGCATACGACATTGATTTGATGAGAATCTACATCCGCAGGGGGTCGATCCGTTCGCCTGGAAATTCTGCACTAATCCGCTATTGCCGGACGACGATGGCAACAACAACGGTAAATGTAAATGCTTTTGATTCCATTATCCTGGACCGCGCGTCGCAGCCAGCGCACATCAGCTACAACAACCCTTTCCGTGGCTAATTGTCATTAGCGTACCGGACAAACTATTCAGGCCCATCGGCGGCGGCTCCCACACTCGCACGTATGTAGTACTCGTAACTGGTCGCCTCGTGTCTCTGCAATCCGTCCTCCATATTAAATTCTAATTCGATTTCATTCTGATGCGGAGACGAGTATAAATTTGTTCGTTTATTCTGCAGCTCTTTCTGACTTATTTACGATAACTATTAACATTTTATTAAGAAAAATTCAACAAGGTATTTCATCATTACAAGGTTAAATGAGCGAATTTGATTCAAGTAATCAAATACAAGTTTGTCAATATTTCATTATGACGTAGGTACTTACATGAAACGAATTCTTAAACGTAATTCTAACATCTACTTCAAATGCACGTAATCCGCGACGGAGTGGACTATTGTCTCGGAATATACGGTGAGCGACAAAGATGCCGCAACCTTTTCGGCTTGGGCGGCGATTTACATTCCCAAAATTAGACCTTTGTAGTTTCCGCCAAAGGATTCTCATCTTTAATTCTCTTGTTCACGTCGAAATTTTATTCCAATCAACGTAGTTTTTTGTTCAGCCATCCACTCATCGTAAGTTTATATGTTATTCTATCATACTTTTTGATCCTACAAATATATCTTAAGCAGCTGTTCTGAATTTTTTGTATTCTATTTCGGTCGCGTGCGTCCAAACATGGACCATAAACAGCACACCCATAGTTAAATACAGATAAAACGAGACTATCACACAATGTGATTTTTGTCTTCTCGCTAAAAACTGTCTTATAAAGATATACATCTTCAAGTTGCAACATGCAGTACTAATTAATTTTGAGATATGACTTTTGTATCTAAAAGAGTTATCAATCAGCAAACCTAGGTTTTTTGACTCTAGACATAGAGGGATAGAGACATTATTTAGTTATACTTTAATAGATGCTGTATACTTTTCCACATCTCTCTGCCTGCCAAACAAAATTGCCATGGATTTTAAAGGATTAATTTTTAGGAAAAAAAATGCTAATCCGTTCCAGATTACAGTTAATGAGATTTATATTGGTCTGGATATCATCAACTCCGAAGCTGCGATAAATTTGCATAAGTGAATACGTTTATGCAATTGGCTAGTATATAGCGAGAAAAGTAAGGGTCCCAGAATAGAACCTTGGGTTATACCTCAATTATATTAGGGTGTATAAAACGACAATCTTTACATGCGAGCGACTAACTTGCTGATTCCTCATTAAATTGAAGGGACAAGCCTTCCTCCTCAAAAAAAATCCATAGAAGAATAAAGTATTTATAACGACATATTTTATACTATAATAGTTTTTCAAAAACAATTTGAGGTATAAAAAGTTTTCTTCTTGTCCATATATTTAATATTCTGGGGAAATCAGAAAGTGTTCCAGTATTGGAAGAACCGGGTTTCCTGGTTTGGTGCATGCGAAAGAGTGTATTGTGTTATGTCAGAACCAAGGAACTTGCTAGAACTTGATCGTAAAAATGTCTAGGTGATTGTCTCTGTTTGAAACAGCAAACTCGGAAAACATCTACACAGAATTGGGCTCTCTGATAAAATTGAATGCCGACTGTGTTTAGAAGACGAGGAGACAGTTGAACATACTTTCTGCCACTGCCACTACAAGAATCAGGTATGTAACTTTTGGAAAGGCTGACCCTTCCCTAGATGACCTGAAAACAATCTCATTCAGCAAGATACTGAACTACCTCAAGCGCCTGAACTTCTTGGATGAATTTTAAGATAACATCCGTTGTACCTAGTGGTCGCAGCGGATGGGACGATTAATTGAATCATATGGATGCTATCACCTACCAACTACTAACTACTAAGTCGAAGCATCATAATTTAGATGAAGTTTAGGATGTTCCTCTCTGTGCATAGGAAAAACAGCCAAGCAACTGCATAAAAGAGTACAGAAACACAAATTTAGGCAAACTTCAAATATTTTCCAGCAGTTTGATACAGGTCGCCCTTGTTTAAAAGCCTAGATTTGTCATACAAATATAGGCACACACAAGCATACCATATAATCACATTTTAAATTTTTATTCTCTCATACACCTCTAAATTTATTTATCCATTTTTCAATTTTCACCCATTAATAATTCCTATAACTTGTACCATATTGTTTTACCTCTTTCACTAATTTTAGATTTCATAAAATTAACCTTATTTTCGAAAAAAAATGTCTATTTTCATGTACTCGTTTGTACAGTTGCCATCTTCACTTGTTTCCGTGTTAACAAAATTGAGGACACTCAAACTTATTTGTCGTCAACCCACCTACAAGTAACATGGCTTCATTTTCTTGATTTTGTAAGGTTTTAAATTTTTCTTGAATTTTCACTAACAAAAGAACGTTTAATGTTCATCTTTAACGTCACAAAATTTCACATTTCAACCTTTTATTTCCAAGTTTTGTGTATAATGACTTTAATAAATAAATTTTAACTTCACCCCTAAATATAAACTTCAATATTTACATCTTGATGCTTCCACATTAAGACTGTAAGTATTTTTACATTTCATTTTACTTTAAGACCAAATTTAGCATAGCATATATTATAGATTCTAGCGGAAGATGGCTGAAAGTCAAAATTAGTCCTAGAGTAAATTAAATTTATGTTATAAGGAAAATAAAATAGGATAACCTAACAGACGAATTTAAATTTTGTCATATTTTTCTCACAACACTAACCTTTATCAAAAATTCTTCAACTGCATACTATATTATGATGTAATCTTATTCAAAATACTTGGTATCCATCGACAAAGTCGAGGAAACATTTCATGTTTTTCCCCTGGCGATAATCCTAAGACGGTTGAATATTTCATGGTTAGTAAACGGCTGATGAGTTCGTCTTTTGCAGTAAGTAATTAAAAAGCTTCAACAACTCTCCACTAGTGATGGCGCAGCGCGTAGAGCCAATACTCGACTATGACGTCCAAAGAAAAATCTCGAAACGCAATTTAAATGCAAATATGACTGGTTCCGTTTGTATATATGCACGAAGTCAGCTGTTTTTGCCGGCATTCTCTTAATGGCGGCAATTTGCTGTCGTTCCTTATGCAGAAATAAATACTATAAGTAATTATACCAAGATATAAACACATATTTAGAAGTAGTTGGGGTAAAAGTGAGTTGATTTACTTAATGTTAAAATAAAAGCAATGGGTATTATAAATGTATTTTAAGATTAAGCATTTTCGAGATAATCACTGTTTCTTTCTGTATGTATATATGTATATATCTGTGTATTGTGTGAATCATCTAGTGTAGAGGACGACTACCATTAGCCGAGAACAGTAACGATAATCACAGGAGTCTGTGGGGGAGGCTAATGATTCCAATTTCTGTTAACTGTGTTCCTGTTGTTGTATTGCTATTCCCCTATTATTGAATCACATAAATTCTATTTTATATTTCAATATCTTAAATGCTTGAGGCTTAATAAAATTTGTGCGATTTAATTAAACATATATTTTGTCAATGTTTTCATCAAAGAAAAATACATTTTCTTCGATTTGTTTTATCGATTTCCTTAGCCGAATATTGCAAAAAAAAAAAAATGTCAAAATGTTTCAGTACTATTAGGAAAATTTAAATAAATAAATAAATAAACGCTTATTTCCCAGAAATAAGTAAGCACAGAAAACACCTATGGGATTTTTACACCGCGTTTTATTAATTTTGTTAACTTCTGTTTCATTTACTTCAATATATGTTTGTTAAAATTACCTATTTTTTTTATTTCATTAAATTTTAAGTTCAATTTGTACTCTCAACAAATGTTGGGAGAGGAAATCTTAAGGAGAGAGGCGACAAGAATAAAACATTTTGACAATCTTTAGGCAAATAACGGTCTTGCTTCGACTAATTGAGAAAGAACATCGTTGTGAAAATATCTTTTGCTATAACCACTCAAATTAATAGCTACCCAACAAAAAGATTGTTTTCCAGTGGTGGCTCGTTGGTCAAACGAGCAGGTTGGGTTATCTGTAAAACGGAAGTGGTTCCGTTGGCAGCAGGGTAAAGGAGTTTCGGGCGAATATTTAATCTGACCACTGCAAAATTAGCAGATAAATGTATTACGTAAATTCAAATCCTGCATTTTCTGCCAGGCTATTGGACCACCCCCGACTTATTCATATTATTGTGAAGCCCTGTGAGCCCCTTTACAAAAGCGTTTGACACTATTAACCTTGCTTTATTGATTGCAAAATTATCAAACTATGGTTTTACGCCTCAAGTTACGAATTTGACTGAGTCTTATTTATATAATCATACATGCTAAGCTTCTTATAACGGCTTTAACTCTGGTTCATTCGTTGCTATTGCAGGTGTCCCGCAGGGATCCCATTTGGGACCCCTTTTATTCAATATTTACATAAATAATTAATTAACTTCACTTGACGCTAATTTTGCTGCTTATACTGATGACTTAAAAATTTATACCAGGGTGTCATCTATATTTGACTGTGTTCTACTTCAAAACAAGTTAAACATCATATATCAGTGGTGTCATCAAAATCAACTGCACCTTAATAATAATAATAATAATAATAAAGTACCTTTATTGTCCAACAGCGTACCATTGACAGGACAAAAATACATTCAAAAGGGAAAAAATACATAAAATAAAATAATTAATGTTGACAAATGCGCCATAGCGCCTTATGTGAAAAGTAATACTTTTATAACGTATCCTTACGGTATTAATGGGCTACCAATTCCTCGGCATTCCATCTACAAGGATCTAGGGGTTCTTTTTGATTCAGCGTTAATATTAATGAAATTGCAAATTCTGCTTCCAAAAGTTTGGAATTTTTGATTCGTTCCTGTAGATTGTTTACAGAGCCTACTGTTTTAAAAAACTTTATTTAACTCTATTGTTAGACCTTGAAGCTTGAATATGTCTCTCTGGTCTGGTATCCACACTACATCGTTCATAAATTGGCAATTGAAAAAAATCCAAAGGAGATTCCTTAAATATTTATCATTTAAAATTGATCGTGTTTTATCCACCACGTGGAGTGGATTATAGTGATCTGACTTAATAGACATAGTTTCCTTTCTTTGGAGAGCAGAAGGACAAGTGCTAGTGTTAGTTTTTTGGAACGGTTGATTTGTAATGATGTTGATTGCCCTGCTGTGCTTTCGCAGATTAATTTTGTCTTACCTACACATAATACTCGTTGTTTTGATGTCGTTAAGATACCTTTTGCAAGGTCCAATATACTCAGGCAAGCACCACTTACACACATGGAAATTAACGGGAATAGACTGTCTCAGAATTTGTTTATTTAATGTTTTTGAACAATTCGTATTTTTTTTTTACATTTACTAAAATAATTTAAGTTTACTTTAAGTTATTATAGTACTTATTATATTAGTTTGTCCTGTTATTGGCATGTTCTGTTGGACAAATATACACAGTAGAAAATTTGAAGCATTCACTCAAATTTGTGTAAGTGTAACAATTTATGTGTTAAAAGTTTACACGCTAAAATTGTAAAATTCACACAATTTCACACCGTAGAATTGTGTAGATACTAATTACACAACCCCTGTATAAAATTGACAAACTATTTGGTGAATAGCAGATGACGTAAATGATTTTATTACCATTGCGCCAGTAGCAGTACATTTTGCATAGCGTCTAGTTCTCATACAATGGTGCGTGGGGTGGGGGGTGGTGCAGTGTGCATTTAGGTGTGAATATGTGAAGATGTGATTGCCATTTTGTAGATTAATATACCTGTCTTGTATGATGCCGTAATTTTAAAATTTAAAAACACCGCCAAATGGGCACTGCTAGAGGAAATGAGTGTGTATGAACATGTTATACGTTTAGGTAAGTGTATATTTCAGATTAAGTTGCTTTTGCTGAATATATTCTGATCATTTACTTATATACACTCATGCATGGTACATGTGGATGTATCTTGGTTACTTTATTTACTTTTTGTTGTATATTTCGTACAACAAAATGTGTAGAGTTCATAAACTATGATTATTTCACTTCGATGGCATGTGGGTTTCACGCGCGAATAGATTGTGCGCGCGCAATGTCTATAAGGACGGACAAACCCGCCAAATTTAAAATATATAAGAAACTAGCATTTATGACGACATATCAGCAATGTAAATTCTGCTAGAGAGATAAAAAATTACATATCTATTAATTTGTAAAAATAAAAACAATGAATTGTGCTCACACTTAACTAAAAATACTTTTGAGAAAGGTTTTATTGTAGTAGTTAATTTACTGTTAAATCATGCTGAAAATCTTGCTCGTTCAGGAAATGTACTTACATGTTTTTCAAATGCTGCATTATTAACCGATAATATAAATATTAATTTCAATTAGTGATCATGGTATATGTATATTTTTAGATTGAACAGGATTTTGATTTCCAATATCCTCGCCACCAAAACTTTGCCAAGACATATTATCCGTGCGTGGATAGAATACTGAATATCTACGAATCTATTCAGCAAAACCTTGCAAAGAGTAATTGGGAGGACATAGATGATAGTAAGTATTTAATTTTTTTAAACACATCATGCTAACTAAAACTATCCTTGATTATTAGATTGGCATAAAAATATTAGGTCTGTGTTCACACTGGTTGGATTGCTTCTACCTGCAAAAGGTAAATCTGGAGGCATAAGAGACAATGTACAGTCAGCAATTGATAAAATTGTTGCTTTTAAGAAGGTAATTTGCTCAAATTTGTCACCAATATTTCTAAAGTTTTTATGTTTGTAGAGAAATACTTCACTTTCCGTGATCATTGAGGTGAGGCGAACAAAACAAAGCCGCAATATATTCTTATTCCTTTTCCTGGACGGACATTGCCTTCCGATGGCACACAACTCATTTTTAGATGCATTTGCAGTCTTATTTAAGGTTTATCATGTTTTGAAATATACTCCCAAGATGAGAGAGTTGAGAGCCCAATTAAATTATTTTTTTAATTTATTTTTTCCAATATTTTTATGAAAACTTACGCCCTAATGTTTTACTGTATTCGCAGAAGTAGTAGGTAGTAAAGGAATGGGAAAAAACCAAATTTTGATAATTATCAAAAATTTGTGGCATCAATTTAGAGAATATAGTAAACATAAGTAAAGCATTACAGAGCACTTACTCTTTTGCTTTTTCTTAATTTCAACTTTCTATTAATGTATTTGCATATTAAACAATAATTTATATTTCTGAAGGAACTTTGTTTATAGTTGAGTTTCGTTCTCTAATATGTACTTACTCACGTCTGATATTTTGGTTTACATAATAAATTTATAAGTTTTTATGAACGTTCATAATAAAAATAAATCTTTATAAAACAAATATTTATTTTATTCGTAAACATACTATCCATCTTGTGAAACGCCCTTTAAATTGTGATGTTACATGTTCACTCACACTGCACTATATATCTTTGAATTCTTTTGTCTCGGCAAAAAGTAATGCATATTAACATTGTTCTTGACTTTTTACTTACAAAATATTAAAGTAGTATCTTTTGTCATGTTTTCTTACAATTTTTATGATAATGTATTAGAAAAAGATTTATTAACAACCGAAACGTAGACATTCATTATAATTTTGTTTATTATTTGACCAAAAAACTAAGAAAAATATTAATATATAGTGCACTATATATTGACCATAAGTTTTGGTGAAATTCTCACAGAAATTAGTCAATGAGTTACACAAAATTTATGCTTCTTCTGAAGCATAAATGTGTAAAACTGTCACAAAAATTGTGTTAAAGAAATAACACAATGTTGATGTGACATGTATACACAGTTTACCGTGTTAAAAAAACAACGCAAAGTTTGTGTGACATGTATACACAAATGTGTGTGTGTTAAAATTTCCACAAAATTTTGTGTCGTCCGAATGGCACACAATGTTTTCGTGAAATTTCACACAAAATTTTCAACTATGTACGTATTATTATTTTATTATTATTCCGGGAAAGACATTATGTAGATGTCGCCGCACTTCTCGGCGAAAAAATGTGGTGGAGCACCACCTTTGTGAAACCAGATAGCCTGTCTAACATCAAGAGAACTCCAGAATAGATAAGAGAAGCTTTCTAATTCCACCTTATTTTCATGGCATCGTTACATCACCCATTTATAATTTTAACCGCATCCGATGCTGCAGGTATCTGCACGAATAATAATATTAATCTTCACATCTACAGAACCGTTAAATCTGCTATCCGATGTTGTTTATATCGAACATTATTTTCATGCGTTTGTTATTCTTACGAAAACCGCATTTGACGAAAGAAAAATAAACATCATACAGTCGAACTACAACCGCATCAAAGAAAAACAATTCGAAAGTCATTGTTTGAGCCGCTCGATGCGCTAATAAATAGATCGTCCGCAGAGTATACGCGCGCTGTTGTGCAGTCGACGTTGTCGAGTAGTATTTATAATATGTATTCGTATGCATGTTGCATTTATATACATGCGTTAAACGCTATTATAGTCGGAGATAACATCTAGATCGTCATCGGTATAGACTGCTGTGTTTCCGTTCTTCTATGTACGCTCCTATATCTGTCTCTGCGCAACGTGTATAGTAAGAAGCGCGTTTCGGTGCACGAATACATATATAGCGAGTATTGATGGATGAAGTTTATGTTCTTAATACACATACTTACGAAACGGCAGAAGCGGGGCAGCATGTATCCTGTACGTATACGTAGTAGTAAATCACGCGGGACCCACTATTTATTTAACGTAATTATATCTGATACGCGCGCGCCCGCGATGTTATGAACTCAATAAATAGACCCAGAATTCATAACACAAACAAGTAGCTGTTAGTAATTCACTGAAGTGTTTTATAAACACTAAAAACATATGGATTCCTGGATTTCATCCGTAACGCTATAGCAACTGAGCCGGGGTCTAGCGCACCGACCCTGCTGCTGAAGCTGTGGAATCCGTCGCGAGTGCTTGGCTTTCCTCTATATGCTCGCGACGGCCGGGTGACGCGTGACATATTAGTCGTCTCAATTAGCGAGCCGAGATGAGTGTATTTTAAGGGAGACGAATTAATCTGAAAGCGGACAGATATCGCGATATGTACAACATATGAACGTATGATGTGGCAGAACCAAAGAAGAGCAATTGGGTTGCTCGGATGAATGACTAGGGCAGCTGGGTATTCTTAATGCAGTTTGTTATTTCTCAAGATTCTCAAGGATCACGCATTTAATCAACGAGAGTTTTATCACTGCTAATACATTTCTAGAGATGATGTTTATCATATCTTTTTAGTATCGGATAAGCTGGAATCAATCCTGCTACAGAGATATGTTCGGAGAATTGATCTGATTTATAGACGGATCAGAAATCGAAAACGAGATTGGAGCTGAAATCCACAGCGGGGTGAGAAATACAATGACCACTTATCCATACCACGGTCTTTTAGCAGAGGCATACGCAGTATTGCATTGTGCAACTGAAATCAATCAGAGGGCTTATGAAAATGTGCGGACCTACATAGCTATAGATAGTCAGGCAATACTGAGGGCACTAGTAAACCTTAAGATACAATCAAGACTGTTTTGGGATGTAAATGTATACGAGAACTAAATAGCTTAAAGTCACTTTGCTGTGGGTGCCCGGACATTCGGCAATCGGAGGAAACGAGAAAGCCGATGAGTTTGCAAGAAAGGTATATCACTCGCTTCATATGTGTATTGGCCCAAAACCTGTTGTAGGAATGTCTAAAAACACAGCACGCAATATTCGTCTAAGAGTATGGTTTGCATAAGAACATATAGAATGGGCAAAAGAGAAGTGGTGAAATATATTGTGGAGTGACGAAACAAAAGTGAATCCGTTTGACTCTGATAAAATGTATCAATCTGTAAGACGTCAAAAAGGAAAGGAGTTTTCATCCTAATAAACCGTTAAGACCGCAAAACACGGAGAAAGCAACATAACGTTGTGAGGCCGCTTTACCTGGAATGGTGTAGGTCCCATAGTGTGGATAAGGGAAAAACTTACACAAGTTGAATATATCGATACACTACGTCAACAAATGCTTCCTTATACTGGAGACAACGACCCAAAACACATGTCTAGGGCAGTCAAAGCATGGTTCGATGAAAATCAAGCGACTGTATTGCAATGGCTTTCTCAGTCACCTGCCTTGAACTCTAAAGGGTGGATGTTAAAAAGGCAATTAGGCAAGGTGTCCCCATTAAAAATAAGGAACAACTGTGGCAGGCAGCACAGGAACATTGGCGATATTTCCCCGTTGAAAGATGCCAACGTTTGGTAGACTCTATGCCCCATAGATATCAAGCCGTGCTACGAAATAAAGGCAGTACTACCAAACACTAATATTTTGTTAAAATTCGTTATCTTTTTTTTTATATTTCTTTTGAATACACTTTGGAATGTACCGATATTTTGGACAGCCTATTTTTGCATATTTGTCTATTGAATAATATTTTTAAATAGACTTAATGTTTTCTGTGTTCCAAACGGTGATCATTCTTAGTAAAATTATAAATCATTAATATATACTGACTAATATATTTGCTACCAGTAATGTATCTATATGAATATTGCTTTATTTGCCTATTTTTTGCACACCACTGTATTTAGTACAAAGGATTGAAACTGAAATAATATTTCAGTAGGCACTGGAAAGATACTTTTGCAAATAGCACATACTGTATTAAAGAAATCAAAAAATTCTCAATAAAAGTCCTGTAAATTTCCGTATTTAAAAACCCCTCAAAGAAAGTTGATAAATGAATGTGTAAAAAAAAGGAAAAATAAAACACTTCACTCACAATCATTAATTAATTCTTTCTTTTTTTATCTGCATTTTCTTTCTTCCAACACTGTCTGCATTAATGTTAATATAATAGACTAATAGATATTTCATTTACCTTAAAAATAATATGAATCACTTACAATTAATGAAATTTTAGTACGTTTAAGTACAAACAAGTATGAAGGTAAGAGCTGAAGAAGTGTAGAACATGTTCAGTTAAAGTAAAGCTTGTTTAATGCTTTATTTGCTTCATTGCACTAAAATAAGCTTCAAAAATTACTTCACTTCACAAAATCACTCATCACATAGCAATAACATTAACATTTTTATGGTTGCATTTCTTAATGAAAAAATGCGCTATGTTATTTTATAATTACAATGATTTTCTTTTTTTTTCAAAATGATTTTGCATTCAATTGAAAATTACATTTAAAAATGTGAATTATCTAAAAAAAGAAACAGTTTTATTGATTTGAAATAGGATAGATTTTAAAAAACAAATGGGAATTAATTATTTTTACGCTGGTGATACCTTTTAAATTATTGGATTGGTAGTACTGTTTGGCCCTCAAAAACCTCACACCTAGATGCGCAAGAGCATACCTTATTTTCTTATATCATCTGTCATATCATTTTTTTTATTGTAAATGCCGCACCATACGTTCATTCCAGGATTATTTTGGGTTCTCCTTTCTTCAACCTAACCGGGGTTAGTATCAGACCAATATCAATATTTTTTCCTATTGGCTCTACTGTTTACATAAAAACTTTAACATTATTTTTTTTTTCTAAATCAGGCTACTGCCTTCTATTTTTTATAAAAACCACACCACCAACCAAAATTCCAATCTGCTAGCACAATTGCCATCATGCAATTTCTAAATAAATTGTTTTGTATGGGTAAAATTTGCAAGTCTTTGCAGACTTTTGAATATCTTTAAGAGGCCCTAAGAACAGTGCAATTTTGTACGTGAATTTATAAGCATTTTTCCACACAGTAGAAACAAGGATTTTTTTTTTAAGATACCACTTTTGTCTCTTCCACTTGGACACTGGGGGACACACAACTCGTTGCTATCAGTTTTTTGTTTTTTTTCTAAATTACACCTTAAAAACTCCAAACTTGGAAGAAGATTATCGATTTATCTCGCATGGAACTTAGCGCACGCATCGTGTAGATTTTTTACTGATTTCTTCAAAGTTGCTGCTCCAACAAAACCACTTCTTATAAGATTTTTCATTGAGAATTTTGAGATCTTCCAAATGATGTTAAGAAAAAGGGTTGTTGTTCATAAAAACACTTTTTAGCATCTATTGAGATATCTGGCAACACTATGATAAAATTATTTGTCATTTTCGTAAGTCATGTAATTTTCTACAATATTATTCTTTTCAAATAAGAATATTGACTTATGTCAGGTTTTAAAAAACTTGCATTATATATTTCTATTTCATCACATTCTAAAATCTTATTTTACCTAGTATACTTAGTACACAATTTCTGGAAATATATTTATTTTTACCTTCATTATATTATGTTTCCGTTCCAAATGTAGGAATAAATTATAAATACTGATTTCAAATGTAAAATTTCTCTTCGTTTAAGAAATATACTTATCGTAATGTGCGTTTATATACTTCCGTACATACGTTCAATACTCATATATAAGGCTTATCTGCGCGGACAAAGGTTGTGTGAGCACCGCCAGCTGGTCATTTCGTTGATTGTCGAACTGATGGGTCCATCTGGCCGCTCGCATCAGCGGCAGCTAGCGCGGTCGAAGGGCGAGATCATCTTCCGCCTTGGCAGTCGCCGATACCCGACCAACAACACCCCTTCCCCATTCTCTTACTTACATTACTTATTTCCGCCGTATGTCCTAATGAACCGTCACGTTTGCCCCACTAATTTCTCCTTCTCCTCGGACGAATAATACACCCGCGTAGCGGCGGTACGTATTGCCTGTCATTACTGTTATTGAAGGGTATGGATGAACGTCAATTCCTATTTGTTATTTGTCAAAGGAAGACGATTTTAATCAGTGTTGACTGCGGGGAAAAAAATCGCTATGATTATGCAGTTAATTAAATTAATACATATGATTGCAGAATGTTGCAGGAAGCATAGTGTTATTCCTAAATACATAAGAGTTATCAAATAAGGGAATTAGTAATAATTTGTCACTTATTTACAACTAATTCATTATTCATTTTACCAGATCCTGAAGATGGTTTAATAACTGAAACATGTTTTATAAAGAATATATAGGTTGGAAAATTTTATTCTATACACTTTGTAATCAGAATTCCATACATATACAGTGTGTGCTCGGATACACTGTACGAGAGGGATTTTTTTTTATTTGGAGCTTAACACAAAAAAGTCATTTTTTATACAAATTTTTGCTTGTCTCAAAATCACCAATTCTGAAAGAAAAATCTTTCTTTTTGCGTTCCAATTTTTTTTTCTCCCTAGTTCAGTTCATCCAGGAACCCCCTGTATATGTAATTAATAAAAGAAAGGAGAGATAGGCACATATGAAGGGTGCATGGGAATAATGATCAAAGTCCATTTTTTTGTGAAAATGAGATAAGGGTGCCATTTTGTAGGAAATTCTGAGTACTATAATAATGCGCGTTCAAACTATTTCAAAAACGGTCGTAGTCCGTAGAAATCAAAGTTGCTATAATGTAGTTTTGTTTTGAACCATTAAGTCGCAAACTTTAAAATTCATTTATCTCATAATGTATGAATACGGACTTTGATCGTTATTCCCGTGCACCCTTCATATGTGAGACAAATTCATTCAAGTTTATACACATAATAAGCATATCCTTTGGTACAATGTCAGCATTTCTGAAACGACTTAGACACTTATGAAATTGTATTTATCTTTTGAGTGTTTTTTTTTGTTCTACATTTCTCAATTTTTTTGAAGCTTTATAACACTTATTGCTTTATTTAACACATCAATCTTGGAATTGTAATTATTGTAACAATAATAAAGCCATTTAATTTTATCCACCCGTACTGAAGTTCCGCAAAGTGTTTACCTAAAAAGTATCGATCTGTCACCTGAATAATATAAATCCATACCTTTGCCTGAATAATCTTCGAGAAGTTCCTATGAAATTTCCCGAGAAGAATCCTGGGTGGAATACCATTCCGTGATTTGACCGTTACTAAAGCCCCTCGAATATAATCTAATCTAATCCAACTTGACCCAGAGAATTATTTGCCCACACCTGTATTTTGAGCTGTCCATATTTGCGTTCAAGATATTTCGTCAAGTATTTCCCATCTAAAAAAGAAAATAATTAATTAGTGTCAATTCAATGTTAACCAATAAATTAGATTTTTGTAATCTATGTTCACGATACGTTAATTTTGGGGTTAAATTTATATGAACCGCTATTATTTTAGTTATTTTTGGAATTTTTAATATATAAAGAGCGACACTAAGATGGTCTATTATTATAGGGATTTTTGTAATAGTAAATGTAGTTTGGCTATTTACAGATAGATGACTTTGATATTCAAATTTTACCGAGTATTTTTGACATTTCTTTAACCTCATTTATTGAAAGTGCCAGGCATGTTTGGATACGGATTTTGAGTTAAATAATTTGTTTTACGCAGTATTTATGATTCCAACATACGCAGCTGTGTTCTGCACAAGAAGTGGTTTAAAACACTTAAACTTATTGTTAGAATGAAATGGCTCCACATGCTTCCCAAATGCAAAGAATGATTTTAAATCATCAAGCCCGTCATTACAAATTATGAATGATATGACAATTGGGTTTCGAAATTTTATATAAATCATCGCAGGTAAAGAGCTTTTTGAGGTGGCTCGTTTCAATTTAAATTCCCTGTATACATACTTGCAATGTGTTTAGAGCAAGATAGACAGATAGGATAGCGACGTTAATATGAAGATTACGCCAATCGACGGTAGCCAACCCCGCTCCGAGATGAAGTCATTTGCAAATGAACATCGCGTTCCCGTCTGTTGGTAATCATTAGGGGCATATTCAGCGGGAATAATTTCGGGAATTATTTCTGTGCCTTGTGCACCCGTATTCGTCGTGTCGCTTTTCTTCTGCTGCGAACGTAGACGCGCGTTGAATGCGCGCACCCCTCATTTCCGATGCCCAAGATGTATAAATGCATAATTAATTTCACTCCCACCGTGGGCGCTGTCTGCTTTCCATCAGTTCTCCGGTATTAATTAAGACAAATGAGCGAAGGTCTTGCGATGATGCAACGGCTGTTCCTCTCAAAGGAAATTTTCTCTCAATTTCGCTATGATTTTCCGGAACCGAGACGAAGCTTTTGAATTGTCGAATAAAATGTACTTTTATATCTGTTTTGAATGGGTTCTATGCGCAGTATTGAAAGCATCGATCATTTATTTAATTACAATTGTATTCACAGAGCCGGAAGGGTAAGGGGCTGATACAATTATAGACCCGAATGAAACAAATCTGGAAATTAATTGCCACAAGACCACATTTTCCCTGTTAAACGATGTAAATGTTTCTATTGGCAGGAAACAAAAAAAAATGTAGATTGTAGGTAAATAAACTATTTAATTCACTAAAAAAATTTTGTTTTTGAGATATATATATTGTAATGGAATGCATATTCGATACTATTTAAATGTAAGTTACTATTTTACTTAGTTATATTTTAAAACTAATTAGTTATAATAGAAAAAAAAAGATATAAAATGTAGCAGCAGCCAGATGATGTCCAGGTGATGTAGGAAACCTCTGCATTTGGCAAGTCCTTCAAACCATTTTCCTTCAGGAAGTAAGATGATCAGCAGTGAAATACCTACACATCGAATATGAATATTAGAATTTGAATAGTATATTTTTACAATAGATTTTGACAGATCAAATTTGGATCCAAGTTCAATTCAAGTGAACATTCTTATTTTTTTTACAGTGTATTAATTTCATTAAAATTTAGTCTAATAACGTTTGTATATGCATTGGCAGTCCAATTGCTTTGATATGTCAACAGAAAGACTTGGGGAAATCGCTGGAAATTGCGTTCTGTCACAATTCTATGTGTATAAATGGTTGCCTACCTTTTAGGTGCAATAATGAATTTTAAGATTGTTAATTTTATATAGTAATAAGTGTTTAAAAAATTCAAATGTATTTTTCTCATGATTCAGAGACACATACCTTTATTATATTTTAATTGTAAGGCGATTCCAGAATTTTGCAATTATTATTTATTTTATTTCGTTTAAACATTCGACAGTCCATTCGGTCACATGGGCATTCTCATGTATATTCCCCTCATTTCGGTTAAATTAACGGACATTCTGCTACAGTTGGACCCCATGTCGAAGACAATCGCTTTCAAGTCGGTTAAACATTTTCAGTTCGAAGGGATTCAACTGCGAACCTTCCTTAGGGGCAGACGTGTCTCAATTTGTTTCGTAAAATTTAACGGCTATTTCGATAAAATCCAAGTTTATTCCAAATTTACAACAAAAAAATAATTGTTAATTGTTAAACAAAGTTTATGACATAAATATTATCCAAATCTACTACTTTTCGGCAATTTTTCTTCAACGACGATTTTCCCGAGTATGTTCATGTCCTGATCGAGCCATCCTCCGTGAGCTGAAGTACCTACGATGTACCAGGGCCCATATCCGATACCCGAACATTACAGACCACTCCGATGCCTGCGGAATTCATCCTTGTAGAAGATATTCCTCGTCAAATCTACCTAGAAAAGAAACGTATTATTATTATAACATTCTAATCTAAATTTTATGATTCTTATAAGAAATTTTATTTTAATACGTTCACCAAATTTTGGGTTAGGAATTTGTTTGTATCATTGCTAAACGGTTTTCAGTTACATGGGGAAATTTGCATAAGTTGGTAGGATTATAGTTTGATATGTATTTACGATACGAACCAATATCCAGTAATTTTACCATCTAGGTTGGCCATTCTGATTCACATGTCGTTTAAACATAAAATAACTCCCGTTTGAACGTTCAGAAAATGGGGGAATTTTGAAACTTAATTTAGACGTATACACGTTCTCAACAATGAATTTAAATTGCGAAAAGTGGAATTACTAATAAAACTTTAGTATTAATAATTAGACGGACTCACGTACTTACCTGAGACAATAATATCCTTAGATTTACACCTGATTTTACACAGGTTCACATTTCGATTTTTTTTTTCATTAAATAAAATCACTTTTATCCACACTTAAATGTTTTCATTACACATGAGAGATTGATTACCATCGAGACAAAACTATTGTGCCTACGACAGCTTCGAAACTGGTTATTAACATTGAAATTGAAGAAGAGGACATTTTGCACAACTTCCTCATACACCATCTATACATGTACTAAGGTATTTGCTATTTTTTTGATGCCAACGTGCTTCAAACGGAAATTCTCGGCCTGCATGCCATCTGGCTTGTGAGAGAGCACACTAAATTTACTATTTCTACTAATTTAAAATTAATAGAGATAGATGACACTGGGATGTATAAAATTTGATTTTTTTACTAATTTAATTAATGTATTTTTCTTTAAATTATTTTTTTAATCCGAGCTGTATGCTACTCTGTAGCGTTACAATATATCGGTCCATATTTATAGGGATTAAATTTATACATAAAAACGCGCCATAGTGGCCAAACATATTGCAGCGGAGATCGCAAACCACACCTACCGGCTTTCACTACTGCACGCAGTTGTTTCAAACAAATTACAAGCAGCAGTACTAATCTGGCATGCATTGATGAATGTAGGTCTCGGCTGCTATCGGTTATTTTCTGTCACCTCCGCTTTTTGTTTATTTCTTTTTTATATAAATCTTTATGATCTTTCTGGCTATTTGTTTTTTGAAGAAATTGTTTCATTAAACTAAGATGTTAATATTATTTCTATGGATTGTAATAATTAAACTTTTTTTTTTCTATCTCAATGCGTTTTTTAATTAAATTAGCTATTAATAGTTGGTTTATTTTTGAAGATCAAAGCCTACATTACTTTTCTATTATAGTTTTTTCACAGATATTTTTTTTAGATGAGGTGCACCGTACCGTATATAAGTACAACTTGTAGCGAAAAACATCTCTCGTTGACAGTCCAGATTGAAATGTATGGCCCTGGCGGACCCACGGGTGGCATCCACTCGACAACTGATATTACTTGATGTATCACGGTCACTCTGTCAAGGGACGCGCGCTGCACTCGCTGACCCCTCAGACACATAGAAAAAAAACTAATGTAATAGTTTTATTACTGCCGAAAAAAAAAAACATACGCCAACCTCAGGGATCTACAGTGTTGAAGGAGGGAAGGGAGAGAGTCACCGCGTTTCTTCCAGATACCCGAAACTCGGATGAGAGAGCTGAGGATTCTCTCCCCCTTATATCTCGAGTTCCCTGGGCCCGTTTTTACACGTATATGAGGGAAAGGATCGCGGAGAATGTTTTATGAGGTGGCGGTGTTTCGTCTCGGCCGGCTATTTCTGGCGGAAGAAGGAATAACAAAGAACGCGTGACATTAGTCGCTAAGAAAATAGAACGGAATCTGTAGAGGTTTCTGGTGGGGTGTTCTGGGGGATTGATTTAGTGTCCCCGCGTAAAATAATAGGGATTTCTTTCCTCAAGGTTTCAGAAGCATAATGAAATTTAGGAATTCAATTTAAAATTGAATATGTGGTGACGTCGCACGATAGTCCGAACTGCAGCCACCTCCAACTACGCAAATTATTCACGATCGTAAAAAAGTGCATTCACAATGAAAGGAGTAAATTCAGTAAGATGGTAAATAGAGATTTTTTTTGGAATATTACAAAAACACCTCAATTATTTTAATAAGAAAATTATTAAGAAAAATGTTGGTAGCTATAGTGAACCCAAAATGAGTAGTACGTATGTCGTCATATCCGTTTTGAGCGCTGGAATGTAATTACTACCTGCAACTAAACCCAGTTTCCTGAATGTAAGTTGTTACTGTAAATAGTGCTTTATTAACGACTATTACACAGCGTACCTGACGAATTTATGCTAAGTAACGTAGTTCTTTTTTTTTAGAATAGTTTACTCACAGCAATACACCTACTACTTGACAAGGCCAAATCTTTGCTTACTGCAACTACATATATTCTTTGATTTAACTACTTCAGTTTAATTATCATAAGTAACTTCATAAGTACCGATATGAAGCAGACCGTAAGTAACTTAGATTGCTTCTTGTTAGTATCAATATTTAGGATCTCTTTTTTACTAGTGCTAAGTAATCTGTGCTTTTGTCCCCTATCCAGCTGAACATTTTACTTACGATAATTATATTTTTATTTACGATTATTAATTTTTTTTCTCAGTGCAGGTAATCTTGAATTAACAAATAAAATAAAGCTCACATTATATACAGGGTTTTCCACGGAACTGGCTGGTTAGAAGTTTTCCGGCTTAACGGAATTCCTCAGTTTTAAAAAATTGGGGTTTGCAACAATTTGGCACTTACTTTCTTTCTAAAATATTTTCACCTTTTTTGCACTTCCGGTTAATCGGAAGTCGCCACGAACTTTGTTATTTTAAATGGAACACCCCATATATTATTATATTTTTTAATTTACCATAAAATTCTATGACGATTACCATTAGGGTATCTTATACCTATCTTCAACTGTCTCTAAGATATTAGGATTTTTGTTAAAATTTTGACATTTACATTGCTGTATATAATTAATTAATTCTCACTTGATTTAAATGCCAGAAATCTCTGACTTTGAAATCAACAAGTACTAACATTGTTTTACCAAAACGTAGAAAAAAAGTTCAGTGACATTATACAGGGTGTTTAAAAATTAGTGACATATCCAAGAATTTTGAATGTTCCAAAACTTAATTTTTTCAAATGGGGGACCCTGTACATTTTTCTATTTTTGGATGTACAATTAAATTTTATGCCGATTTGCTGTAGCATTCCCTATACCCATCTTCAGTAGTTTTCTTTTAAATTACTCGTTTTGTTTATTACCGCTTTCAAATGGCCGAATAATTTCTATCTGGTGGGCCACGACATTAACATCACAACAATTTATTATTATTAGTAAGTATTATTGTTATAATCATTGTTTGTTACACGTCGCGTGTTCAGATAAATGCATATTATTATGGAACTTATGAATTAGATAATGAAAAATATTGAAGGAGCTTATTTTAACCTGGATACTTTAAATTTATTTACATTCACTGAGAATGCAGGATGAACTTATAGAGAATTTACGGTAATTATAGGAATTTATTTTCGGCTAATATATCTAATAAAATTCAGAAAACTTTGAAATAATACATTACACGGATTACACACTGTACGCAACTTTCGGCACTACCAAGCAAGATTTAATGATTCGTGTGACGAGAACGTTTGATGATTTAGACCCAGTTGAAGTGAGAAGAAGTATAAGGCGACACATTAAGACGTCGAATAATAAAATGCTTGGACGTAAACGGAATTCACATTGAGCATCTTTTTTGATGCTCTATGTCATGGTTCAAGTTTATGCTGCTTGTAAATTGCATTTGTTAAGTATGCATGTATCTAAATATTCTTCATAAAAACCTTTATAATTTTGAAAATACTTTAATATATCAAAAACTTTAAAACATTTGTCTGACAAGCACACTACGTTTTAGTGAAATAATTCTTGTTATGTTGTCGTCGTTGTCGTTTATGCCATTTCCCTTAATTTGAAACCAAGCTATTAAGAGAAATCATTTCAAAATTTTTTGGATTCCGTTAGATATATTAACAACCAATAAATTCCTTTAATTACATTGAATTCTCTATAAGTTCTTCCTGCATTCTCAGTGAATCTAAAATAAATTTATAGTATCTAGGTTAGAATAAGCTCCTCCAATATTTGTCATTATCTAATTCATAAGTTCCATAATAATATTCATCGATCTGAACACGCGACGTGTAACAAACAATGATTATAACAATAATACTTACTAATAATAATAAATTGTTGTGATGTTAATGTCATGGCAGATAGAAATTATTCGGCCATTTGAAAGCGGTAATAAACAAAACGAGTAATTTAAAAGAAAACTACTGAAGATGGGTATAGGGAATGCTACAGCAAATCGGCATAGAATTTAATTGTACATCCAAAAATAGAAAAATGTACAGGGTGCCCCATTTGAAAAAATTAAGTTTTGGAACATTCAAAATTCTTGGATATGTCACTAATTTTTAAACACCCTGTATAATGTCACTGAATTTTTTTTTTACGTTTTGGTAAAAAATGTTTGGTACTTGTTGATTTCAAAGTCAGAGATTTCTGGCATTTAAATCAAGTGAGAATTAATTAATTACATACAACAATGTAAATGTCAAAATTTTAACAACAATCGTAATATCCTAGAAACAGTTGAAGATAGGTATAAGATACCCTAATCGTAATCGTCATAGAATTTTATGGTAAATTAAAAAATATAATAATATATAGGGTGTTCCATTTAAAATAACAAAGTTCTTGGCGACTTCCGGTTAACCGGAAGTGCAAAAAAGCTGAAAATATTTTAGAAAGAAAGTAAGAGCCAAATTGTTGCAAACCCCAATTTTTTAAAACTGAGGAATTCCGTTAAGCCGGAAAACTTCTAACCAGCCAGTTCCGTGGAAAATCCTGTATAAGGTTATAATTAACACTTCCAGCTAATATGGTATATTTTTATAGTCATTTTTAACAAATTCAATATTTGCCTGTAAAGTGGGCAACCGAGTACGCACGTCAACTTGCAATTATTAAGCTTTCAAACCTGTTTTAAATGACTCTAAATTATATTCAATACAGCCATTTCCATAACAATTATATATTTAAATGTTTAATTTGATTGGAAATTAAAACCATAAAGTGCCTCGATATAAAAAGAAAAAGCTGTACAAACACACGCAATTCCCTAGCTATATCATCATCATTAGGATCATCTTCCTCTAGTAATCTTTATATGTAAAAGATAAAAATGGGAAACATGCGATCTTGAAGACTGCCCCCCAATTACATTTTCTTTCCGCTTCTCCTTCCGGAAAATTAAATGCCCCCGCACTCGTCCCTTCCGCACAAGTTCCACAGTACAATCTGCATAGAATGGTCAGTCGGACGCTAATGAGTCCGACGCTCTCGCAAGCTCTCTCTCCCGAGTGGGGTCGACTCTCTATTACGCGCCGTGCGGTGGTGCATACCCCAAACTTTCCGTCTGCTTGCTTCCCAATTATATTCCCTTTGTGGGAGTGTGTGTGTGTAGTATGTGTGCGAGCTGTATGCGGAGTTTCACTTGCGGACGTAAATATTTGAAATTAAAACGACTCTATCTCGTTTAATTTGAATTACTAAAGTTTTGCGCGCCCGCCCGTCCGCTCGAAATTAAAATTGAAATTAATTCGTTTCAGACGTCGTCGCTTCTGGGTCCGGACATTCCATTTATGCAAATTCTCGTATTGTATCTGCGAAAAGGGAAGGCTTCTTTTGAGATTGCAGATATTGAGGTGCTGTGTATCTTTATAATAATATCATACAGAGATTCAATTTTAACGGCAATATCAGAATGACTTAGTATAACATGTTTCCACGAAATATCGCTATTAACACATTTCTTAACCCTGCATTTTCGCGGATAAAAAAAAATATTAGCTAACGAGAATTGGTAGTCGTCGGAGAAAGTTCGCCTGCGATCACCCAAAAAATCTTTTTAATTATGTTGTTTTAGTTACAAGGTAAAAAAGCTCATAATCTATATTATTTTTATTTCATTTCCAATTATTCTTGAAACGGCATGATCATTGAGAGATGAATAATTCTCTTTTACAACTAACCTAAAATTATTTGAAATATCACATGTTCTACAATCTTAAAATCCATTATATTTTTCTTATTTTTATAGTAAAATCTGCCTATCAGAAAAATTGTAGTAAATAATAAAAAATAATTAGAAAGTAATATATATCTCATAGGTCAAATTATATAACCTAATTATGGACCTCCAAACATAAAGAATCATAAAAAGTCTAAGACAATCTAGGAAAACAAAACTAAATTCTCATTAAAAATAGTTCTATACTTAAAATTAGGCTTACTAATTAAATATTCGGCACCATATCGGCACTCCCATTTTCTAACAATTTTAATATCTACCACCGTTTTCCCAAATACGGCATTGTTATGTACGTTTCGATAGCAAAGCTAACATCATAAACAGAAACACTGAACACAGTTGAAAGAATCAGCTGTGTTCAGTGTTTCTGCTGATGATGATAGCTTTGCTATCGAAACGTACGTCCAGTTTAGTGCAGTTTGTGGTGAGGGGTCTAGGAGAAGTTTACAGCATTACCAGTACCACAGTTTGGGAGTATATTTGTCTTCAGAAAGCAAAAACACTGAGCACAGCTGATTCTTGTCTTACTGTCGTACGTGTCGACTGTGTTCAGTGTTTCTATTGATGATGATAGCTTTGCTATCGAAACGTACGTCCAGTTTAGTGCAGTTTTTTGGTGGGGGGTCTATGAGAAGTTTGCAGTAGTTGTAGAGAACCTACCAGTCTCAACCAGACAGCTATGTTATGCAACCGGAATAAATAAATCAACTATAACTAACAGCTTCTTGCGGGTTTCGCCGTGTGTCAAAACTTTCGCTCGACGTTTCGCTGTTCATATAGTTACACCGGCCGTGAAAGCCTACGCAGTGTTAAATAAATCATCTGCCCACTTAATCGTAAAGAAACGATAAGTATCATCCCTTCAAAGCGCGCATTTCTCAGGAACTTAGAGAAGGCGACGACGAAAGGCGGCAAATATTTTGTGAGTGGTATGACAGGAGTGTGTTAAATTTCCTTCATTCAAGACTTTTATAGACGAATGAAACTAGATTTACGACCAATAGTTTATTTACAGACCCTATACCCCAACGACTGGATTGTAAGTTATTTAAGCAATCGCATACAAAAAGTCAGCTGCAATAATGTTACTGTAAAGGCTCTAAGTAGTGGGACGGGGATTGCGCAAGGTTCAATTCTCGGGCCTATGTTGTTTGTAATTTATATAAAACGATTTGCCAAACTTTATAAATATCGGGGACGAAATCTTATATGCTGATGATATTAATATTCTTTTAAAGTCTTTTAAACGATATAAAACTTACTTTAAATTCTGTGGCGAATTGGTCAAAACTAAATACAATCTTACTAAATCATAGCAAAACGTCCATTCTACCCTTTAAAAATGCAACTTCACTGATACCTAATGATCCTTTCGACAATGGCTTAATAGCTATTAGTACTTCGACCAAGATACTCGGCCTTATTTTCGATTTCAATATGGAGAAAGGAGATCATGTTGATTATATCTGCAGTCAACTATCCCGAACGTGTTTAACGTGTCAGTTTAAGTATTCTGCGTTCTATATACTATGCTGAGATTTTTTTCTATACTGTGCTTTACTGGAGTCTTGCGGCAGTGCCCAAAGGATTTTTATTCTGCAAAAACGTGCTCTACGTAGTTTGTACAGTTTGAAACCTAGAGACTCATGTAGGCCTATTTTTAGGAATGAAGGATATCTCACCTTTTATGATACTTACATCCTTGAAGTATTAAGCTTTGTGTATAAAAATATAGAGGATTTTAAAACTCATACCAACCACGAGTACGGCACAAGATCTTCCTGTTATTTACTTCCTCCTTCACATAAAAAATCAATCTTTCAAAAAAGTGTCCAATTTGTCGGTTGTAAGCTTTTCAATGTTCTACTAAATGATATAAAAGCAATAACACAATTTGGTAGATTTAGAAATCGTGTTAAAAACCTACTTTTAAATATAAATTGTTGTTGTGTTGATGGTTACTATAAATTTCTGTCAAAGTTATAAGTTATATAATTAATTGCCTGCTGTTCGGCCCTAACTATTTAGCTCTGTTAGTTTCGTTTCTTTGCTGCTGTTGACGTTTTCTTGTACTTATTGCTTACAGTGAAATAAAGTTTTATTTTTATTTACAAAAGTGTGGGCTAGGTTGGTAAATAGTAAAAATCCTTACTACAATTTTCGTCCAACAGTGAAGTGAAAATATTACTGTACGGATTTTTCTCTGTGCATGCATGAAGCCTTGTCTGAAACACGAATAATACAAAATAATAATTATGGAAAATTACTAGATTTTCTCAGAGCAAAAAACAATTGGTAAAGATGAGAAAGTTATCGAAACGTCTTATTGAAGATCATCAGTTAGTTAATTTTTATTTCAACCTAGCCAAATATTCCACACATAAACTGAAATATAACGCTCTAAACTAGCTACAAAGATAAAGATAAAGGTTGAAAATCTAAAGCCTTTCAATAATTAATTCCCATCCAAAGAGCTTCCGTAATAAAAATATTGACTTATTAGAATGTACTCCGAGAACACATTTCCTCCGCCGCATACACATTTTCGCTTTCGTTTCACTTATTCACGAATATCGTTTCTGGCGTCACGTTCCAAAGGAAAAGGTCGACTGATAGGAATATTTCGGGCCCATCGCGCGACCCCGGAACGCGGTTGCAACTCCGGCATCTGGAAATGGAATATTTGAGTGCGGTTTTGCGCTACCTTTTAAATTTTCAGAGGCCGCACGGATATTGAGCGTCTCTCTCGTCGCATACAACTTACGTTGGATATGGGCCTTACGGCGCTTGCCGAATTCCGTATTTCATCCCGTTTATTTGACTCGTAGATGTGGAAATTTTCGAAATCAAAAACATAAAAAAAGACTTTTCAACGCTTAGTTAACTTATCCTAAACGGCTTCTAACTATTCGTGTCATGCAAGAAGTAGAGTATTTATATTTATTTTATTTCTTTTTTTATTTAACCAGCGCTAAAGTTAGTTATAAACGACGCAAGTAATAATTAAATTGTGATCGGAAGTGCAACACGAAACGGTAATTTGGAAATAATACAGAAAGTTTTGATTATTTCTGCGGAGCTAAAAGTGTCGGGTGCCGTCGCTGATAAAAATTTAGAACTTCAGTTCGGGTGCTTGAAGTGGATTTTGCATGCGAGGTAGGAGCGGTGTTTTGGGAAAGTTTGAACTCGAAGTTTATCATACGATTTAATGTCTGCAACTCGTAATTACAAAATCACAGCAAAAGTTTTGTTATAGTAGCTGACTCTAAGCTATAGTTACATTAAATTATAATGGGAGAAGTTGCCAATTTTAAAAGTTAGCATATTATGTCAAATTTTCTTGGACTTTATTAAAATTTATAATCCCACGTAAATAAACACATTTACCAATGGTGTAGAAAATACAAGTGCAGTAGAATGAATATGAACATCACGTTCTGACGCAGAAAGCTCACTTTAGGCACTATATCATAAATAATTATTACAACTGCGTCTGTATTGTATTGAGTATATGACTTAAATAAGTATGGAATTTAATAAATTTGATTAGTTCAAATTGCTTCGAATTGCTTTTCTTTAAATATAGTCTTAAGAAATAGGGTATTCTAAATGAACTACCACGTTTTCATCATTTAACGTTAGCGTTAGCAGAGCGTTATAATAAATTACACATCTGTAATACGGACATCGTTCATACAAGGCAGTCTTATGAACGGGAATACTTAAGTTATTACAATTGCGCATAGCCATATTACTGTAAACGTCCCTGTGCCTGATAAATTGATTTTCGTTACGTTTATAGAATATTAAAATTTCAAGCAGATATAAACAACACAAAGGTAATATTTTTAAATTTTTAAATATTAAACGGCACGACTCTCTACCCAAAGCACCCACTATACATCCAAGTACTCTCTTCTGACAGATAAAAAGTCTAAAGAACATATACGTACCTATTACGTTTCTCAAGTTTCTGACACCGTAGTATGCCGAGCTTAATACACTTTCCAGTGTATTACAATGGTCCTCAAACTTAAGAAGATAGTCTACTGTCACTCCCAGAAAACGAACTGACTTACTTTCAGGAATGGATTTGTTATTATATCTGATGTAAGGACTAGCAATTGTTTTTTCACTGGACCGAAATCGTAGTAAGGTTGTCTTTGTGCCATTCAACCTTAGTGCGTTATTTTCACACCACTCACTCATCTTCTTCAACACGATATTTGCCTGAGCAGACGCCAGGTCTAATGTAGAGTCAGTTATAATACAACTGACATCATCCGCATACTGTGATAATAAACACGAAGATAGTATATTATTTAAATCGTTTACGTTAATAATAAACAGCGTTGGACCAAGAATAGATCCTTGGGCACACCACAACCAATATTAACTGTAGAAGAGAAATACTCACCATCTACTCCCCCAGTAGAATCTCGAACAGCAAGCATAGACTTACGGTTAGTGAGGTAGGAATTAAATAAATCATAAGCATAGTAGCATTATAAGTCGATAGTTGCACTGAAATACACATACACAGATATATTAAAAGGTTAGACAAAAATTAGTTTATTAAGTAAAAACTGAAGAAAAAAATCAAACTTTTTCCTTACGAAATGAATGAAAAAATAGGAATTTGTCTTTTAAATGTAGTTTCAGTATCAACTTGAGGGTATCTCAAACTGCCCACGCAAGAATGGAAGGGTAGAAATCATCTCCGACAGCCAGGCTGCACTCAAAGCTTTGCGGGCTTTCAGATTTGACTCTGAGGTGGTACTTTGGTGCCACAGAAAACTTAAACAGCAAGCGGAATATCTAAATGTTACATTGAAATGGGCGGCAGGTCACTCTGGGATCAGAGGCAATGAAATAGCTGACACGTTAGCAAGAGGCGCTGGCGAGCTGCCGTTTGTCGGTCCAGAACCGACGTGTGGTAGCTCATATGGCAGCATCAAAACGTTTGTCAGGTCCCAGCTTGCTGCTAGGCACTGCTCCTTTTAGAATGGACTCGGCGGCGCTAGACACTGTAAATCCCTAGGGCTTCAACCGAAGACTCCGTACGGCGGTCTTTATGAGCAGGGACAGATTGAGAATACTCACAGGAATCTTAACTGGGTACTGCGCACTAAGTAGTGGCTGGTGAACTCTCCCCTGTGCAGGAAATATGGGAGTGCGAAGGAAACTCCTGCTCATCTTCTTATCAATTGTACGAGGAGAGGCAAACGCACTTTAGGATCTATCGGTTGGAAGAACCAAGAGTCTGTAAGTTAATTCTCACCCAGATTCCGAACTTTTATGATAGAGTGCAACCTGAGTGAGAGGGCTGAAATGGACATGGGGGCACAATAGGTCTTTCTGGCCGAGTTGCCTTCTTCGGGTCCACACCTGCCCATGGACACAAAAAAAGTATCAACTTCTGAAAATAATAAATGAAGTTACACACAACTTCTGCAAGAAAGGACCCAGCAACTTGATAGCACAACAAAATTGTTGGAAAATACTGTGACATCGTTAATAAATTTTCGAAATAATTTTAAGCAAATGTGGTGTTAAACATAGATGTTTCTCTCTAAACGTTAAAGAAAAACAAATTCCTTAACGAATTTTGTGAGGATGCGAGATTGACAGACGTTGAACATTTAACTACATGAAGTGTCGTAAAAAAAATGGAAGTATATATTTCCGACAAAGAAAACAAATGCATTAAGTTAATAGTGGTATTATTATTTATTGCTCTTTCTTTCACAGTGGCACGCTTGGAAAGATAAAAAAAAAAACTTTTTAAGAAGCACAATGGGAAAAGAAAGAATTAATGAACTTACTATCATATCAATTGCAGATGAAAAAGCAAAAGTCATGATATTGATTGATTAATTACTTCTGTTAATGAGAAAAAAGTTTGGCGAGGAAAATTACCGCAATTGTGAGCACTTAAATGCATTATGACTTTTTGTTTGTTGATTGTAGAAGGAAATATGGCATGTTTGTAAAATTAGTACCGAAACCAAATCACGCATAAGGATTAATGGAAGAATTGATCCTATGGGATTCCGTTACTAAAGGCCTATGTCATCATTTAAATTGTAATCTTGTAATGACATCATAACTGAGAAATCGCCGATATTAATGTATTATAACGCGCGATTATTTTTAAACTTTTGTTTTGGGATTGCAACTGCGCCAGCAAATGGCAGCACCTATTTAGGGCGGAGACCATGCAGATAATAGCTGCTTTCCATTTGCATAAGAAGCGAGGAAAAAATAACAGAAGTGAGTATGCAATACTCACCTTACTTTCCGCTTTTTCAAATGCAAATGGAACAACCAAATGTGTCTAACCTTACTTAGCACATATTTATTTACTATCCATCCAGCCCTATTTCTCACGATTTGGAACAGCATACTGGAAAAAAAAACTTTAGGGAAAAACGTAACCATAAACACAACAAACAAACAAACAAAAATGACAAAAACAGTAAACTAACCTCAAAATATGAACTAAGGTAAAAAACCTCAGCATCGGTAAAGTGGAAGGTAAATGCCTCAGTTATTTTTCCTCAGTTGCTGGCAAATGGAACGAGCAAATAGCTGAGCTAAGGTGAAGTGAGATGAGGAACTGAGGATTTGGTACAAATGGAAAGCAGCTATTGAGACTACTCATAGAGTGCTCTATTGGATGCCGCGTCGATTTGAAATTTCTGGTAAAGAAAGAACGTGCTCTGGCACATTCAAAGGTGCGTTAACATGTCTACTTCGAGTTACTCTATGACGTCAATTTGACGTATGTATCAAATTGACGTCTTAGAGTAACTTGGAGTATACAATATCTTCTTAGGAGAGATGTAGATTGCTCCAGAACAAAAAATATAACACTTTATTTTATTCAATTTATATTGGATTTTTATTGGAAAAGCCGAAGCAAGAGTTACATGCCAAGCAAGCAAGCGAAGAAAATTCATTGGTGAAAATAAATAGTGAATATAAGTAGCAGTATTTAAATGAATTTAGTTTGTTAAATGAAGTGTTTTTAGTAGAATTAGTTTTTTATTACTACTGTTTTGAATTTTTGTTTTATTTTATTTTAATTAGACCTTTAGCGTGCAAATAAATATCTTTTATTATTTATATTATTTAGTGCTTTTAAAATATAGATTAATTAGCTGCTTTTCTTCATATTCTGTTTATTTCTCTTGAAACTATACCTGAAAAACCGCATCTCTGAAGTTTGTGTATCACGGAGATACTTGCCGAACGGTAAGTCCTCAACAGTGGCGATGCGGTGCGACGGAACACCGCCTTGAACTAATTAAACTTGCTAACTTGACCGGGCTATGAAGCGCGAGTGCATAACCGGATAACGTTGCCCGGGACTTTGCCTGAAACAACAGCGGGCAAGGAACCTCGACGGTATAAATTACTTTTAATTACAACAAAATTTTATAATTTGTACACCCGGAGTGCGCGCAGATTAATTAACTTTCCGGGGACTGAGCGAGATTAATGGTGAATTGTAAATTATTATTCGCATACCGGCAAATAAACTCCTATGAATCTTTGTCTAGAAATATTCCGTTTAAAGAGGGAGGGCTGCTCAAAATTCCTGTATTTTTTTATTGACTTATTTTTAGATATGTCCTAAGAAATAGCTCACTTAACGATTAATTGATTGAGGATCGTTAATATATTCACATGTTTGTTGGATGGTATACTGGTTAGTAAGAACAAAATGCTGTGAGCTCCCACATTTAGCAAATGAGCATCGGTTAACCATTGCTGAAATGGTTCTTTTGCTAATTTTCTAGATATGGATGCTAAGGAATGAAGAAATGACACATTGTTCAATTCAATAATTACTCCATAAAAATGAGAATCTTGGATACGCTTTTGGAGAGCCCATAAGTGGGACCGTTCATAGTACAACTAAGATTTTGCGTTGGCCGTATGGTTTAGGTACTTTGAAATCTGTAGGCAGTAAGACTTTATGAAGCTTTTTAATGATTCATTTCATGCATTCATTCATTCAAGTTAGGATGGGCACTTGATGTCCGGGCACTTGAGCTTGGTGCTCATTGTACCATCCCTATTGATTCTCTTATTTCCACTCGAGCAGCTTGGTTGTCTCTATAAAGCCCAGTACCTTGCCCATTGGAAACTTGAGAACCATCGAGGGCTCCAATAGATCTCTCCCGAAATATTTCTGCCTGAGTACCTTCAGTTCCTCACATGTACAGATTACATGTAAACTCGTTTCCTCCTGTAGTTCACATCTTCTACACCACGGTTCGCTTATACGGCCTGTGTTGTATAGATGCTTTTTCAGAGGACAGTGTCCAGTTACCAACCCAGTAATGGTTTTAACTTCTTTTTAATGATATATTTGCACGCGTTTCACATTCATACACGGAAAAAAAATCTCTTCGAAAAATATACAACAATATTGTAGAGAAAATATTGTGGCAGTAATTAGCATAATTATGTAACCTTATCACAGATTTTTGTTAATTATACATGTTGTTTTCGCAAATAATACTTTAAAAGTGTCTTTAAACTTTTATTGTATAATTTCACACAACTGTGATATTTTTTTCAACAATGTTTGTATCGAGACGTACACGACAAGATTGTGACAATTTTTGACACAAAACTTCCTATTTTTTCGATATTTTTGTTTCTAAATAAGTAGTCTAATTCAAATACACCAATGGCGAATTAGAATGGCAAAAGCTAACAATGAGATACTGCAGTCGTCAGAGGGCGTTATTCGAGTACAGCGGCATCAAATTTTCAACGAATAGTCAGTTTATATCATAGTTTACACGGCCATTTGAGCATTTTGAGCTGTTGACGTGGTTTGTGCACCTATTAGATATACCTAATTTCGGAGCGATGGAGGAGTTTGTTGTAATCAAAGTGCAACGGTGGAACTTGGAAAAACTACTGGATGTGTTTAAAGGTAAGACAAATTGAAAGTTTAATATTATAGCATGGCATAAGTAGACACATCTCTGCAATATATGTAATAGTATATTAAAAGACAAGTTACATTTTGACGTTTCAAAGTACGTATTCAGAGTTTAAGAAACGAGTGGCGTAGCCACGAGTTTTTTAACTGAATGAGTGCTTTAATGTCAAATGAAACGTGTCTTTTATGCTATTTTTTTGCAATTAGTTTTAAAATTTCTCTTTTTGTAAAAGCAAAACGAGAAAAATTTGATAATCTAGGGAAATTTTGTGGCGGTTGTCGCCAGTTGTCACCTTGGTTTGGCACAAGATTTAAATTGACAAGTTAATTTAAAATTGACACATTTTTGAAATTGTTATATATTATATTACTAAAGTAATATATTTATAATATTTAATATGAGTTTTACAACTTTTTCATGCACTCCGCCTGAAATACGGCAAATTGCTGAAAAAACTATTAATAATTTACTTCCGGAGAAATCGTACACTATGTATCAAACGCGATACAAAAATTTTGAAAAATGGTGCAAAGAAAAGGAAATTCTTAATATTTCTGAAACGTCTTACTTGCTTATTTTGAAATGCTACGTAAAGATTTTAAATCGTCATCATTATGGTCAATTTTTTCGATGTTAAGATCGTGTTTAAATGTACATAGAAATGTGGATATATCAAAATATATGAAACTTCAAGCATTATTAAAACGGCTATCTAAAGTTATCAAACAAAAAAATCTAAAATTTTAGAAGAAGAAAGATATTCATAGATTTTGAAACAAGCGATGATAAAATATACTTAGCTATAAAGGTTAGTGTTGATTTTATTTCGTTCCTTTTTGGTAAATTCTTTATATTCTAGGTTATTTTGATAATAGGATATAATGGAGCCTGTAGGCGAGAAGAATTAATTAATATATGTGTGGAAGATCTTCAATACAATTCCGATTCCATTATAGTCAACATACCTAAAACAAAAAACAATGTACCAGAATGTTCGCAGTGACTGATGTAAACTGCATCGAACTTAATAAAAATATAATAATCTGCGGCCAAAACAGTTACTCACAAACGTTTTTTTCTAACTTATCGTCATGGTTGCTTAATTAATAGCCCTATCGGTATTAACACCATGGGAAATGTTCCTAAACAAATTGCCAGTTTTCTTCATTTACCAGTTCCTCATCTTTATACAGGACATTGTTTTAGAAGATCCAGTGCGACACATATAGCAAATACTGGAGGTGATATTTTAACTATAAAACGATTAGGTGGGTGGAAAAGCACGGCTGTTGCTGAAGGTTACGTTGCCTCTTCTATGAAAAATAAAATTGATGTTGGAAATATGTTTGCACAGGAAAATAATGTGAATCTACCTGGAACTTCTGGGAATGGTTCACAGTTTGAGTACTCCAACAGAAGCAATATCACTATCGCAGAGAACGATAATTTTCAACAGAATGTTTCTACTGCACACGGTATCACTATCACTTCGAAAGATAATTCAAACGTTAATATAAATGTTTATAATAGTTGTACTATTTCAAAGATTAATTAAAAATATCAAATCTTACAATGAATTTTAATATAATAACCTCAAACTTGCTTACAAAATGTCATATTGACATCTCCATTTCTGTTGCAATGTGACCAACTTAAAATAAATCAGCTTAAATGTTCCATTTCTATTACGCAACTAGTGCTGTAATAGACCCTATTACGGCACTAGTGGAATAAATGGTATGGTTACGGCACTAATTGCAAAAACATATTTGTCTTAACTGAAAACGATATAAATTTAATTTAATCCAACAATAAGTAAATATTTCTATTTTTTTTTTTCCGTGTAGGGGCACTTTTCAACGACTTGTCGGAGTAGAGGCTGTGTCTCCGAAATCCCGAATATATTATAACTACTACTTCAAAAATAAATGCCACCTAAAACAACATTATGGGCAATTTCATTGTTATAAATTTTTGCAAATTGATAAACACTTTCTAATGAATTCAGATGTAAGGCCTACAGTTTGTGGTGTGGTGGGTACGTAATCTTATTCTAATTTAAATAGCCCGCAAACGCTCAAAGCAAAATCCATTCTATTATTCCTTTTATCAGTGGAGATGATGATCCTGACCGTATTCCATCTAGTAAATTTCATAAGAGCCGCTTTCTCGCATTCAGAGAGGCACTCTCTTCTCTGTGCATACCCCAGGCGTAACGGTTCTATTCGACCGAATTCCCCACGGGTGATTCCGTCAAACTCGTGATAAAACACATATTCGGGGTTCCGACAGCTTTTTATACATCTTATAAAAGCGCCTTGCGTTACTGCGCGATGCCTCACTCACTCGCTATATCCTGTCGATATCAATTTCGTATAGACACGTCGAACAGCGAAAGAAGGAAAGTTGGGCACTTTTCATATTTGCAAGGCGCAGATTGAATATATCTACACATTACTTGTGTGGTAAATTTCTTTTTATAGCAAGGAGTGGATAGAAATGAAGTATGGCGAATGTTTTCTTTTTTTTTCTCAAATTTGGAGGTAATCAAGGCATAAAGCATAAAGAGCACGTGGCAATATGTTGTGGTAAAGATACTTTTGGAAACCCATTATTTGTGAAATAATTTGTATGTTAATCGTCATTTGGTAACATTATATGTTTTTTGGTAATCAAATACAAACTTTATTTGTCTGACTGATGTCAAATTCATGTATTATTCTTTGAATAACCATACAAGAATGTCGCTGTTCGAATAGTCATTTCTATTAATATTGCGTTGTATGAAAGTGTAATTACGATGATATACATAAACACTTATGGTTAGTCAATGAATTTGACATTAATCTCATTCAGAGCCAGCTACAAACATTTAAAGATAGGGCTACTTGGTCTGTTTAACAAAAAAGTCGCTCATATCTCAAAATCTATTAAAGATAGGTATAGGGAATGCTGATATAAAATGATAGGGGATGATATTGAATTTCCAATTTCTGTTGTCGACTTATCCTTTGGTTCTTGAAATAAAACTCACTCTTTTCTTTACTCGTTTAATAATAATATCTTAACATGAAAAATTTCGGCCTGTCTTCACTCTCGCTTTCATTCACACTGAACTTCGCACACATGTCTGCCAACCCTCTAAAGTTTTACGATAACATTCGGCCATTCTGGACATAAGTTGTCCTCAACTTATTTATTAATAACATAAAATTTAAACTACATATTTTCAGTGACCAGGAAGTCCTTCATCCATCCCGGTCGTTTCACCGCCCTTTTTCCTTCCGCTCTCTCTTCTTGCACCTCTTCTTCATGATTTGCTTCCGGGAGCGCCTCCCGTTCCTCGTCCTCCATTTCCTCCTGTCCGTCCTGACCCACGTCGTCTTCGCTGCTATCTCCTATGTCATCGTGATGGTTCTTAAAGATTTTTAATTGGGCCACGTGCGCGGTTGTAGTGTACGTTCTTCTTGTATTTGTTCGCAGGTCGGATACTCTATAAGTATCGTTCGGTAAACATTCCGTTACTACCAACGGTCCTCTGTATTTCGCCTGCGTCTTTGTTGGCTGACCTGTTGGCTCGGAAGCTCGCAACATTACTACAACGTCTCCACACTCATACTTCACTCCGTCATACCTTTTCTTGTCGTAATGGTCCTTGTACCGCTTTTGCTCTTCTTCAATTCTTTTGATCATCTCTTTTCGTAGTTCTTCAGGCGGATGCCACGTTGTCTTCGTTCCTTCGGCGTTTCTTGAGAATTCAGGGGAATATCCGTATAATGCCTCATAAGCTGTCATCTTTGTGGTCTTATTTTCGGCTGCATTTAAATTTCTTTGTACTTCTTTAATTTTACTATCCCAATCATCTTCTTCGACCATGCACGCCATTATAACCGGCACAACGGTGCGATTTACTCGCTCCACTTGCCCATTTGCTTGGGGCCAACGACTAGAATTTAATATGTGGTCTATACCTCTCTCGTTGCAAAATTTGTCAAACTCTTTCGCGGTATAACATGCACCTCGGTCGCTTACGATAGTTTCTGGCAGCCCATACTCGAGGATGAAATCAGTCAACGTTTTGACGACATATTTGGTTTTAGTTGATCTGACGGGACTAAGATAAACGTATTTCGTCAACGCATCTACTATCACGATCAAATGTACGTTCCCCTTTTTACTCTTGATAAATGGACCTAGGTGATCGATGTGTATCCGAGCAAACGGTCTGTTAGGAGGTGGTAATGGGTGTAATCTACCTGGTCTTTTCCCTCCTGGAATTTTGACAAGTAAACAGTCAAAACAGCTTCTTATGTGGTTCTTCACGTAGGTCCGCATATTTCTGAACCAATAATTTCGTCTTATTTTGGCCACGGTGCGATCAGTCGAAAAATGTCCAAGCAGGTCGTGGTATTTTACGACAAAGCTTTTCCTCATGCAATCAGGTATAACAAGTAATCGTCGGGTGTCGTCTGCAGTCTTTAGTACTCTGTATAATAGTCCATCTTGGAAAGCGTAATCTTTGACTAAACCCTTTTCTTCCTTACTCCTCCGGTACTCAGGTTTGCCAAATATATCGATCAATCTCTTGAGCTTCTCGTCGGCGCGCTGCATACAGATTACTCGATCTTCTTCGGACATCAAAGTATACATGGTAGCTCGCTCATCAATAGTATTCTCCTTTATTTTCTCTAACTCTTCCGCTGGTGCTCTACTTAGCGCATCCACATGTTTCATTTTGTCGCCGCTTCTGTGTACAATCGTATAATCATATTCTTCCAATAAGTTGGCCCATCGAGCTATCTGTGGGTTTTTGCATTTCTGGGAGTTTATATAAATCAGTGCCTGGCAATCGGTGACTATCGTGAAATGAATGGCAATCAACATGGGTCGTAACCTCTCCACACACCAGATGACTGCTAACAGTTCCAATTTGCTGGAATGGTATTTTTCCTCTGCTTCGGTTGTACTTCTCGAGACACAGTAAACCATCCTCATTCTGCCGTCTTGGTCCCTTTGTAGTAATATCCCAGCTAGGCCCCTGGCGCTCGCGTCCGTATGGAGTTCTGTTGGTGCTGACGGATCATATAGCGCTAGAACTGGTTCGGTCAGCAAAGCTTCTTTAAGGATCTTGAAAGCGTCCTCCTGTTCCCGTTCCCATCGATACAACGCATCCTTCTTCATCAGCTCGCTCAGAGGTCTGGTTTTTTCCGCGCATCCAGGTATAAACCTACGAAAGAAACTAATTAATCCCAAAAATCTTCGGATATCATGAGGGTTTCGCGGTCGAGGAAAATCACGTATCGCGACGGTTTTTCGCGCACTCGGTTTTATGCCATCTTTCGTTACAATAAAGCCTAAATAGTCCACTTCAGAACTGGCAAATTTACACTTATTTAGTTTTAGAGTCAATTTGGCATCGCGCAAGGCATTTAATACTAATTCAAGTCGTTTTATCATTTCTGTCCAAGTTTTCGCTGGTATTAATAAGTCGTCGAGGTAGCACATCACTATATTGTCTTTCAAAGGTCCAAGAGTAATGTTCATAAGCTTGACGAATTCAAATGGAGCGTTTTTGAGTCCAAACATGAGCCGGTTGAATTCGCCTGTTTCGTCTTCGGTTATGAATGCAGTTTTCTTTCTTGTGTTTTCGCTCAATGGAATTTGAAGATACCCGCTTGACAAGTCTAAAGTAGTGAACATTCTATTTCCAGCCAGCTTTTCGAATTGTTCATCCATATTCGGTGTCGGATAATGAAGTCGTATTGTTTGCGAATTTAATCTGCGAAAGTCTACTACTACTCTCTTACTTCCATCTGCTCTACGAACAACTAACACTGGACTGGCATATGGTGACGTTGTTTCAGAGACGATGCCCACTCTTTTCCATTCAGATATGGTATCCTGATCACGCACCTGTCTTCTGCGAAGTCTTGTAGGCTTTCGAACTCACAGGGACGTCATTGTCAGGGATATCTACTGTAAGCTTGTCTGTACATCCCAACTCGTCAATACTCATAGCAAAGCAGTCTCGGTATTGGTGAAGCAATTCTAATAATTCATCTGCTTGTTCCGGTGTTACTTCCTCTCCAGTCTTTATTTCATCCATGGTTATTCAAGGTCCCCATTAATCTCTGTTCTCTTGGTTGAGGTAATTTTCCAACACACGTACCACGCTCAATTGTCAACTCGTCTTCGCCAATGCAGTTGATAGGGATTCGCATTATTTTATCGCCAGCTTCTACTTCTATGCAATTGATTTGGTTCTTTTCTAACGTGTAATCTTTGGAAACCCGTAACACAGGATCTGTATCACTCACAACCTCCATCTTCCGAAATGGCATATCGCTCTTGGTAAAATATAGGCAGCCACCTTTACCAATATAAGTAACTTCTGGATCCTCTATAAAACTTCTGCCTATTATTAAATCATGATCCTGCGCCTCAGAATCCACAACGTGAATGTCCATTTTCTCTACCTCTGCGTCATCTATGGTTATCGTTGTATTCACTTTACCCAATGTTTTTGTTGCACTATTCCCAAATCCCATGAGAGTAATGCATCCGGGCAGTATCCTCATGTTGTGTTTTTTCTACAATATCCTTCTTTATCGTACATACTCCACTTCCCGTATCTATCAAGCCTTTCGCCATGATTAATCCTCCGAGGATAATTTCTTTCTGCATGCCCTTCTTCATCATATTATCCCTTTCGACCAGTGCTGCATCCTTCTCGTCTATCATTAAGGTATCTTGTTTGGTATTATTGGATGGACATTGTCTTGACATATGCCCTTCGGCCTTGCATGTAAAGCAGGTAGGTGTCGCTTTTGGAGCAGTACAATATTTGGCTACGTGTCCATACCTTCTACAATTGTAACAGAGTGGTTTGCCCTGATTATCTCTGTCTGGCAATTTTACATTGCCTTTTTGGTCCTTCCTCTCCCTATCAGATCTCGCTTTACTTTCTGTTGCTGCAACTCCCTCTCTTCTCTATTTCTCTAACCTTTTCTATCCTCGCACTGTCAATCATCTCATATCCAATCAGATCGTGTAACAATTGGTCGGTATCTCTATGTTCTTTTCCTAACATGGCAGAACACATATTTCTATCATATAAACCAATTAATATTTGCTCTTTCACATCCGTAAATACTAAATTAAGATCTGTGCACAGCCTTACCTTGTCATGGTAGTACTCATTTAATGGCTCACCTTTACGCTGTATTCGCATGTTCATTTTTTTCCACTTCGCAGGAAATCCTTCGATCCTCAGAAATGTTCTCTCAAATTTTTGATAAAATCTGTGAACGTTTTAATTTCATTCTCTTTAGTGCACCACCAATGATATGCTCCGCCAACAAGATTCGATCTGGCAATCTCTAATGCAAAGGGTGTCAGGCCATTGATGTTAATGTTTGCATGCTTTTAATCTTTTGTATCCAATCTCTCGCCCTGTATTTCCGTCAAACGCTGCTACGTTTTTAGTCAAGTCGGGCATAACTTGATACGCATTTCTATTACTTATCTGATCTAGTACTCGTTCCATCACCTCATCTCTACGCCGATTTTCTATTACTATTTGTTCCAAAACTTTACTTATTTCAGTCACATTGCTTCCTTCGTTAGATGCTGAAGAAAAATTTCCTACGCCAACTACTTCTCTCACCGATCGTGGACTTATATTAATGTTCACACTTTCAGATGTTTCACTCATTGTTTCGCGTTACACGGTACACTTTTCGCGCCTTTTTTTTTTTTTTTAACCGTCTCGTCTCTCTAGGTTAACTCCTGTTCTGTACGTGCTCGTTTAACCTTCGCTTCAATCCTTCGAATATCCCACTGTATCCCACTTCTGATTGTTGTCGACTTATCCTTTGGTTCTTGAAATAAAACTCACTCTTTTCTTTACTCGTTTAATAATAATATCTTAACATGAAAAATTTCGGCCTGTCTTCACTCTCGCTTTCATTCACACTGAACTTCGCACACATGTCTGCCAACCCTCTAAAGTTTTACGATAACATTTCGAATTAACATACAGGATATTCTATTTAAAAAAATTGAGTTTTCTGCTTTTGAAAATATGTCACTTTGTTCCTCAGTTTTGAACACCCTGTATGTTAGAATGTAAAGTGTGTGTACCGTTTCTTAGGGTTATATCTACGTTCATATCATAGCAAATTTGAAGTCTCTAGTTGCAGTATTAACCGAGATATTGATTTCTCAATGATGCAATGATTATGACTAAAAAAAAAACAGAAAAACTTAAATAACTCAAAAGCGCCAACATGTAGCTATAGGAATAGCTAATGAAAACTCACGTATTTATGGTCGTAGAATCCAAAAATGAACAAAAAATTAGATCATTCTATTTAAAATAACAAAGTTGGCGACAATTTCCGGTCAACCGGAAGTGATATTTTGGTTAAAGTATTTCACATTTATAGTTCCAATCGAACAGATAATGGTGCCAAAATCTCAATACGAGTAAATGATAGAACATCATAAACATTTAATTAACCACTTACGTGGAATAGCCTGTATATAAGATCACACTGAGAAAAATGGGCTAAGTAAAGTGTTTACTTGATACAAAATTATTTACAATAGATAAAGTTTTACTTGGAACTATTCTCGTTAATTAATACCTGCAACTAAACCCTGTTTCCTGAATGCAAGTTGTTATTGTAAATAGTGCTTTTATTAACGGTTATTACACAGCGTACCTGACAAATTTGTGGTAAGTAACGTATTACTTATGACTACTGGTACTGTATCTAACTACAGCACATGGATAGTAGAAGTAACAACAATCGCTATTAAACTCATGTATTTTCTTAAATAGGTAACAACTTGCCACAACTATGATTATTTGAGTTTTGCTGCCACCCCGTGATTGTTTTATTATTCCTGATTGGCTAATGCGGTGGAGTAATGAAATAGTCCCCGAAACAGCTACGCGCGCAGGCGCGTGCTAGCGTTAAGTAAGAGTTACGGACGCGGGAAGAGGTCGTCGAAAAAGGGTGGCCAAGAAGTACAGCCATTCTAGGCCAGTTGAAACGCAAATATATTAAAAATACCGGGTGGGTTAACTCAAGGCCCCATCCGTATAAAGAATCCCAGCGAAAGAAGGAGTACCGAGCCTATAAGCAATCGGATGTTTCAAGATTGCAGTTTTAAACCACGTGGTGGGATATTTGAATTCCCCATCATTGTGATGATATCTGCGCCCGCTGGTGAAGTTAAAGTGTGGATGCCGTCGCTAAGTTGAGTGACAGTCAGTGTCACTGCAGTTAGGAATACCGACGAAGTAGCCATTTTCGAGGCGATCACCGGACATAACCGCCACATACGCCAACAGAGGATCAACTTGCCGAGACAATGCCCAGTGCAAAGAACCAACAGAAACCGTAAGTTTACCGCCTAGGTATATTACTTCTTTGTTTGTCATTAATTGTAACTTCAAAGCCATATTTCTCTTTGTCCTTTGTTTAAATTTAAATAATTTCAATAACTAAATAACGTTTCAAGGACGCCCCATTTACCTTATCTTTTATTATTGCTTTGTTCATTTTTTCATTATTAAGGAATATATTTTGAGTCATTACGTTGTAAATTGTTTAAAGAAAAACTGTTGTTAAAGTGAAACCAATATCTTTTATTCATATCAGGTAGTCACTGTGTTTGTCCTGCACAAAATAAAACTATTTCTAATAATACTGCTTTTTTTTTCTTAAGTAATAAGTATTATGTACCATCTTTAGCAAAATAAATGCGAATTTAATCTTCAATTATTAATGGAATCGAAGCTACAGTACACTGAATAGTAATTAAAAATTATTTGCAAACAATTTTGAATTACGCATTGCTCGGTACGCAGTACTTATAGTTGCGGTTGCATAAATAATCGAAGATTTGTGGAAATTTTTTTTTTGTACTTTATCAGTTATTCACACAGAGTACACAGTCAGTTACTTAATAAATATTCACTAAACTTCCTGGTTTCCTACACTACCTATAGTTGAACAACAAATTTAAGGTAAGTATATTGTATATTTATAGCAAACCATTATCTTCTATATATCAGGTATTTAGTGAACGTGCATTAATGATACTCTTTCCTTATCACAAGTAATCTAAATAACGTGTATTAATTATGAAGGTGTGATAGCTGTTATAGAATAGATCACTCACAGCAATACACTTACTACTTGACATGGGCAAATCTTTGCTTATTCCAACTACATAATATATTCACTAGCTTAACTACTTCAGTTTAATTATCATAAGTAACTTCATAAGTTACCGGCATGAAGCAGACTGTAAGTAACTTAGATTGCTTCTTGTTAGTATCAGTGTTTAGGATCTCTTTTTTACTAGTGCTAAGTAATCTGTGCTTTTGTCCCCTATCCAGTTGGACTTTTTACTTACAATAATTGTATTTTTATTTATGATTATTAAATTTTTTCTCAGTGTATTTTTTTTATGCGCAAGGCAAGCAGTAAAAGTGATATTTTGGTGCTCGTCACCTGTCATTGAGATTTGAGGTTTAGTGCAGATCCGCGAAAAAATCATTAGTTAGTGTTATAGTTTCTACTAAAATTATTCCTTGTTTCTAATGGTCACATTAACAACAAGATTAATAACAATCTAAAATGTAATCTTTCCGCTCCGCAATTGACAGTTGAGCTGTAAATTACTTCATATCCTTTTCATAGTCTACTTTTATTCTCAATTACAAATGAATTTTAACACATTTACGTTTAATATTTATTAGAATTAGCGTTTACGTACCTACCTAATAGTGAAATTTATTCCGTTCTAATTGAGTTCTTCCTAACATTACAAGCGGACGGACATGTGTGTGTGTTGGACGTTAGTTACGACCCGAGTAAGCCTGTATGTATGTATGTTGTATTTATGTTAGTTTGTGTGTTGTATCGCGCCTATCTTTATTTCCCGGCAATAAGTGTAAATGATATGCGCCGGAACGGCGATATATTTAAAATAATTATGGCGCGGTATGATATTTAGATATTCTCAGCAGATTAGCGGCGTATCTGTGTTTATATGGAAATTAAAATTAATTAAACATTTGTTATGGTTACGCTTGCTTGCGTTCCCGGACAAAAATTCCTCGGCGCGCACGATATGCCGGCTGTTGAAACGAAATAGTCGAATCGACTCTGCGCGCTCGGAAAGTATTTAAACATATAAAGAGAATAAATTAACAATATATATATATATATATATATATATATATATATATATATATATATAACAACCGGTGGTGATATTTCACGAAGCCAACGCTGTATTATCGATAGTACCTATATTTTCCCCACAAATATGTGGGCTTACGTTAGTCAGGTAGTAAGTTTAATCTAACGAATTTGTGTTGAAAAGACGACGCGTGTTTAATGTTTTAATTCCGTCTATTTACATTATACTTCTTAGCAGCGCGGCGGCAGCGTTTCTACGTTTTTAATAACGTTTATGCCACTAAATCAGTTGTCTACGATATTGATGTTATCGCTATACAGAAGCGCGCTACTGCCTACTTAGAATGATATTCAACATGCCCCCTCGTAAACACGCCGAAATTTCAAAGTATCTTTATTATTACATCATAAACATTGGCCAGAGGCGAATTATGGAACTAATTTACTGTTATATTTCCGAACGCTGATTGATTCTTATCCGATGGGAATCGTTGAAGTGGATCGGAAACGTTTACCAATGCGGATCTTGTCAATATGTACAAATAAATGTCAAATTTGACAGGTAGTATGATTAACAAGTCGATATGACGTCAATTATGTCGTTAAATAATGTAAAAGAAAAATGTTCCACCCGTTTAGAAATTTGCATTTTCCATACCTCATACTGCGTCATTTGTCGAATGAAAATTTTATTGTCTCATGGTCGAGAAATGATGTGACTTTTATGATAAAAGTATAGGAGAAAGGGGAGTAGTATCTAACACTTAAGGGGAAATAAAAATATATTGATATACCTAATTCCAATGAATATTATTTGTAAACTCTAAACTAATTGAAGCAAAAAAAGTACTTTCTAACCTAAAAACTGTCTGATTTTACCTCTAGCATTGGGGCGTAGCCGGCCATGTTATAAAGCAAAACAAGGCAGTATATTTGCTTAAGAATAAATTTAATTTAATTTAAATGCAAACTAATGGTGAGATTCTGTGCATATCTGTCAAAAATATCATAGTTTAAAAAGAGGTAAAATATTTAAAGCACAGTTAAAAATTGTTGTAAACGGACCTTGAACAAACAAGAATGAATCGGTCAAAATATATGCCGTAAAGAGACTAAGTTTTTGTGAAACCACAACTGTGTGTGTGCCGGGGGCAAAAATAAACAGGAAAAATAAAAAGACAGAGGTCAAATCGAAAGAAATAAACCAGTTAAAGGGTTACAAATTAAAATTAAACAAAGAAAATGACTATTAGACAGGTCTGGTTCAACAAACTCAGCGAAATAGTTTAATTAATTTAATCAATGTTGAAGATGTGAAAGAATAAATTATAGTAGTTCCTACAATTATTGAGTATCAGTTTTAAAATTGCAGTTATCAGAAATTCTTATATGTAATACATTAATCTCCTTTGGAAATTGTCTTCATAATCAAGAATGATGAGATTGCAAAAATCGAAAACGACCTAAGGATATACATAGGGTGATGCGAAAGATCTGTAAGGCTATTTCCAGTGGATACGTCATATTGATGTTGCTTCAAACGTTTCTTCAAACATTAGTAGCTTTGGCGAACATAGTATACAGGGTATTCCACGTAACTGGTTCATTAAAAGTTTATGATGTTCTATTATTTACTTATATTTGAGATTTTGGCACCACTATCTGTTCGATTGGAACTATAAATGTAAAATACCTTAACCAAAATATCACTTCCGGTTGACCAGCAATGGATGTCAACTTTCTTATTTTAAGTAGAATGATATAATTTTTTATTCATTTTTGGATTCTACAACTATAAATACGTCAGTTTTCATTAGCTATTCCTATAGCTACATGTTGGCGCTTTTGAGTTATTTAGGTTTTTCTTTTTTTTTTAGTCATAATCATTGCATTGCATCATTAGGAAATTAATATCTCGGTTAATACTGCAAGTAGAGACTCCAAATTTGCTATGTTATGAATGTAGATATTACTCTAAGAAACGGTAAGCACACTTTACATTCTAACATACAGGGTGTTCAAAACTGAGGAACAAAGTGACATATTTTCAAATGCAGAAAACTCATTTTTTTTTAAAATAGAACTAAATACCCTGTATATCATAATTTTTACAATTGATCCTATAAACTAGATTCCTCCTCTCTAACAACTGTTGATTATCTTTTAAATTATTAAAACTTTTCAATCTTTCTAGAGTCATGCCATTATAAAAAATCATGGCGACATCCTGAGAACAAATACAAATTGAAAATATTGTTAAATAATTCTCCAGGTGAGGTTGCAACACATCCCGCAAAATTATAGTGTACAAGTGGTAAATACGCTGTATCTCCGTTACAATACAAAATTGACAACCATTTTTGTTATTTGTAATCATTAAATTTAGTCTACTTTAATCTTTTAAACTTTGAATAAAACGATACGGGACACATTTCTTATTATATCAATCATAACAACCAAATATAAATACAAAATTACTTTATTTTCATTTCGTCAGAGCTGCTACCATAAGATCAACTTCTCTATTACAGGTTGTAGATAAAACATCGACGATAGCCCATATTTTTTCGTTACAATTCCCCGCCCCGATCGTTCACTCATCTTTACGGAAATACTCGGAGGAAGCGTTTTAAAATATCGTCCGGACGGGACAGCCCCCGCGCGCCGGCCACCGAGGTCGAATATTAGCGCTGGGCCCCCGGGGTGGCATCAATAAGTCGACCAGAAATGGATTTTTCATCCTCGCCGGTCGTACAGACAAATGGTCTTCGGACGGCGGGTCCGGACACCCCTCGGGGGCGATTCACTCACCCCATCGATCTTCGATCTTATATACGACGCTTCCTGGATGCCGGTCCTTCGATTTAGATTGCGTGGCAGCGTATGTAACGTATGTAGATATAGGAATAGCACAGGCGGCAATACACCTCCCTAAAAGTAAAAATGCGCAAGCTGTTATAATTGCGGATTGATACAATTACCGTATGTAGTAATATTTATGAAGTGTAGAATTTCGTCGAATCAGTGTACACTAATGGAATGATTTTACTGTTTGAAATATATATCTATCAACACTACGAGCTAAGAAAGCGAGACGTATGGTTTCAAATAAATCTATTGCTTCAATAATTAATTAGTGGTAAATAAATAGACTTATAAAAGGACCTAAATGAATTTTATAATCACAAAAAAAGCACGAAATGTTTAGTTTACATCCGGACAAAGAACATGATAATATACTTCATATTTACCAAATAATACCTTTAACAGTTAAGAGTGATACCATTGCGAGTGTTGTGATATGAAGTGTTACGGTTTTTTTTGCTTCGCTTACCTCGAATTAGTTCTCTGCTAGTCTTTTCGACAAGCTTTTGTAACCTTATTTTCTTCTATTTCCGTCCTCTACCTTCAGAGATGCTCCTACGTCTTGTATTTTCACAACGTAAACATTATCGTCTAATTTTTGGCTTTCAAATTGTGTTTTCTTTCCCCTGTTAGTGCGGCCTAGCTAGAATTTGTATCTTTTATTCTCATTTACTTACAGATAGTTTCTTATACTTAATACGGTCTTAGATTTTCGTTTAATTTCTTTCAATTTTAGTAAATTCCTCCAATTCCTGTGTTTTGACATTTGGATGACGTTTTCGTTTTAAGGCTAGGTCTGTTTGATTTGGACATATCGGTATTATCGATTTCCACGCATCGATTAGATCTGTTCGATTGATCGTTCTACTCAGATCATTTATTCTGTGTTTACATCTTTTCGACGTTAGAGGGCACCTCGATGTCCGTATTCTTGTTTTATTTATCTGTCTTCTGATTGGTTGCGTGACGTATTCTTACTTCCGGCTTCCTGTCCAGTCTTGGTTGTTGTTTAAACGTGCTCTTACGAGTACATCTTCCTATCTTTGGAAATTTTCGATATTTTCACACATCTGTTAATTTTATTGGAAGATTGCTTGAAATAATCATTGGCCGTATCTTCGTTTGTGTTTGAAGTGGAAACTTCGTGATTATCACGGCAGATGAGTCCGATATTCTGGATTTAATTTGAGAACCACGCGTCCCAACGCCATATCTGTTTCTTTCTTCTCTTCGTTGTAAAACCTCGTTATTTAACGAGTCTTTTTACCCCCCTTTAATTTTAATTCTGGAATTTTACCTTCGTTTTATGTGAGAATTTGAACACCCACGTGCGGCTGAGGACTTCTGCGACTCTTTAAGTCCTTCGGAGAACCCTACATTCTTTGAAATTTACTCGGACCACGCCGTCACTGATATTTTGGAATAAATAGGAAAAGGTTATTGATAGTTACAATGGAAGAGGAGGGGAGGGTGTTCGACACGTCGAATATTGACTTTATGCGCAATAAACTTTATACCTTGGGAGTTAGGGGAATAGTCCTCACTTGGTTATGCTCATATCTGTGTGCCCTGAAACTGAGTGGGGTTCTGTAGGGACCCGTTCTGGGCCACTCATTTTTTTAGTTTGCACAAACAATTTGAATAATTATAGGAAAGTCGTTAATTTTGCTAACGGTACGTTTGTGGTGGTCACCGCCCGGTCCTCTGAAGAATTGCAAAAATCTCCTTACGGTATCAGCTTGGAGATCGAAAGATGGTGTACAAAAAATAACATAATTTTAAACAAACAAAAGACTGTCGAGATAAATTTTATTAATCATGAGGATGTAGATAGAAACTTATCGTTTAGGAAGTTTTTGGGAGTAATCGTAGAAGATAGGCTCAACTGGTCTAATCATAATAATAGCGTGTGTGGCCTTGTGGGTAAAGGTGGTTTGCCTATCTTTTGTTTAAGAAATACACTTGATATTCAAGCCACCCTCAGTTTATATTACGACTCTGTGTCCGAGAGACAGGTAAAAGAGTTTTTTTTAAAGGAACAGAGACTTGAATTTACCTACAGAGTAAAGACAGAAAGACTGTCAAAATGATAGTAGGTCTGCTGACATATGTACCACATAGGTCTGGTATATGATACGATCTGCAGATTCTAGCAAAGAGAAGGAATAAACATCAGTTCCTATGCTGCGCCAATGTGACGGCTTGGCGAGGACAATGTTTCTAGTAATGCGCATGGAGAACCATACAGCCAACAGCTACGCAAAGGAGCCGTTCTCAAAGATTAGGAGGGCAAAATTAGAGAACGTCTTCCAGGAAAAAGGGGATCACAATGGATCTGAAAAGGTCGCGATGAAACAAGTCCGTGAGGTACCCCAAACAACAACACCCTTTGTGTTAAATGGTTTTTAGTTAGACTGTTTTCTCGTTGTACTAAAAACAATTTTAATTTCATTAAACTCTGTTTCAGTTTATTCGTTTCTATAGCATCATATTTATTTAGATTCATTTTCAGTTTTTTTCCTAACACTCACTTAGATACTTCAATTATATCTGTGGGAAGCGGAAACAGCTGATGAATCTCTTTTCATCGCACCACAGCTAGAATACGTTACGTCCATTAAGAGAAGTATGACCGATTGTATATCGAATACAGAACGAAACAGAAACGTTACATTTCGTTTTATTCTACAATTTTAATATACACACATACATATATACGTATACAAAGAAAATATAAACGACGACAAATCGGTTTCCGACACGAGCCGTACTGTTAATAAACAATAGCGGACGGCTTCGAGCTTCGAGGCGGGATACAGATGTGTGTATTCGTGGAATAATAGGTATAGAATTTTTCCGGGAGTAGAAAGGCCGCGCACTGCATATTCGCCGGCAGAGAAAACAAACGGGAAAAGATTTATATACAACACCTTATTGACTTGAACGCCTAGCGTGGCGATTTTATTTACTTAAACTGTTTCGTTTTAAAAGAGGATCAGTGCATATGAATTGTGTTATCGTAGAAATGCATTGAGCTTTTATATTATCTGCCATCTATTCGTATATACAGGGTGTATCAGATAGAGAGGTAAATATAATAATATTGTAACGAGCGCCAACTTTTCAACTGGCGGTTCCGATAGGCGTCCCTAGATGGCGCTAGCATAGCGGAAGAAGAACTACCTACGACGAATAACAGAGGGCAGCACCGGGTCGAAGATTCGAGAATATTCTCTAGAATCTTCGAGGACGTTCTAGAAGGCCCCCGAACAATCTGGAAGTTCGCGCCAGCTATAAATAACGCGTCGGGTTGGCCAGGAGGCAGTCAATCGATACGAGTTCGATAGTGCGGTCGCGATTGAATTAGTACATGTAATATAAATATCGTTTACATAAATAAAGACATTAGTGGTTAAGTGATATAGTTAATAAGCATTTTTAATAGATTTTAATTACCGTAATAGTGTTATAGAATAAGTTGAATTTAAATATATCGCCTGTGTGTTTTTCTAAAACCCGACAACGTTTTAAGAACCGAAAAACGTTACAATTGGTGTCAGGTGTGGGGTATTTGGCGATATATTAGTGGACTAATAGTGTTTAATTAGAAACAATGGCAGCGAAATACTGTAAATTAGTGGATTTGAAAGTGGTAGATCTCAAACGGGAATTAGAAGAAAGGGATGAAGATACGAGTGGAAGGAAGGCCGAGCTTCAGTCGAGATTACGAAGAGCAATAGAAGCAGCTGGTGAAGATCCTGAGACATATTTGTTTGAAGTGTCTGGTGTAATGGCGAACTTCTAAAAGAACTTACGGAAAATTCTCGCAATTTAGAAGAGAAAGTTCTCTAGAAAATCTCAGAAAAATTCTAGAAAACTAGAAGAAAAAATTGAAAACATGGACGAGAAGAATATAGAAAATTCTAGAAAACTAGAAGAGAAAGTTCTAGAAAAAATTGAAAACATGGACGAGAAAGATATAGAAAATCTAGAAACTGGAAGAGAAGTTATGGAAAATTCTCGCAATTTAGAAGAGAAAGTTCTAGAAAATTCTCGAACTTAGAAGAGAAAGTTCTGAAAAATTGAAACATGGACGAGAAAAATATAGAAAATTCTAGAAAATTGGAAGAAAAAATTATAGAAATTCTATTAATGTCAAACAGGAATTAATGAATAGAATCGACGAAAAATTCCAGGAAAAAAATCTAGAATGATTGAAGAATTGGACGGTCGCATTAAACTGCTGGAAGAACAAATTCATTCTGGAACCATACCGAACACGGAAGAAACCGGAAATTCAACCATACGGAAAACCGTCAGTTGGAACCCAGAATACAGTGCCCATCTGTACGGTTCAAAATAAATGTGACCTGCCTACATTCGACGGGAAGACTCCCTTGGAAGACTATTTGAACCTGCTGGACACCACCGGCTTACGGTATATGGCTGGGCGGAAGCTACAAAGCAGCCATGTTATCAGTAGCTCTGCGCGGCGATGCGTTGAAGGTACTCCAAGCTATTCCTTCGACGGAGCGACAAAATTACCAGACGCTACTTAATCAATTGGAATGCGCTTCGGTAATAAACACCTGCAGCAAGTATATCGCTCGCAGTTGAAAAATCGCTGTCAGAGGTCGAACGAGACTCTACAAGAGTATGAAGCTGACGTCGTTCGTCTGGTTAAGAGTGCGTACCCAAACGTACCGGAAGATGTGTGCGAGAGTCTCGCTGTGGAAAAATTCCTGGATGGCCTGCTTGATAAGGATTACTCAAACAGGCAGTAAAGCTCGCTCGGCCGCAAACGTTGAACCAGGCTTTAGCTCAAGCACTAGATTTTGAAACCGTGAAGCAATCGGTCAAAGGACCTGCTCGCGTCCGTGTTCTAGGAGTCACGAGGAAGAAGAGCCATTAGAAGGAATTATGCGAAATTAAACGAAATGATGACGAAAATATGACGGAATTGAAACGAAAAATAGAATCCGTGCAAACTAGGCAACCAGGAAGACGATGCTGGAATTGTGGAAGGATGGGGCACGTACGTAGTCGGTGTCCCGATCCACGAAAACCAAAGCCGACGGAAAACTAAAATGGGCCGACGGGAAGGGCGATCGTCGACCTATGTAGCTGATGCCCCAACGAAACACCAGTGATTGTTGCATCTCAGTGGGATGTAGACCTAGCAGCCTCGTCGTGCATGGCATGTAAATGCGAAACCGAGAGATTTACTGCTAATAATGGTGCAACAATGACAATCTCACTACGCCGGAAGCAGTGGAAGGAAAGAACGGATATCATCCAACCAGGTGGACGCTACGTACGGCAACTAGCGCAATCAGTCAACGTGTTGGGGAGACGACGCCCACTTCGTATTGGTGATACTGCATGCCAGTATCGTGTAGTAGTTGCAGAGATAGAACAAGACGTAATCCTCGGAATGGACATAATGACAGAATTTGGATTAAACTGGACTTGCAAGCAGGAGTGTTGAAGGTGGCAAAGAAAAAGTTATTCTTAACCATAGCAAGAATATGCGCCCTGCGTAGTGTTGGCAGAAGAAAGTAACTGTGGCGAGCCGCAGTGAAAACATCTGTGAAAGCGAGCGTGAGTGGAGAAATCCCAAAGGGCAAGTTTTAATGCTGGAACCGGGAGCGGATTAGCGGTCAAGGTCTGGAATACTGGTTGCTAAAGGCAGTGATACAAGCTGGAGAAAAATGCCCGTCCGACTGATGAACGTCAATAGTTATCCAGTAAAGCTGAGGAAGGGCGTACCTTTGGAAGTTGTGCTAGTGTGTCGTCGATTGTCAACAAAGAGGATGGCGTAACAACAACATCCAGGTCCGCTCCTGATGGTGATAACTTCATGACGTCCTGCAAGGATTGACAAACAAAAACCCATACCGTGAAACAGCTGCTGGACCTACCAGATTTTACCAAGAGAAGACCGGAACACGAGAGGCACTATGTTGTACGACATCGAATAGACACTGAAGATGCCCAGCGATCAGCAAGCCCCCAGAAATTGCCATTGGCGAACGAGCCGAACAGAACAAATAATACAGGATATGGAGCGGATGGCGTAAGTGAACATCGAACAGTCCATGGGCTCTCCAGTGTACTGGTGAAGAAGAAGGTGGTTCAACTAGTCTCGGATATCGACAAACTAAATAAGTAACCAAGAAGGACAGTTTCCTTGCCCCAGAATCGAGCACTTTAGAACCTAGTGGTGTAAGATTTTCGACCATCGACCTGAGAGTGTATTGGCAAGTCGAGTAAGAGCAAGGATAAGGAAAAGACGGCCTTTACGATCGGGACAGGATTGTGCAATTAACTAGCCATTTGGGTATTATGCCCCGCGACGTATGAAAGATTGATGAAAACGTTGAAAGATACCTGGGAAACTTGCTGGTATACCTCGACGATATAATTGTCTTAGAAAATCTTTGAGAACATTTGAAGAAATGGAGCAAGTATTTCAGCGATTTGAAAGGAGCAATTGAAGCTTAACCCAAAAAGTGCAACATTGCCAGAAGCAAGTCACTACCCCACCTAGTATCAGGAGGTGGAGTGTCGTTGAGAACCCAGGGAGAAGAAGCGGTCAAGTCTTGGGCGGTTCCGAGGACAAGCATGAATAAGAAGTTTCTGGGCTATGCTTATTACCAGTGACGATTGTTCTGGATCTGCCTACATGCGTCAAAGCTCTCACGAGAGCTAACAAACTGACGAGGGCAGAGACTACGTCTGGGAGAAGAGCTGCCAGGATGCCTTTGGAAGAATTGAGACAGAATGCCTGACCACTGCGCCATCTTGTGCTATACAGAAGGCTGAAAGGAAATTCATTTTGGATACTGATGCAGCACGTGGGCATCGGAGGCGTGTTGTCCCAAGTTCAAGATGGCACGGAAACAGTACTCGGCTACTTCAGCAAAGTGCTGTCGAAACCCGGAAAGCAAACTATTGTGTGACCAAGGAGAAGAGCTGTTGGCCGTAAGTTAAGTCTATAGAGCACTTCATAATATTCTATGGCAGGAAGTTCTTGTTAAGAACCGCCATGCGGCATTGATGTGGTTGCTACGCTTCAAGAATCCGGAGGGCAGGTTGCCACATGGATAGAGCGTCTTGAAGAGTAGATTTGATCGGGAACATCGGCGGAACCAGTCATCGAAAACGCTGACGCACACTATCGAGGAGACTCCGTGTTCCAAGGATTGTAACGCACTGCTGTGTGCCGAAGAGAAAATGAAGCAACCTGCTTGAGGACTACTGGTCCATAGATGATAGATGGATGAAGACCAAATGCGAGCTGAACCAGGAGTCTGACGAAGTTTGAAGCGTGTGGATGGAGTGGAAAGATGCAAAAGAAAGCGCGCCTAACTGGGAAAACGGTAGCACCATATTCGCGAAGACTAAATCGTATTGGGCTCAGTGGGGCCTCTTATGGTAAATGGAAATGGTCTTCCAGACGAGTGTTAGAAGACGAAGCTGGGACGCAAAGCAGACTTTCAGAATTGTGTTCCGAAAGCAGAATTCCGAAGTTTTAAAAATTAAAATTACGGATGTTACTCTCCTGTTAGGGTAGGCCTCCGTTTAACACCGCTTCTTCATGATGGAACATCGGGAGGGCATCTTTGAGTCCGGAAGACTATAAGAAGGTCAGAGAGCGATTCTATGGGTTAATTGCAAGACTGACGTGAAAGACTGGTGCCGGAGATGTACACTTTGCGCCGCTGCCACATGGACTTCCAAAGAAAGAGGGCCCTATGAGGCAATACAACGTTGGCAGTCCTTTTGAAAGGATTGCGCAATTGATGTTGCCGAGACCATTTCCCCAGACGAATTTGAAATAAAAATACATCTTGGTTTTGCAGTAGACTACTTGCAGCAATGGGTTGGAAGCTCGCATTACCAATCAGGAAAGCTGTTTAACAGTGGCTGAGACTTTTAGTTAAAGAACTTTTCAGTCGTTTGGTGGTGCCGCTTGAACTTCACTCCGACAGGACGGAATTTTGAATCGGCAGTGTTTTCAAGAGGTGGTGCAAATTATTGGGTATTCGCAAGACCGAACAACTGCCCTTGCACCCGCAATCAGATGGGCAATGGTGGAGGCGCATGAACAGGAACAGTTTAAGTATCTATCAAAAGTTGTCGCAGACCACCAGCGGGAGATTGGGACAGCAGCTACATTCTATCTTGCCTGGCGTATATGAGCATCCGGTCCACACGAAACACTGGCCAAGTCCATCCTAGTGTGCTTTGGACGAGAACTGCGCTTACCATGCGATCTTAAGTTCGGCTTTAAACAATGAAGAAGTAGTTGGAAGATGACTTGTTTCGAACTTGCGCAGCGCGAATGGATGGATATTCACGATCGGGTGAGGGCGATATCCATGAAGCAAGTGACCGCATGAAAGAACACTAACGACATCAGAGCGAATGAAGGCGGTATCCAGCTGGAGACCTGGTCTGGGCTGTTCAATCCTCAGCGACGGTCGTAGGCTTCTACCTAACTGCAACGATCGTGGGAGCGGGCCTTAGCGAAGTTGATAAGCCGAATTATTATGACGTCATCTATTCGCATTCAGAAGAACCGCATGGTAAAGCAAGAGTGGTGCATTTTAATAGCCTAGCTCCTTTATCTTGGGGACAAATAAGAGGACGCGCAGATGGTCGAGTTTGTAGACTCCCCGAACGAAGAATCACCGGTATGAGGAGTTTCATGACAATATGGAATGGCGCAGTGCGTCCATGGTGTAACAACGGAGATCAGGAGGATTGTTTTTGGCTCCTGAAGGGTGCCGTTAGCACATTGTTGTTGCCCACGATTTAAGAATTGGGCAAGGGGATAGCTAGCGTCTTAAGAAGAAATTTGGTGGTGTCCAAGATCTCCGAAGCCGAAACCCCTGAGGTGGGCAGGCTTCTGTCACTTGCAGGAAAAAAACGGCCTTTATTCTCTTGGTGACCAAAGAAGCCTCAGTTGGCAAGCCAACCTACGGAGCGATGTGGGACAAGCCTGATAAGTTTAAGAGAGCAGCTGTTGGAGCTGGAGATCAATCAATCAGGGTGCCAAAAATAGGCTGTGGATTGGAATGGCTTGGAGCTGGGGGTCGTAAGGAACATGCTCGAAGAAAATTTTTCCGAATATACTGGAATAGAGTTCCTAGTATGCAGCTACAACCCGCGGGTCAGCAGAAGGGAGGCGACGGACGGTAGCGTGCTATTTCTTCGCGGACCTCGTCGTGTAGGAATGGAGAGAAACTGTTTCGTATCTTCATGGAGGTGATAGTTCCTGTTCCGGGACGGAACAGATCTAAGGAGGGAGGCAGTGTAACGAGCGCCAACTTTTCAACTGGCGGTTGCCCGATAGGCGTCCGCTAGATGGCGCTTAGCATAGCGGAAGAAGAATCTACTACGACGAATAAGAGGGCAGCACCCGGGTCCGAAGATTCCGAAATATTCTCTAGAAATCTTCGAGGACGTTTCTCCAAAGGCCCGCCGAAAATCTGGAAGTTCGCGCCCAAAGCTATAAATAACGCGTCGGTTGGCCAGGAGGCAGTCAATCGATACGAGTTCGATAGTGCGGTCGGATTGAATTAGTACATGTAATATAAATATCGTTTACACATAAATAAAGACATTAGTGGTTAAGGTGATATAGTAATATAGCATTTTAATAGATTTATACCCGTAATAGTGTTAATAGAATAAGTGGAATTTAAATATATGACTGTGTGATTTTTCTAAAACCGACAACGTTTTAAGAACCGAAAACCGTTACATATGTTAGCAGCTGTAATCATATACGATCAAAAAGTTTCTTATGCACAGGGGGTTCTATCTGTTAATACATAACGAGAAAAAAATAATTTTGTAATGTCGTGGGCTAGGCCGCACAGTGCCAACCTAAATTGCTGTCCCCCGAGTATAGCCCCACATACCACTATATTCAGCCATTACCGCTGTTAGTTTTTGTGCTGGTCGCCGCTTGGAGTACAAGCCCATTTTGGAACATTTTTTTAAATTCTTCCTGTCCTCGAAAAAAACGATCCTTTTCAAGACCATCGTGAAATTCATATAAAGAAAATCGAAGCTTGATGCATTCGGCAAAATCGCGGAATGTATAGAGTTCATTCGCGCGACATCATAGTAAAAAAGGCGTGTTTGCAAATTTTCAGTATCTAACATTTATTTCTGTGTTACTTCGTTCAATTCAACTTTGCGTTATTTGATTAAATTAAATCCAAAAGAAATAACTTCATGTGGTACGCTTATCAACAACTAACTCTCGATTCGACAAAGCAAAAGAAAAATATTTACGTTTTTTGTAACTACTGAAGTTCGAATATCCGTGTGAAACTCGAAAGGTCTTATCAGGGATATTAAAATAATACATTTGTAGACTTACGTAGAATGCTCTTAACAAATAAGGAATGCTTTTTTTATAAAAATAAGAAATTCAAATGCCTAGTTTTGCTATTTTTTACAAGGGATCACTTGCCGATTGCCCTTTATTTATTAGAATGGACGGTTAAATGAACTTCCGGGCATACCATTAAGAATAATACTAATGGAGTGCAATGTATTTATAAACAATACCAACGTTTAGCGGGTGCTTAACATGACGTTTCTCGCATCAGGCCGCGGACTAAAAGAATTTTTGGCGCTTTAACTTTTACTTTTTTTGATTTTTAATGATGAAATTCGGTTTCGGCGGGTTTGTGCTTTATATGTCGTGTAGTTAACACCCAAGCAAAATTTACTTTTTTATTTGATACACCCTGTATAAGTTTTTTATGACGTTCTAAAAATTAATAGAAGGTAATAAATAAACTTGTTTATAAATCTGTATAAGTAATTTGCACAATCATATTTAGAGATTGTTTTAGGCATTCTAGTAGAGAAGGAATACTCAAAGTTAAATGATGGGAGAAAAGAAGCATGTTTAATTTAGTAGCAAACGCATATTTAATGCCTCGGCTAGCTTAATTTGCTAGCCGATACTTCGCAACCGTATACTTTGTTGCTTTATTGAACAAATAGTTATTAATCTGTAACATTGCCATATATTTTCATTGCGTCATATCAAGCATTTATCCACCGAATAGCATGATGTACCATTAATTTTCATTTATTCCTTTTACGAAATATCCACAACGACGGAATATATTTCCGCATGCGAAACTTCTCGAGAAAATCGAAGAAAGAGAGAAAGAGACGGCCGATCCGTTTAGCACGCGTGCAGACGGATCCGGGCGTTCGGAGCTACCGAGCGAGAAACTCCGGTGATAAATTCGAGTTATAGAAATGAAACCGATGATATCCGGGAACATGGAAGTGCTTTATGGTCTACGGCCGTAAACGGACACGTCCGGTCAGGATTAATGAGGACGTATCTGAGCGCGGGAGGCGCAGAGCGAGAGACGGGCGATGGCCCGGGAAAATGGGAATTTATCACCGAGGCACGCCGGACCATCACATATCGGCCGCTTTATTAAGATTTATACAGGGCGAGCGTGCAGTCGCACGGGCACTCAGATGCGGAATGCGGTCAATCCGGTACGGTATACACACCTGCACAAGGTCGGATATATTTGTTTGTTTACTTATACTAATATTATATAATTTAATACAAGATATTCGTGAATTTGTTGTCAATTTCATCTTTACAAAATTTCTTTTTTAATTCTTTTTTAGTAAGGGTAATTTGAGTATAGATGAACCGATAGAAGTCGTACCGCACAGTAACGATAATTTGTAAAACTCTTAATAGATGTCACTTTTAGTCACATACCTTACAACAGTGCTGCCACCTCTACCGATTTTTCGGTAGATCTACCGAGACATCTAATAGAAAACATATAAATCACAAAACACAAACTGGTATGTAAATAAGTCATAACCTTAGTTAATTATTTATTGAAGTTATTAAAACGAAAAAACAACTGTGGAATGTTTTCTACGATTCCCAACAATTGTGTTTTTGGACATGGGTTATTTCTGCATACACCGATTCAAATATTAAATGTTATCCGATGTTTTGATATTTTTTTTTGTTACTTTATATACAGGGTTGGGATAAAGTATGGAACCAAGCAAATAACTTTAAAACGGAGAGGATGATGATGATGAAACTTTGCAAATAAGTTGTCACGAAATAATATACATCTAATTTGGATTTTGTTGTTTGTGACTGTACTGTCCGGTTCAACCCGGAAGTTCTCTTTATTTTTTTTTTTATTTAAATGGAACACCCTGTATATTTTTGCAAATATAAATAGACCTTTATTTTCGAATTCGAACATACTGATTTTAGCACAATTATCTGTAAATAATGAAGAGAAAGAAACAATTCACAATTTACTGAACAATTGAATTTTATTTATCGTAAATTATTAAAAAATGGTAGTCAATCCTATAAGCGAACCATTTAAAATGTTCAAAATGGCTCGCGTTTACTTCCTGACAATATGCAAGTCTTCTACAAAATTCCTGAGTTACCTCTTCCAAAACTTCTCTACGGATTAAAATCACATTCGTCGACTATTCTCTTGCCTCAACCGCTGCAAAGTAGGTGGTCGGCCTAACGTAAAGAGAAGTTGAGAAAACCCCACAGATAAAAATCTAATGGACTAAGGTCTGGAGAACGTGCAGGCCACTCTATGAATCCTCTACGATCCAATCCATGATTTGGGAAAATAGCACCAAAAAGTCCTATTCGCCTTCAAATAGTGGGAAGGCGCCTCCATCCTGTTGAAACCAAAACTTTGAGGCAACTCCCATTGTTGTTGAAGTGCAGGAATATGTGGTTTCTCAGTAGATCCAAACACTTTTCCCCACTTAAGTTTCCTTCTATAAAAAATGGGCCTATAAGCATGTTGAGTATGGGCTTCATGGATCCAGTGATGATTCTCATTGGACCAAGTACCTGGAATTATAGCGATTGACTGTTCCAATCAAACAGAAAGTTGTTCGTCAAAAAATACATATTAGTTGCCAAATGTTTCGGGCGTGCATTCACAAATTCCATCATTCCTGTCGCAAAACTCCAGGCGTCGGTCAAGAATCATCATCTGACAGTTTCTTGAAGTAAGGTGTATTTCTATACGGATGGAACTTTTCTCTCTCTTCAGAATTTTTCCTACAGAACGACGACTTATTTAGTGCTAAAGTTGTAGTAGAAGTTTGAGGTACTCCTTCTAATTCAATAGCAATGTTTTCTCTAACAACTGCGTTAGTTGCGGTCTGTGATCTGCCTATTTTTGGTGAATTTTTAACCGTTCCAGTCATACTAAAACGTTTTAGTGTTTTAGTGACGGCTGAACGTGTTAATAGGAGTACTTTCAGATAGCAATGATAAAAATGTGACACACATCTTCAGAGTTAATAACGCGATCACCAAAACCCGATCAATCATTAAAATTTCATACGCTCTCTTTCATTTAAATGCACACCATTTTCATCCGTAAAATTAGTTAATTTGAGTGGACGGGAATTAAATAAACTTGACAGTTTGTCAACAGTTACCTACTAGATCATAATACCTTTTGTTTGTTTGTTGCTGGCGCAAAGCGCTTCGGGTTTGACCGACATCTATGGGCTCTATTGTATCCCCACTGACATTTGCCGAACTAATTATCTCTCCATAGTCATACAAATAATGGTGCTAAAACTATTATGGTCGAATTCGAAAAACAAGTCTATTATAATCTGCAAAATATACAGGTGTTCCAGTTTAAATAAAAAAAATAAAGGGAACTTCCGCTTGAACCGGAAGACAGTCATAACAACAAATCAACAATCAAGCATCATATTATATCTCTTACACTTATCTGCAAAGTTTCATCAATACCATCCTCTTCGTTTTAAAGAATATGCTTGTTCCATCTTTATCCCACCCTGTATATCTAACCTATACTCACAATATGTTAACGCTTCCCAGCCTTTACTGATCACATTCTTTTTTCCCTTCCGATCGACTCTATCATGCGCCGTTATTTTTGGCGGTAGATTTAAATTCAAATATATATATTGTTACGCTACACAGTAGCATACAGCCCGGAATAAAAAAATAAATTTTAAAAGAAATACATTAATTGAATAAAAAAAATCAAGTTTTATATATGCCAGTGTCATCTATTTTTCTTATAATTTTGATTTAGAAGGTGTTCTCTCTCACGCAGCCAGATGGCCTGCCAGGCAAGAAATTTCCGATCGAGGGCGGTGGACAGAAAAAAAAAATATTGAATGGCTCGTTAACTCTCTTATATTTAACTCAGTACGCATAGAGATGTGGTGGGATGATGTTGTCACAGATTGTGCTCTCCCTCAAATCAATCGTTTAAGACCAGTTTAAATGATGTGTTAGGCATGATAATGTCGGTCTTAATCGTGTTCAACATCTTATGTGTAAATGACACATTTAAGTGCGAATAAAAGTGATTTTAATTCTATTAAATCAAATTCAAAATGTGATTTGTCTAATATCAGACATAAATCTATGGATAATAATCTCAGGTAAGTCCGTGAGTTCGTTTAATTTAATAACACTAAAAGTTTCATTAAGTGATTCCACCTTTTGCGATTCAAATTTCATAGTTTCTTACTTAAATACGTTTGAAATAAATTTTAAAAAAATCCCGCGTTTTCTGAAACCGTTCAAATGGAGTTATATTAGATTTGAATAAACGTTGTGAAACAGAGTAGCCAACTTGATGGTAAATCACTGGATATTGGTTCCGTAACGTAAAAACATAACAAATACATATAAACGCTAATTACAAATTTCCCCAATAGTAACTGGAAGATCGTTTAGCTATGTTAACAAACGATTTTCTAACCTCAAATTTTTCAGAACGGATTAAAATAAAATTTCTTATAAGTATAATTCAATTTAGGATTAGCATTGAAATAATACAATTTATTTCTTTAGGTAGATTTAACGAGGAGTACCTTTTTACAGAGCCGAATTCTGCGATCATCGGTGGTCAGGACTGTTCAAGTCGTATATGGGCCCTGGTTCGGATACATCGAAGATAGGTACTTCAGATCAGAGAGGATGGGGTCGCTCAGGACAGGAACATTACTCGGAAAAGTCGTCGTTGAAGAAAAAATTACCCAAAAATCGTGTGTAATTTGGCATATAATTTATGTGAAAAACTTTGCTTAACAATTAACCATTACTTTTAGATTGAAATTTGGGATAAATGGGATTTTATCGAAAAAGCCGTTAAATTTCAAGAGAACAAACAGAAATATGTCTGCCTCGAACTGAGTTCGATTAGTGAATGGTTCGAATTGAAAATGTTTTTAACTGACTTGCAGCGATTGTCTCCAACCAAGGAGTCCAACTGTCTTTTTGTGAGAGTCCGTTAATATAACCAAAAATGAGAAAGCCTCCATTTGTTTTACATATGAGAATGGCCATGTGTGATCGACAGGATTGTCAGATCTTCAACGATGTGAAAATAATTAAATTAAAATCTGGAATCACCTTACACTTTTTATATAACAAAGGTATGAGTCTCTGAATTATGAGAAAAATACATTTGAAATTTTTAAAACGCTTATTACTATAAAAAAAATTAACAATCTAAAATTCATTACTGTGTGCCCCAAAAGGTAGGCAACCATTTATACACATAGAATTGTTACAGAATCAATTTCCCAGCAATTCCCATGTCTGTTCTGTTGACATATCAAAGCAAATGGACTGCCAAATGCATATAAAAAATTATTAAACAAAAATTTACAGAAATAAATACTCTGGTAAAAGAAATAAAATGTTCACTCGAATTAAAGGTGGATCCAAATTTGATCTGTCAAAATCTATTGTAAGATTATACTATTCAAATTCTAATATTCATTTTCCGATGTGTAGGTGTATCACTGCTGATCATCTCGCTTTCCTGAAGGGAAAATTCTAAGGAAAATGCTCGAAAGACTTGCCAAATGCAGAGATTACCTACATCACCTGGACATCGTCTAGCTGTCTGCTGCTACAATTATTATATCCTTTTTTTATTATATCTAATAAGTTTTAAAATATAATTAAGTAAAATAGTGACATTCCCTTATTTAAATAATAGTAGAATATTAAATACTCTCTCCATAACAAATGCCTCCCTAAGTGAAAATAAATTTTATGACTCAAATAAAGTTTACTCTTTCAATTTAAGCCAATAACTATCTACTTCTAAATTTAAGATTAAGAATTTTAACTAAATTGCTATCATACAGGCTGTCTACGTCCTGAATATCCTTTCTTGCACTTAATCTACCGTCCTTGTAGACAAGCAGGATTATCCAAGCTGGTTTCCAACAAGTATGTAACACCTATCTGTGAATCTAATTTGAATAAAAATACCTTAAGATTGGTATGGAAATATTTGAGTAATGTGGAATCTGCTTTTTTTTTTTTTTTTTTTATCGGCGTTTTTATCAATTAATCCAAATGTTTCTAACCTTTTTATCTAAATAAAATCTTCCTTTTAATAATAATGATAATTTTAACTTGCAAGTTTTTTTTAATCCCCTTTATTGAAATTTTTTTAAAAATCTTTTTTAATATAATTAGACTGTTATTAAAATTCGAATCTTACTAATACTTTATTTATTGCCTCTTATTTGTGCTAATATTTATTTAATTTTTACTTATTTATAATCATAGTATTTTTTTCTCTTTGCTTCTTTGGCATATTTCTATATATGATCTTCTTTCTTTAATTTTCTCATTTTTAACCTTTTTCATTATTACTTGCATTTTGCACATTTATAATAATGTATTTTCACATTTGCATTAGCATTTCTTCTCTATACATATTTCCTTCTTTTCTTATCACCTCACTCCTATTTTCCATGCATCTTCAATTTCTTCTTTTCCTTATGTATTCTTCTTTGTTATTATGTAATTTTGATTCTTTTTTTTAATTGTTCTTATTCTTCAGTATACAGTCTACTATATTCATTTTGTATCTTTAACAGTTTAGGTCTTATATTTCAACTTTGTAGTTTCCCCCCTTTTAAGTTATTATTAAATTAACTTCTGACATGCAGATTTGCAAGTTGTTCATTTAGTTTGTATTGTTATGTTCTAAATGTTGTATAGATGTTTTCATTATTGTTCAAGGCATCCTTCCACTACTACTATTCATATTATAAATTAATTAATTTAAATTTCAATTATCAACTTTTTAACTTTTTGTAAATATTTAAATAATTTTTTTTTTTAGAATAACTCTTTCCTTATGCTGTGACCACTTTTTGCATCTCTTTCATCATTGTCTAATAAATTTGGGTCTAAGTATCGTTTATGTGAATCTAGTTCTGGGTGCATTTTTGAGATTGTGTGTGTGACATTAACGTGTTTTTCTGAACCTTTTCGATTGTTTATTTTTCTTTTCCATTTCGTGAAATAGATTTTGTTTCTATATTTTTTTCTTTTTTGATTGTGAAAATTGTCCTTTTTAAATTTTTTGTGACTATACATGCGAATTTGTGATTTTAAAGATAAATATTTGATTTGATGCCCTTTTGACTTTTCTTGTTTGAAATTTTTACATGAATGTTTTGCTTTAATTGATCTATTGTTGTTATACTGTCCTTTTGCGTGTTCCCCCAACTCTTTTAGTTTTAAAAATCCTTTCTTGCAATATTTACATTTTGAGTTCTTTTTGTTCTCGCGCTTTGCCAAATGTCTTTTATTCCCTGCCTGTAACACCCTGTCGTCGATCCTTTCTAGGTGTTGTACGATTTGTTGTTGAATTACCAGGACCTGGTGAATGTTCTCAGTGTTCTTGCATATTTTCTCACTTTGTACCTGCATCTCGGTGTCACACTGTTGTTGCACTTCATTTATTAACGTGTCAAATCTTTCGAATTTAGCGTCATACTCTTGCTTTGTGTTACTTATTATCATCTCTAGTTTCATAAAGTCCTCCTCTCTCTCCTTCTGCCTTTGTATGGCCTTCTGCTGCCTTCTTACTTCTTTTTCTTCCTTTTCTCGCCTTTTCTCCTCTTTAAAATATTCTAATAAGTCTTCAAAAGTCATCGCCGGTTTTGGTATGGTTACTCTCTGCTCTTCAGAGTCCCCTTGTCTACATGTTTTATCCATTTTGTTTTGTTATTATATTTTATTGACGTTTTAGTTAAATGAATCTAGTTAGTTAAGTTGGTTAGGCGCCACGTAAAATTGATTTTACGATAGTATATAAATAGGACATATGTTTCTTTTCAAACAAACCCCTTGCTTTGGGTAGCAATATTGTTTGTTACGCCCCACACGTTGGGTTGCCAAGTTTATTTGTTACGCTACACAGTAGCATACAGCCCGCGGAATAAAAAAAATAAATTTTAAAGAGAAATAATTAATTGAAAAAAAAAAATCAAGTTTTATATATGCCAGTGTCATCTATTTTCTAATAATTTTGATTTAGAAGTGTTCTCTCTCACCAGCCAGATGCCTGCCAGGCAAAAATTTCCGATCGAGGGGCGGTGACATAAAAAAAATATTGAATGGCTCGTTAACTCTCTTATATTTAACTCAGTACGCATAGAGATGTGGTGGGATGATGTTGTCAATTGTGCTCTCCCTCAAATTCAATGTTTAAGACCAGTTTAAATGATGTGTTAGGCATGATAATGTCGTGTCTTAATCGTGTTCAATCCCTTATGTGTAAATGAAACATTTAAGTGCGAATAAAAGTGATTTTATTTATTTAAATCAAATTCAAAATGTGATTTGTCTAATATCAGACATAAATCTATGGATAATAATCTCAGGTAAGTCCGTGAGTTCGTTTAATTAATAACACTAAAGTTTCATTAAGTGATTCCACCTTTTGCGATTCAAATTCATAGTTTCTTACTTAAATACGTTTGAAATAAATTTTAAAAAATCCCGCGTTTTTCTGACCGTTCAAATGGAGTTATATTAGATTTGAATAAACGTGTGAAACAGAGTAGCCAACCTTGAATGGTAAATCACTGGATATTGGTTCGTAACGTAAAAACATAACAAATACATATAAACCTAATTACACAAATTTCCCCATAGTAACTGGAGATCGTTTAGCTATGTTACAAACGATTTTCTAACCTCAAATTTTCAGAACGGATTAAAATAAAATTTCTTATAAGTATAATTCAATTTAGATTAGCATTGAAATAATACATTTATTTTTTAGGTAGATTTAACGAGGAGTACCTTTTTACAGAGCCGAATTCTGCGATCATCGGTGGTCAGGACTGTTCAAGTCGTATATGGGCCCTGGTTCGGATACATCGAAGATAGGTACTTCAGATCAGAGAGGATGGGTCGCTCAGGACAGGAACATTACTCGGAAAAGTCGTCGTTGAAGAAAAATTACCCAAAAATCGTGTGTAATTTGGCATATAATTTATGTGAAAAACTTTGCTTAACAATTAACCATTACTTTTAGATTGAAATTTGGGATAAAATTGGATTTTATCGAAAAAGCCGTTAAATTTCAAGAGAACAAACAGAAATATGTCTGCCTCGAACTGAGTTCGATTAGTGAATGGTTCGAATTGAAAATGTTTTTAACTGACTTGCAGCGATTGTCTCCAAGCAAGGAGTCCAACTGTCTTTTTGTGAGAGTCCGTTAATATAACCAAAAATGAGAAGCCTCCATTTGTTTTACATATGAGAATGGCCATGTGATCGACAGGATTGTCAGATCTTCAACGATGTGAAAATAAATTAAATTACAAAATCTGGAATCACCTTACACTTTTTATATAACAAAGGTATGAGTCTCTGAATTATGAGAAAAATACATTTGAAATTTTTAAACGCTTATTACTATAAAAAAAATTAACAATCTAAAATTCATTACTGTGCCCCCAAAAGGTAGGCAACCATTTATACACATAGAATTGTTACAGAATCCAATTTCCAGCAATTCCCATGTCTGTCTGTTGACATATCAAAGCAAATGGACTGCCAATGCATATAAAAACATTATTAAACAAAAATTTACAGAAATAAATACTCTGTAAAAGAAATAAAACTGTTCACTCGAATTAAAGGTGGATCCAAATTTGATCTGTCAAAATCTATTGTAAGATTATACTATTCAAATTCTAATATTCATTTTCGATGTGTAGGTGTATCACTGCTGATCATCTCGCTTCCTGAAGGGAAAATTCTAAAGGAAAATGCCTCGAAAGACTTGCCAAATGCAGAGATTACCTACATCACCTGGACATCGTCTAGCTGTCTGCTGCTACATATTATATCCTTTTTTTATTATATCTAATAAGTTTTAAAATATAATTAAGTAAAATAGTGACATTCCCTTATTTAAATAATAGTAGAATATTAAATACTCTCTCCATAACAATATATTTTTTTAAATGCTTCTTCTTTCTTTTTTTATGAACATTTGACATTTTTAGGGGAAATTCGTTATCTGCGTTCGTTGAGGAGTACAACATCCCATTTAAATAGGGGAAACTGGCCTAAAATGGCATACTTGGGTAAAACGGCATAGAGCTTGTTTTGAAATACGCGTGCGAAGTAGCAACCGTATTCATGCAAAGGAATGTTGGCAACAGTGACGCCAACGTCCTTTATAACAGAGAACACTGAGGCTAACACCAGTTTAGATTAATACACGTGGATGTGTTGTTGTACATTAGAAAAAAAAATCCCTCTTATGTTTTAGGTGGATATATTTATATTTACTAGAACAACACTGTGCATAAAATATGGTTATAATTTCAATGTAAATCACAAACATGCTATTTAAAAGTTAGGTTAGTTGCGGAATGTCTCCAAAGGGTAAAACGGCATATGTATTCGTAGACTACTAGATTTTAATTTAATATTATTATTCACGCGACCAAAGTGTCGCCTGTCCTCCTTGTCTTAGATGGACACGTCAGCCATAAAAACTTGGCTTTTTTTTAATTCGCCAAAGAAAATTGTATAATAGTGTTGTGTTTGCCTGCTCATTGTAGCCATCGTATCCAGCCCCTTAACGTATCGTTTTTCGCACCTCTGAAAGCATATTTAAACCAAGAAATTACGAAAAAAATTAGATCAAACGACGGGAAACCAGTATCTCAACTTCAGGTGGCAAGAGTTTTTGCATTCAAATGATTCATTCGAATACACTCGAAATTTTTCTGCCTGTTACACAGCATTAAGTAGAATCAACTTTTGGTAAATTGGTAAAACTTAAAAATATCAGTATTGAGTTACAATTACGGTAGATGGACCAACAAGGGAATTGCAAACGCATCGTAATAATAATCTCAAATGACCTTGTTCGTTACATCTGCATTAGAATACATCTATATGAAACAAAACCATTTTGAATAGTTATTCATACCTATACGCGTATACGAACGCATTCATTTCATAGTTCCGGGGCTTTATAAATGCTTGGCATATCCGGTATATCTACGTATCTACATATATTCAATACCAGTGCATTGTGTAACATAAAGGATGCGATTTAAATTTCAATTTTGATATACAATGAGATTCGAATTTGTTAATAAAATGGGTACGGTCGTATTGATGTTGAACCGTTCCACTTGTGGCAATAATAAGCCGTGATTTAGCGTAATTATCGCGACACACCTTCTGGTTTTAAATATTTATGTATATGGGTAATACGCAATATCTGCTCATGTAAGTAAGTAAATAAATATAAAATGACTAATTGTAAATAAAAAAATATTTTTTTTATATAAAATTAATAATAAATTGTTAACAAATTTCGTTATAAGCACAAAACAATTTAATTTTTTGCAAGAGAAATTAGCAATCATTTTGTGACACAGTAGCTTCATTAAAGTTTGTTCGCAAAATGAATTTCTTCTTGCAGATAGAGAAAGCATATTATAACGTCTTAGAAGCTGACATTGTGAAATACCTTTCTCTGGATAGATCTCATCCTTTTTAAAACTAAGGAATTTCAGAAATTCGCAGTGAATACGATCAAGTTGTAGGGCCTCACAAGCATATATGAAGTACCAAACTAAAGAAGCGTATTCTTACTTGCTGATAATAGCTATGATCGCGGAGGCATCACAATGTTCACTAGTCAGAGACAACCATATACTGTGAAATCAGTCAGAAAACGGTTTCGATTTTTTTTTAAGCCAACCCAATCGCGTCGGACTAGTTTGTGATTTTTACGCGAACATAACTAATGTGTGCATAGTATAAGATCTTGATGAGGTTGTGTCAATGAAATACGCATTAGAAATCGCAAAAACGCATTGCATCTCTATGTGAAGTTTAAAAGTAAATTGACTGTTGAATACCATTCCCAGATCTTTAACTTTTGATTTTCTTTGCATAGTTAGATATGATATAGGAGAAATCAGTTTCGCATTTATATACAGATCACTATTAAAAAGTCTTTAAATATCATTTAAATATTTTTTAATTGCAACAACAAAAACTCATTTTTAGTTATATTTACATTTTACCACTAATTTTCAGTTGTTTGTCTTGTGTAATAATACATTTAATATTGTATGGCTTTACGTAGGTTTTAAGTACATTCTTTCAAAATGAGTTATGATTGTACAACTTTTGACAATTTTCATACTATTCTACATAATTTAAGATTATGTAATTTACTGTTTCCTTTCTTCATATGTTTGAGGTGAGTTGTCTGTTTGTTGATTAAATTATGGTTTTAAACCTTGGTTAAGCTTGGCCCGGTGAAGCAAGTTTAATCTTTAAACCGGTGGCCAAGTGTGGAACAAAGGGCCTTTTCTTATACTTAGATACTACTACTCCTATATACTTCGAAAATAATTGAGAAACTTGTAATTTCAAATTGTCAACATGGTTTCAGATCTGGTTTTTCCACAGAGACTGAAACTGTTGAATGTGTGCAATATGTCCATGAGGAGATGGACAGGCACAGGCTTGTTGTGGCGGTGTTGTTTGACCTAACGCGAGCTTTTGATTCTGTTGATATATCACTTTTATCAAAAAAAAAATTACGATATCGGCATACGAGGTGTCATGAATGACTGGGTAGTATCTTTTCTTGAAAATAGAAAAATTGTTGTCAGGATTGGTGAGGTAAGGTCGGATGAATTCGGCATGGATATTGGCACCCCTCAGGGTAGCAGCCTTTGCTCGCTATTATTCTTATTATTTATAAATGATCTCCCAAATCATATATCGGTTGGAAAGGTGTTCTTATATGCAGATGATTCTTGCATAATAATATCTGATAATAATAACGATAATCTTATTTATAAAATCAAAACTGTTATAAAGGAATTTAATACATTGTGTAGAACTAATAAACTTATGGTTAATAACGAAAAAATCGTTATTACTGAATTTTTCAATAAATATAGAAAATCTAGTCTAAAGGACATACAGTCGCGAGAAATGTTATAGGCACCCTAAATTTTGGGCGATTATCACAGTAAGAAATGAGAAAATAAAAACTTCTAGGTAATACATTATAAATATTTTAGTATTTTAAGAGATCTTATTAATTTGTTGCATATTAGAGTGTTTTTACTACAGCTATAATACTTTTTAGATGGGAGGGGGAAAGTGACTTCTCGAAGACTTGAAAATATATAAAAAAAAATAATATATTTACAAAAGGTATCTATAAAGACGATTATATAAACGTTGAAATAACTGTCACAAAAAAAATGCAAGAAACATGAAATCCATTAGTTTTATCAGAGGTGCCTATAACATTTGCTCGCGACTGTATATTATAATAATACGGTGATCCCTGTTGCCCGAGTGTGCAATCTCCTTGGTACCCACCTTGATTGTCACTTGACTTGGGAGACTCAAGTGGAAAATGTTTGTTGTAGGCTCCAAAAGGCTTACCATATGATGCATACCCTGAGGAAAGTTTTAAATACTGAGGCTCTTCTTTTGAGCACTTATTATGCATACGTTTACCCAATAATTTCCTATAACATAATTGCTTGGAGTCAGGCTAAAGATCTTCATCGGGTTTTTGTATTACAAAAACGTATTATAAGATTAATTTTTAACTTTAACAGCACAGGGCTTCTTGCATGGATGCATTCATTGTTCATGTTCTTACCACGCCTTCTATTTTTCTGTACAAATTATTAACATATATTTATTGTAACAAACATAAATTTTCAACTCATGCGAATAATCATAAATATGAAACTAGAAATAGACATAATATAACCTACATTAAACGTAATCATTCTTTTCATTTCAAATCTCCACTTGTTGTTGGCTTTAATCAATTTAATAGGCTTCCTAGAGAGATCTTCTCATCTTTAAAAATAAAATAAAACACCTTTTAACGAATGGAGGATTCTACAGTATGGCGGAATTTGAAACCTGCTTGTGTGTTAACAATGTGTAAAGTTGTATGTTATATGTGTATTTTAAGTTTTGTTTCTTATTCTTATGTTGCCTTGCCCAATCTATATGTTTTGTATAGTAAAATGGATTAATAAAGATATGATATGATATGATGATATGATATGATATTATCTATCATATGTATATATCAGTCAAAGATCGAATATAATGCTTTATAAAATTCATGCAAAGCCAAATTAATATCTGTATGATTTTCCACAAAAATCTAGTCGTACTTCAGCAACGCATCATAAGAATAAGCAATCTGCTGAAACGATAAGCTAAGTGCGTGATGACACGAATCCTCGGGAATGGGAAATAATCATAGTGGCAAATACCAAAGTTGTAATGCATACACATATGCATTAAAAAATTGTTTTAAACTAAATATAACAAATGCGCAATATTTAAATAAATATAATAAATCTTCCAATATTTAAATTTTCGCTTATAAATAACCCGGGATCCGATATTTTCACCATTTCTAAATAGGTGTTATGTTCTATTCGCTGTATATTTTTTTTTATAATTTGTAATATTTTTCATATATATTGTAACGTTTCACGCTCAGATAAAATAAAGTGCTTAATTTAGCAATCACATTTAGAATTATAATTAAGAATTTAAATGTATTTTCTATCAATTTATTTTAATTAAGCGCACATTCTTTAATTCATGACTTATATCTAATTTTCGAACATATTTATTTGGTGTGCATTGCTTTCTGAACACCCCTGTTTATAATGTCAATGCTTTTTTTTCTCTTATTTTAAAGTATACAAGCGCGACGTTCTATGATTCTTCTGATAATTCCTTCTTTGACTGACTGTCGACATAGCACCGATATACCCGATACGAGCGGATGAAGGTGCTATGTCGCATTTTAAAAACTGTCTTTTTTGCATGAATGAAGGTGTTTTGTACTCATCTTTCACATACCACCATCGAAAATTTCAGAAATTCAAGAACACTCGACTCTTGTGAATATATGAAGGGGCTATGTTACACTACTTTTGAGAAAAATTACATAAAAAAAAATTAATTTCTGAAAAAAGTTTGATTTCGTGACATAACACCTTCATCCACCCGTGTCTTCAATTGTACTCTGCTGGTGTTCCTGTTGAATTTGCTAATGGTAAAAACTACGTGGAAATTAACAAGAATTCATAACCTGCAAATTTCGCATAGTTGTTTCGACCATGCGAATTATTGCGATAAATTAACTCCAAACACAGTTACACCATCGCGTACCTACTTTTTTGCTTGAGCGTACAGCAACAAAAAGCTCTCTTTATTGCATATGTGAATATGTTTTATCACGGATGTAATTCTTTTTTATAATCCAGAAGTATACGTTCGTCGCATTTACATATATATGAACAGTAGGTTATACGCATGGTAGTTAATTCGTTTAAATTATTACACAATTCGAAAGAGATTTATTGGTCCATTTGCGTCGTCCATCGTTGTCCTATTCATCCATTGCATGTCCTGGGAACGCATGCATTCGACTCTGGAGCTATACGAAACAAACAATGATATTTTCATTCGAAATTATCTTGTATATATGCGTTTAGTACATATATATACGTCCATAGTTGTTTAATGCGATTGTATGCGCGAGTAATGGTATAATTTATTCTCCTTTGTTCCCTCGCCTAATCAAACAACTATCTTCCACGTCGGCATTACCGACTCGCGGTGAGAACTCGAACCTTTCACACATACACGAGTGCTTAGACCTTTCGAATGTGCACGAAATGAAATTGACAGGGTACAGCCTCGCTGCTTTAGACACGAACCGTACATTATTCAAACGAAATAATACCAATAATAACGTAAAGAGTTGACGGTAAAGAACTGGTGGGCGAGCCGCTATCGTACGCAAAAAAGTATATACAATACGATAATTGCTAGTTTTGCGAATAGGTGCGCTATTGGTCTGCCCTGCTTCAGAGAACGGATGAGGAAACTTTGACGGGATAAACGCGACGGGACGGATTGCGTGCGATTTTTGTCCGTTCCGATTTCTCTGCGATTTAATTGCATAATTGCGGAGTAGGCGGAAGACGAAGTAATGGCAGATCGTTGCTGAACCGCGTCCGGCGTGGAGGAACAATGGAAAAAATAAGCGGCCAATGGTATCGTTATAAGTGTTATATTCTTAATGTTTCCTCTTTGTCCGTTTGATTTTTCAAATTAATTAAAATCTTTTGATTTTGGTGAACTTTTTGTAAATATTTATTAGTTCCCTATCGTTTCCTGACACTTTCATGTAACTTTTTTCATAGAGATAAAATAGTAAAACTGTATTAATAAATTCAAAATCTATACCTTAATGTAAAAGCTTCATATGTATAAAATATTTAATAATAAAGTATAAGGCCCGTTTTACATTATACTTAATTTAGTATGAAATTTTGTATAAAATTTTATTTTGAATTTATAAAGAAATTTACCTGCATGTCATACATAAAAAAAATTATATCTGAAAATTGCTACAAAATATTTGAATATGTCTGTTTGATGTTAAAAGTAAAAAATTTAGTATGAAAAAAGTTATGAAAACGATTAATATTACCGTAAAATGGCTGACCAAGAAGTATTGCTGTTATGGCTATCTCTTAAATGAACTATGATAGTAGTCCGTAAAATATTATGTAAAAATTGGATAAATATGTGACCTGAGGGAAGATGCATTCTAAATTATTAATTCGGATTAGGACTGACGGTCCATTGTCGGACGATTGATGAACTTTAACAATTGCTATTTCTAGGTTGATCTTGACGACGTGGATAGACCTGGATCTGATAGATTTTACTTCTTCAATTATAAAGGCACAAATAGTCTAGTAGTATTTAGACCTTCAGATGTTGATATAAGCTTATTTCTTGTGTTCTACTAAAACCTTAAGCTACATCGATATAATGGAAGTTGCAAAGGAAATGTTGAAATTTGGGTTGAAATTTTGGTAAAGTGCAACGACCAAGTGGCAATAATCTGCTAATTTTGCAAGACAAGTGTCATTTCAGCAGGTTGAATTGTTGATTGAGTATTCAAAACTACCCTAGATAAAGTTAAAATTGATTGATTGTATAACAATTTGTTGAACATACTCAGTTTTATAATCTATAAAAAAAAGACAGATACATACAAAAAATTGCATTTTATTTTTAGAATTATATTTCATCCCTAACTTGTCTTGCAAAATTAGCGATCTATTGCCACTTGGTCATTGCACCTTACCAAAAATTTCAACATTTTCTCTGCAACTTCATCTATATCATGTACTAAAATCTTGTAGAACAATTAGAAATAAGCTTATAATCACCATCTGAAGGTCTAATTACTACTAGACTATTTGCGCCTTTATAATTGAAGAAGTAAAATCTATCAGATCCAAGTCTATCCACGTCCGTCAGGATCACCTAGACAAGGAGGAAATTGCCAAAGTTCATCAAATCGTTCGACAATGGGCTGTCAGTCCTTAATCCCGAATTTAATAAATTTAGAATGCATCTTCCTTCAGGTCACATACTATCCAATTTTTACATAATATTTACAGACTAGCTATCATAGTTACATTTAAAGATGATAGCCATAACAGCAATACTTTCTGGTCAGCCTCTTTACGGTAATATTAATCCTTTTCATAACTTTTTCATACTAAATTTTTACTTTAAATATCAAATAGAACATATTCAAATATTTTGTACCAATTTTCAGATGTAATTTTTTTTATGTATGACATGCAGGTAAATTTCTTTATAAATTCAAAATAAAATTTTATACAAAATTTCATACTAAATTAAGTATAATGTAAAACAGGCCTAAGATATGAATTTATTTGTTTTGTTGATACAATAAATTTTGTTTGTGTTTTATATAATATCTAGATAACATGAAAATTTAATTTAGATGTAATACTATAAGTTACTACAGCTATTTCTTTCTTGCTAGTAGCGAATAGGAAAAAAAGGTTCTAGGTTATTTGGCGCGTCTCAGCTACATATATATACAGTGTGAGTCGTTAAAAATGGTAAATCCGGAAACTGGTAGTAGTAGAGCCTAAAACATGAGGTTTTAGGCTCTACTAAAGACTACTTTAGGAACAACATAATGTTCAAGTTAATAATTTTATTTCTAAATTTTTTTTTAAATAATTTAGCAAGTTTTCATAGAATCAACTTCAAAATTGGTATTACTACGTTTTTCAGCTTGATGAACAAGAATTTGTCATCACTTTTACCGTTGCTCATAGAGGACGCTGGTTACACCCTACTGAATAGGTAAATCTAAGTTTAACGTTTTTATGTACGCAGAATCACATAAACCGAATAGAAAATTTGAAAGAGCAATCTTTTTACATGAAAAATATTCAGTTCAAGTGAAAGTCTTCTTTTCAGATTGTTTTTACATTTCTTTACTTACCATAATAATAATGTTACTACTATTATAACATCATTTATATTTCAAAAAAAAAAAATAAAAGCAAAAAAAGCTATCCTGCATTTTATTTTTAGAATTATATTTCATCCCTAACTTGTCTTGCAAAATTAGCAGATCTATTGCCACTTGGTCATTGCACCTTACCAAAATTTCAACACTTTTCTCTGCAACTTCATCTATATCGATGTAGCTAAAGTCTTTAGTAGAACACTAGAAATAAGCTTATAATCACCATCTGAAGGTCTAAGTACTACTAGACTATTTGCGCCTTTATAATTGAAGAAGTAAAATCTATCAGATCCAAGTCTATCCACGTCCGTCAGGATCACCTAGACAAGGAGGAAATTGCCAAAGTTCATCAAATCGTTCGACAATGGGCTGTCAGTCCTTAATCCCGAATTTAATAAATTTAGAATGCATCTTCCTTCAGGTCACATACTTATCCAATTTTTACATAATATTTTACAGGACTAGCTATCATAGTTACATTTAAAGATGATAGCCATAACAGCAATACTTCTTGGTCAGCCATTTTACGGTAATATTAATCCTTTTCATAACTTTTTTCATACTAAATTTTTTACTTTAAATATCAAATAGACATATTCAAATATTTTGTACCAATTTTCAGATGTAATTTTTTTTATGTATGACATGCAGGTAAATTTCTTTATAAATTCAAAATAAAATTTTATACAAAATTTCATACTAAATTAAGTATAATGTAAAACAGGCCTAAGATATGAATTTATTTGTTTTGTTGATACAATAAATTTTGTTTGTGTTTTATATAATATCTAGATAACATGAAAATTTAATTTAGATGTAATACTATAAGTTACTACAGCTATTTCTTTCTTGCTAGTAGCGAATAGGAAAAAAAGGTTCTAGGTTATTTGGCGCGTCTCAGCTACATATATATACAGTGTGAGTCGTTAAAAATGGTAAATCCGGAAACTGGTAGTAGTAGAGCCTAAAACATGAGGTTTTAGGCTCTACTAAAGACTACTTTAGGAACAACATAATGTTCAAGTTAATAATTTTATTTCTAAATTTTTTTTTAAATAATTTAGCAAGTTTTCATAGAATCAACTTCAAAATTGGTATTACTACGTTTTTCAGCTTGATGAACAAGAATTTGTCATCACTTTTACCGTTGCTCATAGAGGACGCTGGTTACACCCTACTGAATAGGTAAATCTAAGTTTAACGTTTTTATGTACGCAGAATCACATAAACCGAATAGAAAATTTGAAAGAGCAATCTTTTTACATGAAAAATATTCAGTTCAAGTGAAAGTCTTCTTTTCAGATTGTTTTTACATTTCTTTACTTACCATAATAATAATGTTACTACTATTATAACATCATTTATATTTCAAAAAAAAAAAAATAAAAAGCAAAAAAAGCTATCCGGAACATAAATTTATTTTTTATTTATAATTTTGGCGTTATAGGAAAAAATGTATTACAGCACTATATCACACACCTCACAAAAAGACTTATACATTTTCTAATTTCCCGCAAGGTGCAATCGAATTTTCTGGATCCTTTAATTACACTTTAATCTTCAGCTGTTCTTCCGAATATCGACAGTCACTTGTTGCTCCTTTATCAACATTTCAAAATCTTCGGATATCTGAAGAGATACATTATTTTACAATGAATACATATATTTCGCAACAAATAGTAGATAAAAAGATGTGGTATAATAGTTGGTATATTTTTATCAACGTGTTAGTGCAACCAAACATTCGAATGTGGGGCCATGCTGTCTTTATTTTTATTTTTCACCTCAATTAAACAACATAATTATAATTATTTATTTATTAATTTATACAGCTTATGGCTAGCAAACATTCTATACTCCTCTAATTATTACTTTTTAAAGGTTTGTTCCAGACCAAGAAAACTTAAGATTACTTAAATAAATAAACATTAATATCCTATTAATTCTAAAAATATCTCTACGAGAAGCATGATATGGTGAGTCAAATACCATGCGTAGAGTACGTTTCCGTAATAAAATATAAGTTTAACGCCACAACAGGATTCCCAGTGAATTACTCCATAGGTCATTTTTGAATGAAAATTTGAAAAATAATAGGTTTTCAGAACAAAAGTGCCGCGCGACTTTTCCAAATTGTATAGTGCATAAATACAGCATACCTATCCCATTCACAAGAAACATCGATATGGGCCGTCATTTTAGACCTTCATCTACAGTGATACTGAATAAATTATATTATTGAGTGCGTTCTACATTTCTGTTTTCCTGTAAAATTGGTTTCACTGCAATAATCTAATAAGTTTTCTGACAATAAGCGAATTACTTAGCTGAAAATGGATAATCTATTGCTTTAGTGGACGTCTCTAAAGTGTCAAAAGTTTTCTACACCTTCAAATGACCACGTTCGACTATTAAATAATATTTAATCTCTTCTAGGAGTTTCCACGTGTATCTAATTTGATGGCGTATTAAGAAATACCAATATAGTGGACACATCAGCTTGTGTCGCTAGAGTACCGTTTATTTTATTAATTTTCCGTTTATTTAATTCTCCGTGTAAAATCATAAATTACTAAGATAAGTATGCGTCCATATCCCCATTCCGTTGCACGCACGTAAATACCTACATAGAAAAAAAAAATATCATATTAATAGAAACGATTACCGAATATCTAGAAAAATATAAGCAATAGCCAACACAACAACTGTAAAGTAGTAAAGATACAAAAAAAAAAAAAACGTTAACGTGAATAATATTCAGTCGGACTTGGAAATCCTAATAGCATTTGAATAATTTTTTAATTAACTCCACCACACCGAACGATAAAAGGCGCCATATCGCGTCATTATGTCATCTGGACATAAGTACCCATACCCATCCATATTTACATTTTAAGTTTTTACGATCGGACCGTACACATACAAGTTGCATATGTCCCTCTGGAATTCCATAAATATATCGAGTGGTGCCGATAAGTTATCGAACTGGGCATTATATCTTCTTATTTGATGTATGTTACATACCTGCATACACATGCATATAAGTGCGTTAGAACATGTGGTGTGGTTGTGGTTACTATAAGCGCGCGCGATACACATGAGTAAGTATCAGAAATGTAAAGCTTTCGAACGCACCAGATACTAAAACGGGCTCCCATAATTGATTCGACAAATTTGTACATATTCGAATATCTATAATTAACAAATAGATATATGTATGTACATAAACGAATGTGTAGTGGTATTAGGGTGTTATCGTTATCTGAATGGGAAGAAAACCGAATTCTTGTATTATAACTTCATATTACATACGCGACTACGTAGGTATGCAACGGTTAAAACGATTTAACTATAAAGAGAGTGTAGAATCTATTAATAAATCCTGAGATAAGTGAGTTTAATATCCTCACGTTGAAGCGGGTATTTCTGTACTAAAAGAAGAGAAGTGCCTTGCCTAATCGAAATTTTAAAACGGACGATTGTATTAAAAAACAAATTCATTCTTTAATTTGCTTTATACCATCATGTTTTTAGGTAACCATCTATTCCATATTTATAAAATAAATCCATTCTCGTTTTGAATTTTAAATTTATAATTTCAATACTGTTTAATATAAAAAAATACCAATACATACACATATTACATAATTAATATATTCTTACAGTTGCCAGAAGAAGGCTATATACAGTGTGAGTCGTTAAGAATGGGAAGTCTGGAAACTGGGGATAGTAGAGCTTAAAACATGTGGATTGAGCGCAACATGCCTTATACAAATATTGTTCGTTTAAGACACGCAGGATCTTCAAGTTAATAATTTAATTTCTAAATTTCCCAACAATTCAGCAAGTTTTCATAGAGTCAACGTGAAAATTGGTATTATTACGTTTTTGGGCATGATGAATAGGGATTTTTCATCACTTTTACCGTTGCTCACAGAGGGCGCTAGTTACACTCTGCTGAATAGGTAAATCGAAGCTTATTTTTTTTTGTGTATGCGGAATCATATAAACCGGATAGAAAATTTGAAAAAGCAAGCTCTTTACTTGAAGAATACATACTTGTTTAATTTTGATATCTTGCTCCGTTTTCAAGATATTAGTATTCGAAAGCTTCAATGCAGTTCCTCGTATTAACACTATTTTTGATCTTTAAATTACGAAGTTCAGGCAAATAATAAAAAGAAATAATGCATACATACTTAATCATACTTTATCAGTAGAATGGTAACATACATATGTTTGAAAATAATATCTTATAAAATCGACTTCCCAAAAGGGGTGATACAGCTAATACAACTGTCATTACAAGTGCCACACATTAAACTACTGGTGAATACACCACTCACTACAACACTTTTCTATACGTTTTCTTAAAGATATTCTGATGTTAAAAAACAGTCCTGCCTTATTTCTGATTACATTGGCAGCTTCTTGATTTTCTCGAAGCAACTCTTTGCGGACTCAATTCTTTCTTTGTAGACTATTTCCTTCATACTAGACGAAACAGAGAAATCTAGGGGGTTAAAATCTAGACTTCTAGGTGGCTAAAAAAATTCACTTCCACGACCAAACTGTGGAAACTCCAGAGGCTCAGATACTTGCGCACATGCAGAGAAAAATGAAAATCTTAGACGTACAGGAGGATGCTGAGGTAATAAATTCTGCACAGGAGTGAAATGATATGGAAGATTCTATCGATAGACGTTTGACTTGTTGGTTATAATTGTAAATATCTCCGGGCTGCAGCAAGTCCATTAAAATCTGCTTGGGCAAAAACACAAATCATACTCACATTTCACTAGTTCAAAAGTCATTATGCCGTGACATTTTTTATTACTACTTGTTCTTGTACAACTAAGACAGAAAACGATAAGCCACAAAAGTGAATATTTTTCGTACGAGGTTAAAGAAATTTCAGGGGTAATTGTAATCTTTTCAGGTAATGTTGGTTTACCTATAAGCCAAGGAAATTTGCAGCAGTATACAGGGTGATTCACGAAACCCGTCCATTAAAAGTTTTCAACTTTAATATCTCGATTTTGAAACTTTGGGGTTAAACATAGCTGGCTATGATCTCTTTAGAAAAAACAATTTCATTTATGTCGCACTTCCGGTTGCATCGAAAGTCGCGGCCAACTTTGATATTTTAAATAGAAACCTATATTTTTTAGTATATTTTTAGGTTCTACTAGGAATTTTAAAACCAATTTTATAAAACATCTACTTACCTATCGGTTACCGTTTCCGAGTTATTTTGGTTTTACGCGAGAAAAAGCTCAAAAAAATATGATGCTGTAAATGGGCATAACGGCTATACAATAAAAGATAGAGAGTTTTTATGTTGACTGCAGAGGGTATGAGTCCTCTACTATTTAACCAGGGAATAAAAAGTAAAGAACATTATAGAGGTGTTCCATAATCTGTCCATCTGTAATCTGTAATCCATAATTTGAAAAGTCATTATGCCGTGGCATTTTTTATTACTACTTATTCTTATACAAATAAGGCAGAAAGAGATAGGGCTACTTGTTTAGCACTTTTTGACACAAACTTCACCAGCATAAATAATGATAACTGTTAGATGGATAAGTCAACTTTGAATTTTAAGAATTAAAAATTACGCTAGCAGCACGAAATTTACTGAAAGTTTCGAATGCGAATATCTCGAAAACCGATCAAGATATCAAAATTAAACAAATATATAATATATTTTGAAAGAAGATTGTGGTTTTATTTACAAGGCTGCTATATTTTCTAAAATTGTTTTTTTAATTAAAATTAAAAATTTACCACTAATACCAAATAGAATACTAAATAGAGATATTGTATATAGTCGCGTGGGTGTAGGACTAATACATTTAAAATTAAAATTGTTGATCTCTCTCTTATCTCAGGGTCTTTTCACTGGGATCGTGTCCCTTAATTTTGGGAAGGTGGTTTTTTTTAACAACACGACAAAGAGAAAAAAAACAACAGTTTAAAATAATATAACATATGAGATTGTTTTATTAAATGTTAGAATAAAAAATGAAAAATAAATGTAACAGATGTTTTAATTATTAATTAAATATGAGGATAATGTTTTGATATAATTATTTGAATTTCAAATTGAAAATTTCACACGTTAGTTTTCTTTTTAGAGCAATTAAATTTGTTTATATGGTGATTTCTAGAATATCTACTGTAATTCACTACCCGGTAGATGGCGCCGTTTCGAAATTGAATCTTATTCTTCAGGCACTAGTTAAATTTTTAATTGAAATGTTTAAATGATTTTTGAAACAATTAATAATAAATGTATTTCTAAATTCAAAAGGTTTGTTTAAATAAAAAAAATTGCATCCATAAATTTACAAATGAAAATAACATCTACGTTCTACGTTACCGACCTGAATCTCGATGCTTACATCTTACATTACATTGACAGATCAAATATAATCAATATCAGTCGATGATCGAATAATTATCGGTGCAATTTATCGATATCAAAATCGTCGCGCTAAGTTATGTATGAACGGATTAACCTTTTCGCACTGGGTCCGGTGTCTGGACAGGCTGGGAATGAGATCGTATCGGTTGTTGAGGTAGATTCAGGAATTCTTCCGGATATTTTTTTTTTGGAATTCGTTCTTTTTTTTAAGGTAAGGATTCTTTCTTTAATCCGCGTTAGTGACTATTAGACCAAACTGATTGCCGAGTTTCAGAATAAAATTTTAGGAAAGATTTAAACAAAATTAAGTGAGGTTAGAAGTCTCAAACTGGCGGTAAACATACGTCTTATCTGCTTCACGACCAAAAGCTAATTGAATTCCTCGTTGCTATGGGAATTGGCTTCGATTTTGTAAAATGCTACGCTGTGATTGGATGAAATTTCCGCGTCGCTCAAAATAAAAGAGCAGCGTTTTGAATTCGGAAATTAGAAGAAATATCTTGGAATTTAATTTTTGAATAAGGTTTTCATGATCAAAATCATTTTCTACAAGTAAAATTTTGTATGTGTGCCAAATTTCGTAAATTAATTATCTGTTTTTAGATACCTGTCAGTGATGTTTTTAAAATGAAAAATTCTAATTTAAAAGGAATTATATGGATAAAATAGTATTTCAAACCTTCTTTTGACCACCTGAGGATCTGTTAATTACATGTTGATCATTCTGAAAATTGTTTTCCATAAAAATATCGCGTACGTACACTTTCTAAGATGCTTGACAAGAAATATGAAATTTTCACTTTTTACAGAGGTTTTATACAATAATGAATTTACAATACAGGATTAGTGATTTGTGAGCTTCGAGATTCTGATATTGCTAAACGTTAAACATGTCCAAGAAGAAAAATTCCTTTTACCTGCTTACGAAAGAAATGACATAAAACTTGGCCAAAATGGCTGTTAAAATGAAACTTATTGCTTTCCAAAGTAAGTAATTTGTGATTTTCTATAATTTAGTGCCTGTTTTTGACTGAAGGTCTTAAAAAAAATGATAATCGATTACTGAGTGCACACAAAAAAATAATTACTCAATTTGAATATAAGTGCATCACATTGAATATAACATAACTTCCTATATAAGCAAGAAGATGATGTTTTTATATTGAGATTAAAATTTGTTCAGTTTTTCAAACCCATGAATTTGTTAGACGAAACAATTTTTTAGTTCAAATGTAATCAATATACTAAAATCATTATGAACATATAATATTTTCACCACAAGAATAATTATTTTAGATTGAGTAAATAGATTTTCCTCAACTGGAAACTATGATATTTATGCCTTAATAATTTATGTACATTTGATAGAAGTATATAAAAGTATTATTTGAAGTATTGCCATTATTTGCTTCCAAAAATAAAGTATATGAACTGATAATACTTACCTGCTTAATCTAAGCATTTCTATTATTCAAGGTAATAATTACCTACTGATTTGTGTGTTGTAACACCAAAAAGCCTCGGTAGGGGAAATTAATAAATAAAGAAATATTATGTAATTAAATAAATTTACTGTCCTACTTTATAGTTTTACAATGTTTGGGAGAAGATAGCGTATTGGGGTACTCCAGGAGTGTGCACGGGATATGTATAGATGTTATGCGTATCCGTCGTTGCGATCGGTGTTCTCGGAATACATCTCACTCAATGCCTGGGCCTGGTATCTAGTCGGCGTTCAATCAGTGCAATAATTTGCTGGTATTGCCTACTGAAAACTAATAACTAGTAAAAACCTACATATGTTTGTTAATGTACACACTTACCATGTTCATATATTATCAACACAATGGCGCTGACTCTAAATAATATTTCAAAGTTTTATAAACCAGTAATTCTTTAATATTCGATAACACGTACGTATTTACCTTCGAATATTTTAATGGTAGCATCTGTGCATCAGCCCCATTCCACCCCATTCTCTAAGTAGCTGTGAAACGGCTGGGCATCCATTAGATTACTTACACTCACAACCAACAACACACTGTTCGCTAGTCAATCAAAAAGTGACGCCAAGTAAAGCTATGTATATTGCAAAACTCTCTACACCCCCTAAAAAAGAGGAACCAATGACAGATAAGGTTTAGTGCAATAAATGGTGGGGTAAAGTTCGTTTCAAATGTTTCAATATTATGGTAATTTCATTTGGTTTTTCCATGTTTCAGTACCAAACATTTTCATAATTTTATATAGTAATTCATTATACCAAACGTATAACGGGTTTTATTTTGAATCTACAAACTTTCTCACTATGATTGCATAGATTTATTCCTTACGACAATAACAATGTTCATTTGGAGGAAGTATACTTCAATGCAAATATTTATATATTTCTTCTAAAGTATATTTGTGTTTTCAGAGAATTTACTCTTATTGTTCTAACCAACAAGATTTACTTCATTTAAATATATATTAGTTCGATTTTGAATAAATAAAAATATTCAGATTGATAATAGATTTTTTTGTGTGTGCTCGGTATGTTAAAATTTTGAATGATGTCGCAAGAATGTGTGGGTGTTTATGTATGTCTTAGATCTCTTGATCGGTTTCAGGCGTTTATATGACCCTGTGACAGGTGAAATCCGACCGTCCTTGTCGAATACAAGAGTGCATATGACTGGCCATCCACACGATACAATTGATCGGTGTGTGTGTAGATTGTTTTTCTAAATTAGAGTGGTGTTTGACCCATTACAATATATATCTAGTATCCATTTTGATGTTTTGGCAGGTTTTATATATATAAAAAAAATACATTTTGAAAAACAGCAATATTGTTGTAAATAAAACTACAATCTTTTTACAAAATGACAAATATTTAGTTCAAGTAAAAGTCTTCTCTCTCTCTCCAACAAAAGCTAATCTCTTGAATTAAAAGTATAATAATATAAGCAAAAAAATAAAACTTCATTCAAAAAAAAAATTCTTGTATTAAGATATTGCAGTCTCAGCCTAGGTATGTGGCTGAGACTGCAATGTTTCAACTAATGGTAAATTTTATTTAATTCAATGAACGATTTTCTTGGATTAAGATATTTTTTCTTAAAAATTAAATAAAAATTATTTTTGTTGCAAGAATATATTTATTTGCGTATATATGAAACAATGATACTCTTAACTTACGTAAAATTTCTTTAAATTGAACATTTCTTTTTATGTGTGTGGTACCTAAAGTATCGTTAACGTAAATGTTCGTCAAAAGTTTAACATCTATCGTTGAGTTTCATACACTTAACCCCGACAGTGAATTTCCCTTTAGATATACAACAAAGTAAACGAATGAGCAATCTGCGATCAATTAATCCTGAATCGAAACTAGATCCCGTTCGGTACCCCAAATCGTTCCATCAAGACGACCGAGAGAAAGGAAGGCAACAACAGCAGCATTACGGCTAGATAATCGGAGAGACGCGCAATACGTTCGTTCGTACTTATCTTGTTGCGTATTGCGCGTCTCTTCGAGGGATATCTGTATCGAGAGAGCGAGGCGCCCAGGCCGTGGCGATGGCGGTAGTGGCGCGTCGACTAACACCGCCGGAGTTGGTTTGCGGCTCTCGCCTTGAGAGATTAAGTGGCGCGAGCGGCCCCGGGCAGATACAGATAACGCCACGGCTTTCCCCGGCCCCCTTAATCCGTATAACAACATTAAATACGAGTCCAATTTGCCGCACCGTGATTCGAAATCATTCTTGCGCCCACCGCAAGGCCTCGACAACGACAAGCCGCGAATCCATCCTCTCCGCAGACCTCAACCCTGCGGCGACGCGATTCTTACGTTATGGTAGATACCAGCTGGGAAGGCCGAGAGAATATGCGCGCGAACTAGACCATCAGATGAGGAGGAGGGGTGAAACGGACGGAGACGGCACACTTTATTTAAATGTCTCTTGTCTTTAACTTAAAAATAATCGCGTTCACCTCGGAGAAGGAGGAACAAAGACGTGAGGGAGTGTTGGAAAGAGACAGGTGGATGAAACGTTTCCGCAGTCACGCTGCGCGATCTTCCAAATTAAGAAAAACTCCCCGAACAAAAGATAACTGACGAGAAAAGACATTAGGAGAAGATGGGGGAGAGGGAGGGACGCCTGTTCAGCCGGCGGATGACATTAAAATCTTTCTGTTCGCTATATTTATGTATAAAATTAAGCAGGAACAACTGCAAATGCTCAGAGACAGCTTAAATGAATGGATGCGACGAGAATGATGTAAAATGTAATTTAATAAAAAGGCTTCTTTCTCCTTGTCGGTTAAGAAATTGTATATTTTTTTAATGCTACGTGTAAAATGTACTATATAAGACAAAAGCCTTGCACCAGATTTACAGAGGGATATAAATGAAGAGAGAAAGGTGTAGACCATCCATAAACTGTGCGAGCGTATATAATAATCACATGTGGTCTGGACGAGAGCGTGTGCCTTTTGATGATAAGAAAATAGCAAATAAAATAACGAAAGAAATACTTTACTTTACGGAATAATTTTCTGGGGCAACTCGGTTGATGTAGAACGAGTATTTAGACTTCAGAAAGCATGTTTACGAAGTGTTTTCGGGCTGAAAAAGAGGGAGACCTGCAAAGAAATTTTCAAAACGAATAATATACTTACCTTACCGGGACTATATATTTATGAATGTGCGTGCTTTGGAAAGAAACACTACAGGAGTTACTTGCCAAAATACGAAACAAACCATAATTACAATACTCGCGAGTGTGATAAAACAACATTACGTGTACCTCAAAGTACATACACAAAAATACACAAAGGCGTGGTGACACAAGTTCATAAAATTTATAATATTCCAAAAGAATTCAAAGATTGCAGTCTGAGGACTTTCAAATCTAAAATAAAAAGATACTTAACAATGAAGTGTTTATATAATGTGCAAGATTTTTTTCTTTGCTCTTAGGAACATTTATAAACTTTTGTTTAATTATTTGTTAGTTTTTTCTAATTTTGTAATTCTTTTTTTTCTTACTATTTGTATTCTATTTCTTTTTTTGACTTATTTCATACTGGTTTTTGGTAATACGAAATAAAAGGGATATTATTATTATTATTATTATTTATATGCTTGAAGGTCCATAATTAGGTTATGTAATAATACGTATAAAAATGGAACAATTCTCTGCGAGCTTTTTCGGTTTAACAAATTTGCAAATTCATAATAAATTTGTATTTACAGTTGTATACTACATATATAGGGTGATTCTCGATATATGCGACAAACTTTAAGCGCTGATTCCTGGGCTCATTTTGATCATAAAAGTTCATAAGAACATATGTCCAAAATCGCTTAGTTCTAAAGTTGTACAATGTTTAATAGTAAGTTAACATAATTAATGTTTTTATTATAAATTAACAAAATAATTAGTAAAACAAAATTAACTTATACTAACTGCTGAAAATAACCGCCCCCCAACTGCAATACAAGCTTCTATCCTCCGTCGTATTGACTGGCGAGTCCGTTCTAAAATACCAGGGGTATTTCGAATTGTTTGAAAAGCTGCGATAATACGGTTTCTCAGTTCATCGACATTTTCAATGGGAGTCGTATAAACTAATGATTTAAGGTGACCCCAGAGAAAAAAGTCCAAAGAATTTAAGTCTGGAGACCGAGGAGGCCACGGTTGTGGACCTCCCCGTCCTATCCACCGATCTGGATACGTACTGTCCAAAAACTCGCGAGCAACTAAACTAAAATGCGCTGGAGCACCGTCATGCATAAAATACATTTGTAATCTTAATTGCAACGGAACTTCTTCCAGCAGTAGTGGTGGCTGCTCTTCAAGAAAATTGTGGTATATCTCGCCATTTAACCGCATCGGTAAAAAATGTGGACCTATCAAGTGATCTCAGACAGAGACTTGATGTTGATGACGGGCATTCACTCGTTCGTGCGGATTTTCTTCGGCCCATATGTGATTATTATGAAAATTAATAATCGCGTTTCTAGAGAAAGTAGCCTCGTCGGTGAAGAATATTTGAACCAAATAGTCAGGATTTTGTGCGATTTTGTATTGCATCCAAGCCACTCTTTGCGGAAAATCTGCCGGCAAAAGTGCCTGCACCCGTTGAATATGATATGGATACAACAGTTGATCTTTCAATATTCTCGAAACTGTGGCCTGACTAATGCTTAAAGCAAACGCAATTTTTCTGGTGTCTGTAATAGGATGTTCCTCAATTTCATTTAGTACCATTTCCTCAACTTGTGGAGTTCTCACTGTAGATGGGTGCCCGTTATCAGTCGTCCGTTTTTTTTAAAATTTCCCGTTCACTAAGACGTTGGTGAAGACGGGCAAATATTGAATGATGCGGGATGATACGGTTCTTCATAAAGACGTCTTGCAGCACGCGAATTTTCATTGGCAAGACCGTAAACGAAATGCATATCACACATCTCAGCATTCGTGTAATTCATTTTAAAAAATAAAAACTGACAATAAATTGAATGAATACTCTGACAACTATTGACAAATATTGAAATGACAAATAAACAATTCCCTCTCAACACAATAGTTTTTTTAAGAACCAACTGTGATATTATATCGTGGTAGTCATAGTTCATAATTTATTATTAAACATTCAATAACTTTAAAACCAAACCGTTTAGGACATATACTCATATGAACTTTTATGATCAAAATAACCTTAGCACTCAGCTCTTAAAGTTTGTCGCATATATTGAGAATCAGCCTGTATAATAAATAAATATGTTAATGTCTACTACCTATTTTTTATATTATGATACAATCTTCATTTATTATACTTATTTTCTTATTTTCAACATTCTGACTTATTTTCAATAATAAAAATATTGGTATCATACATTTTGCTGATTTGTTTCGTTTTAATTTTGGCCCGTAAGTTTTATTGAAAATTTATGGTGTGTAGTTTGAGCTTGGGGATTATTTAGAAATTCCTATTCTCTATTTTTGAAACAAGGTATACTAATCTATGACTTAGTAGCCACTAGGTCCACAGTACACAGACTTTTGCATTCTCAACTATCGATAAGTAAATCGCACGGCGCTGACTATAAAAAACTGTTAGACGAACTTAAGGAGGCAGCCCTTTTAGGAATGCCATGTGATGCCATGGTTCAAAAATTTAACCTAGATAGAAAATATCAGCTTATAATACCAGATAAGAAGGACTGGGAGACAGGTACTCCGGTAAGAGCGGACTCAAACTGGTATACAGGCGGCTCTAAAACGGACTACGGCGTTGGAGCGGCAAAATATGCGCTAAGAAACCTAAAAAGGCTCTTTCGATAAGCTTCAGCAAAGACATGGCTGTGTTCCAAGCTGAGGTTGCTGCAGTTCACCACTGTGTCCGAGAAATAGAAAGATGTACTGAGTCAGGTAAAAGCGTCGCTATCTTCTCTGACAGTCAGTCCACACATAAAGCGATTAGCTCCACAAGCGTGGACTCTAAGCTGATTTGGGACTGTGTAAGCGCCCTAAATGAGGTGGGCAACCAAAGGAAATTAACCTTGGCCTGGGTCCCTAGCCACTGGGGCGTGAGAGGAAATGAGGCTGCGGACGAGCTGGCCAGGCGAGGTTCGTCAAGGTCATTCGTTGGAACTGGTCCTTCTTTCGGCACTACCAAATCGCAAATTAAAAAATCCATCAATGAATGGATACATAATCAGTCCAAAGAGTAGTGGCAAAAATCACCGGGACAAAGACAGGCAAAAGAGTTCCTAAAGGGGCAGAGGACTGGATTCACGAGATTCACTGAATAAAGACAGGAAGATTGTCAAAATGATCTTACGTCTGCTGACTGGTCACTGTAGACTGAATAGGCATATGTACAACGTAGGCCTGGCAGATGACGCAAGGTGCAGATACTGCCAAGAGAAGGAAGAAACACCAGTTCATGTACTGTGCCAATGGGAAGACCTGGCGAGGACAAGATTTCTAGTGTAGAATTGGGAGGGTTAATGATTCGCTTTGTGAGTGTGGTGGGCTAGATACAGCGGGGTATGTCTTATTTGAATGTCCACTCACTGATGAGTGCGGTCGCGTACGGGTTTAGGCATTAGCTAGGGGTTAATATAGGTACTGCTGTTGTTTATTTTTTTAGGTTCCATCAATCTTTCCTGTTCAAACTTGAATGTGCGAAAAAGGGAGGCAGCTACCGAGAACGGCAGGCTGTCGGAATTTGAGGAACGACGTGGAGGGCTGCTTCTTCGGCACTTAGAAGGATAATAATAATTTGCGGCTATCAGTAATAAAGTCTGGGACTTCTTCCCATATCCTCCGAGAGTAAGGCTTTTGCCATGGTTTTCCCTTACTCTGTGGCCATTGATTTTATATAAGTATATTTATATATAATCAGTTCCTTGGCGAATTGTGGAGATAACGAAAGTCGTTCCATGGGCGATTTAATAATAACTGATAGCTGACTGATTACAGTAGACTCGCAAATTATGTGAACTAATCACATTCACATATTTCATCATTCTCAAAAGTAGTATTCATCATAGGCGCGAGGCTACTGTATTATATTTTGTTATTAAGAATCATAAGGAAATATTTAGTTAGAGTAGAACATTCAATGTTATGGAACCATATAGTACTTAGAATATGTAGCCTCGTGTAGTACCTTTTTTTAAGCGGAGCACGGGGTTGGGATGATTTGTAATTTAGTTTTCATAAATAAAGGGTATTCTAGGAAAAAACGGGATCACAATGGATCTGAAAAGGTCGCAGTGAAACAGGTCCATAGGCCACCCCAATCCTAATCTAATCTAATCTAGTAGCCACTAGATATGCGACTATAAAATGTATTAGTTAATAATAATACGATTTTAGTGCCTATATTATTACTAGTATTGTGTTAAAATGTTATTTAGCAGTTGACTATGAATAAGGAAGATAATATTTAAGTTTCCACTTAATTATTTATACTTAAAATGAATTTTTATCATTCACAATCAAAATTTCATATTTTCGGTCTTCATTTCTAAATTTTGTATTTTGTATCTCTGTATTTTAACTTCATTTAACCTTGAAATTTCAATATGTGCTTCTCGATGTTTTCATATTAGAGACTATCATAGTAGAAGATGCATGTAAACCGAAGCTAGTCTTATTATTAATTCCTTAAAGGAATTTGAAATATATTACAAAAGACAAAGTCACGGTCGGCTCTCAATAAATCACTAGTTAACACTGCTCCCCACTCATGACGCGAATAAACACGAGTGTATCTAGTCGCTGTAGAAATTTATTCACTTCTCCTATCTTGCCAAACACTGGTTCAACAGCAATCTGGGAATTAATATTAGTAGGGACGTAGTTTTAATATGCAAGCATGTAAATCACATTGGCACCACGGCTTGTACATATCCAATACATCATCTTCTACTAATCAGCTTGTAAAAAAAAAGAAAAAGTGACGGGAAACTGAGAGTTCGGTCATAGCGCATTCTAATCGCCGGCGCTTCGTCTCATCTAGTAGGCGAGGCACGTCGCCCGCGAGCCTACATACATGCGTACATCACTGATGCATATGCGAGAACATTGCTCCGGTCACCATATACCTATACGATATTATTAACAATAGCACGCGCTCTTGCATCTCAGCCGCACGTCCCATCTAATCCTATTTAATATTCAGGGTATTCGCGCGTTCGCGAAACAATTCTCCCACGAATCTCCAGATCCCAATCTGCCTGAGCGCGTCGGCCGTCCTGCACGGTTCGTCCCGCGTCTTCCCGGTCGATTCCCGGACGATCGGTATACGTTTTAATATTTATCGCGCTACGCGATGACGTATATGCACTATAAGGTCGGGCGGACTGACGAACTCTGTCGTTGTTGTCGTCATCAACGTTGTTGCATCGGCGTTATGCGCGAGTGTGCTAATCGAAATTGGCTCCGGCTTTCTTGCCGGTCGACGTCTTAAGTCGCACTCGCGCATGCATTATCATTTATGTAGCAGTATGTGCACTAATTGTCGCCGTCCGATAACGGTAAAAGGCGTCCACGTGAGCGCATACGAATCGGCAGTTAACTACTTTCGCGAAGCGCTGACGGGGAATATCGCTTCGACTGATGCATTAAAAATAAAAGCGTACGGAGAAAAGTGTCACTTATAACAATTACAATAAGACGATCTCCGTGAAGGCGAGAGTTGAATACGAAAAATGTAACGATTTGTATATACGTCAATAATACGTGATTCCACAATGCTGATTAGTCTAAATCGGCGATTTTCAACATTCTTAACTACGCGATCTCCCAATAGCAAATATTGTTACATATTGCATTAATCGAAATGACTTAATATTTTTAATTAATAATTCCTTTTGTTACGGTTTGTTTGCTTCGCTTACCTAGAATTAGTTCTCCCCTAGTCTTTTCGACAAGCTTTTGTAACCCTCTTTTCTTCTATTTCCGTCCTCTACCTTCAGAGTTGCTCCTACGTCTTGTAATTTCACAACGTAAACAGTATCGTTTAATTTTTGGCTTTCAAATTGTGTTTTCTTTCCCCTGTTAGAACGGCCTAGCTAGAATTTGTATCTTTTATTCTCATTTACTTACAGATAGCTTCTATACTTAATACGCGTCTTAGATTTCGTTTAATTTCTTTCAATTTAGTAAATCCTTCAATTCCATGTTTTAATTGACGTTTTTTGATCGTTAAGGATCTGTTGATTTTAGACATGCCGGTATTATCAATTCCACGCATCGATAGATTTGTTTGATTGATCGTGTTCTATTTAGATCAGTTTTTTTTCTGTGTTTACATCTTTTCGACGTTAGAGGGCACCTCCATGTTTCTATTCTTGTTTTAGTTATCTGTCTTCTGATTGGTTGCGTGACGTATTTCTTCCTTCCGGCTTCCTGTCGAGTGTTGGCTGTTGTTTAGACGCGCTCTTGCGAGTAAATCTTCCTATCTTTGGCAATTTTGGATATTTTCACACATCTGTGGATTTTATTGGAAGGTTGCTTGGAATAATCATTGGCCGTATCTTCGTTTGTGTTTGAAGTGGAAACTTTCGTGATTATTACGGCGGATGAGTCCGATATTTTGGGATTTAATTTGAGAAGCCACGCGTCTGCAACGCCCATATCTGGTCTATTTCTTCTCTTCGTTGTAAAACCTCGTTATTTAACGGTAAGCAGATCTTGTCATTTCTTTTAAATCACTAATTTTGAGGTTTCTGTGTTTTTAGAGGTCTTTTCAATCCCCTTTATTTTTGAATTTTGGAATCTTCGTTTTGTGTGAGATTTTGAACACCCACGTGAGGCGGAGGACTTCTGCGACTTTTTAAGTCCTTCGGAGAACCCCTTCCTTGAATACACCCGGACCACCTGGTTTCAGTTAGTGCCGAGTCAGCCCCACAGGCTACGATCTGTTCGCGATAGGAGAGGATTCTCCAAGTCCCGTAACAGCTGATTCGAGGGGAAAAGGGCTAAGTTGCACGTTTTCTTTTTATTTGTAAATTTTGTCCGCGTTTAAAAATTTCATTAGTAAATAACCAACTCCGATCACTTTGTTTTTTCTTGTTAATTCAGGTACTTGTTATTTTGTTATGTAGGATGGGAAGGCTAGTACTATCATTTCTTATAAAATAGTTTATTTAGTTTCATATATTTTTCATTTTTTTAACGATTCAAAATGTATTTAAAACATCAACCGATTAATATCGGCTGTAATATACAGGTGGTTTTTTACCACTGTATATCGAGTCAAATATTTAGTTTTATTTTAGTAGTTTTTTTTTTTTACTGAAAATTTTTCTGTATTTAAATTAACTTTTAGCCTAAGATTTTTTTTTTATAACGTGGAACTGATTGCGTTGGCAACGCGTTGGTGGTTCGCATCCTACGTTAGATTTTCTGTTATTTTATAATATTTTATTCTTATTTTTTGTGTTATTAAATTTACTGATACAGAGTATCGTTATTTTTCGAATTTTATGTCGATAACACCAATTTTTTTTTTTATTACTTTTATTAAAAAGTTTATGTTTTTCGGTAATTCTATCTTTTTATTTTTTGTGTATGAGTTTTTTGCACACCGTTTTACCCTCGATTTTTAATTATCACCTTGATTCTGCTTATTTTGGGGCATACAGGGTAAGTAATCTACAGCAGGTGGGCCGAATTATTATCCTCTTGTTTGTTTTCTATCCCACTCCCGCCGACGACCGGCTGGCACCGATGATTCCGATTATGCACCACTTCTTCGAAGGTTGTAAAGCGGAGGTGCATCACCTTTTCGTTTTTATTTTGAGTTCTTGCCTCGCGATTTTTCACGGTACTCTACCGTTACTTTCGGTGCCGGAAATTTAGGTAACACTTTTCGCTTCAGCCTTTCGAAAACATAGACAACATCAGCGGTATAAACGTTAATTTGAAGTCAATTTTAATTTTATTTTCTTATTGTGGTTCTGGCAGTTACAGATGCAATTTTTTTTATGTCACTCATCTTCAAATTTTAAATTCATTCATTTAGTTTACGCGCGAGAACCCCAAAACGCTCCGTACCGCAGTTTTACAACCCCTTGTTACCTACCTACTTAGCGAGGCCTTACAAGCGCTTCACGCACTATGTTCAGTCTCTGTTATTCTTCCGATTAATCGAACATTCAGTCACTACGACCTGTTGTTATTCGAAAAACACAAAGATCACGTGCTGCCCATTCAGCACATACACACTAGCTTCGAAGCCCTTTGCCTTCAAGCTACCGCTAAGTATTTTTTACTTACTTTATTCATAATTTACCATTTCTTATTCATATTTTGTACATATACTAATATTCTTTACTAATCACTCACATCGTGCTTTGTATATAATGCAGAGCCCGTAATTGCCAGTAACGTTTTGTTCTATTTTAATCACCGTTATATACCGTTTACCTCTTTTTAAATTTTAAGTAAATAATTGCGATCTGGCTTTCAAACAACGTGTTCAAATTTTTTTTTTTTTTTGCTGCTAATTTTATGTAATTTTTTAATAACAAAGCGGTAACTGTTTACATTTTTAGAGTCTTTTATTCATCAACATTACTATCGCGACCCATCAAGAACTATTCTTCGTGTGCTTTTACTTATTTACCAAGTTATCGCAGTGAAATAAGTTGTAGTAACGGCGTCAGCACGCCCGCCCACAGCGCAAGTGGACAATATAGCATAAAATTTTTATTTCGCAATCTCTCAATCTTCACCGCTAATCTAAAGTAAATCTCAAAAGAAACACAATAAGAACAAATTAAAATTGCTAAACGCATGAACATGCCAATCATGAATATAGAGACATAAGTCTTAGTTCTCTATAATCCAGAAAATTTTGTATATTTTTCTACGAATTCTAATTGTTTTATATATTACTCTATAAATGCGCTATCTGACATAATCGATCAAGGTTGTGGAAAGAACAAATATGTCGAACTTAAATTAGTATGCGTTGCAGGTTAAATAAAATAAAGTGACTGAATGCATTCGCGAATGATTTCGAACATGTTTTTGAATATTCGTCATCCAATAATATGCGAATATTCGAATAAAAGATACCTTTAAAATGGATAGATTTAGAAATAAAACAAAATATGTAAGGATTCATGAGATCCTAAAACGACTTTTGAGCACAAAATGTTGCCAGGTTACATTAGAAATAACAATCAACAACAAACAATCAACATTCGGTGTACTTGCTAGTTTGCACGCGGGATGGAGAAATTTGAAGTCTCTGCGTGTGCGCACAAGCGCTTGAATGCAAGTGTTCGTTATAGTTGTAAATTGAGAGCTAATAGATGGCGCTAGTAAAGTTAAAAAGTTCACGCATTCGTTACATCACTAGAATATACCCAATTTTATTACGTATTTTGAAACTATGAAACATTCTCTTTTCAATGATATATCACATGTCATGATTAGGTATCATTTCAGAGAAAGCTAGAATGTGAAAGAGTTGTACGGAAATGCCACCGCTTGGACGAATTGAACACTCACTTAAAACGACTGGCGGCGAAAACAATTACTACAACTTTAGTGTCAAACTAACTGAAAAAAATCATACGTATTATTATTTTCATCAACAGGAGCACGAAATGGGTGATCATAATTCTAATGACGAAAAGATGGATATGTTAATTGTGTACATCAGAGTGAATGTCGAGTGAAGGAGGAGATCAGAGTTGAACAAATTTTATGTAGAAATGGCTGTTTTTAAAAATTTTGATTGTTTTAATTAGTTTTTAATGTTCGACTTTATTTGTTACTTAAACTATTTTGTTTTTCGCCTTTCATTTGACATAGTTCTGAAGATGGCTAATTAGTCGAAACTAGTAAGCCAATAACCCTGTACTATTATTAATTGTCATTTATCAATTTCCCTTGTCAGTGTCATTCTAAGTCCTTTATTATTGCTGTAGTTATTTTATTAGATTTTCTAATTAATATCCGTATACTTACATAAACTTGAGTGACATCTGCACATTCATTTTACGTTCCGTTTTTATTTTCGTCTTCCGCGGTATTATTAAGAATTAAAAGTGCTCCAGCGGCAGAAGTAGCAGTAAGTTGGAGAGGGAAGTCGCCCGTTATACTGCAGGGGCGTAAAAACGCAGACTCATTAAATTAAAATTCTTTACGTGTCAAGAGGAGAAGTTTACCGCTGCCGCGCGCATTCGCCACCTACCGACCGACCTGCCAGCCGTATAGCCTACCTACATACAACCTAGCCTAACCGCCGCCGGTGCGGGCCCGGTGAAAAGGAGAAAGTACGCGAGCGGCGTGCGAAGAGCGTATTTAGGTTTGTGTTGTGTTATTTTTAGGAGCTCTCGCTCTTATTCCGGGACGTATTTTTAATGGCGTATATAAAAAACCCATTTAACTTTTTTCGGAGTAAAACCGGCGACCATTTTCCCCCGGCGACAAGTTGTTCCTTGATAAATGATGCGCGCTTTTTCATAATAAAGTAAATTTTTCGAGAGGGCCAGGAAACGGAGACGCACCGCCCCCCAATGGAAAAAATACGAAGATATTGCTATGTGACGAAGGGCGCCACGGTGATTTTTAAACGGTGCTTCGGCGTCTTATCTCGACGTTAATTTCTAGGGTATGTACAATATCTTTTATAATATTTCATGAGTTGAAAAGTTTCTTCTCTAAAAATTTTTACTATACGCATTGTTTATGTACATACTAGTTAGACAACCTTATGGACAAAATAGTTAACGGATTTTTGAACATTTTGGAGCAAAAGCGGTAGATGCGGCACGACCTGTGAGTGTCCATCCGATTAAATATAGCTTTATAGTTACACTACTACATACAAGATGCCTCTACGTGTCGGCAAAATATATTTAATTGCAAGAGTTACCCCAAATGGTTCAAAGTGCCGTATCATGTCTGTATACAGTAAGATACCTCGTAAGTTGCTAGGTGAGGAATCGGGGAAAGGAGGGTGCATAACGCGATGACGCTGTGATTGACGCGCCACGCGATCATGTCTTGTGTTTTTACCTTTGAAAGGTTAGTATTGGGATATACGTTATAATAAAAAAGAACTGAAAGTATATTGCAAACACGTTCCTCAATGTTTTTAAATATAAGAAAAAAAACTATATACATAGAGTTTACAGGTAGATTAGAACTAAGAAAAAGTCAAAAAGTAAAGTAAATGGCTACATACATGTAAAAAAAAATAACGATATATTATATTATAAAACTAAATATTTATTTTCTTAATAAAAAATATTGCTGGATATTATATAATCATAAAACATAAGTAAATTGAATTTAACAAAATAACTTAACATACTTCGATACGTCATAAAACTTACCAAATTGAGAAGTAGGGTATTTAATTAAGTTTCTTGGCAAATTTTCGTCCCTTAGATTAACTTTTCTCTTTTAAACAGCTATATTTTTTTTTGTGTTTAAGATTAAATATTTTAGTCTTAAAAAAAAACCTCCATTTAGAATTTGTTCAAATTATTCAATTAATGTTTTTCAACAAGAACGTGCTTGCAATATTACTTTGCGAATTTCCTTTTATATTATAACAGAATACCCCAGAAATACTAACCTTCTAATGTAAACAAATAGGACAATTATTGCGAGGCGCGTCATCACAGCGTCATCGTCTATCCACCCTCCCTTTTCCCTGAGCCGCACAACTCATCGGTGCGAGTGAATCACACATCACACCGATACGGGATTCCGTCGTTTCAAAATCAATTTACATTCACCGATAGAGTGCACCACTTCCCTGAGCAATACTTTATTTTGCCGACAATGCATTACGTTGACTAACTAGATATATTTAAACAATGCTATACGGTATGTACTCTATAAAGCAAAAGTCTTGCATCAGATTTAGTGAGGGATACAGATAAAGAGAGAAAGCTATGAATTGTGCGAGAGTAATGTGTAATATTATAAGCAGGTGTGATCTGGACGACGGCGTGCCTTTTGATGATAAAAGAATAGCAAAAAAATGAAGGCGTAGAATAAAATATACAGCTCACATTTAGAAATACATATTCACTTTGTTTGAATGTTTTTTATTTTTGAGAATGTATTCTGAAATAATTTTATCATTATTATTTTCATCCTAATATAATATTTTAAGAGTTCGTATTTCACTAAATATATAAATTAATTAAGTAAATAGATCTTTGTTATATTTATTAAAAGTTGTAATACAACGGTTGTAATACAAAAAATGTAAATTAGTATCATGCCCAATTTATTCAACTATAGGTCCTAATAAATACAAGGTGATTCAAAAGTTGTATTGGTAGCCGTGAGCGATTGGTAGCAGTGAATAACGTACGCCAGCCTGTCAACGACACCTTGCCATTTAATTATCATGGTGGATGCTTGGAGTAGTGCGCAACTTGCATTTACGATAAAAGCACCAGCACATTGAAATAAAGCCTTATATCCTTAGTTACTATGAACAAAAAGGAACCAATCATCTCAGAAAGTACGACGTATCTTTCATGCTTCTGAAGATGGCTCCAGGCCGAAACATGTTAAGATGATCTTTTAAAATAAGCTCTGATTGGAAAGAACTTGTTTTTATAAATTTTATGATGTTATAGTTATCAGAAAACCAAACTTTGAAAACAAAATTTAGGTATAGGAAAAAACTATATGTTAAAATCTAATCAATGTTGTGTATGACAAGACTTCTGAATACATTCTTCTGTCATACACACCATTGATAAATTACCATTAATTTTAATAAAAGTGGGAGACCACGATTTCCTCTAATTTTTATTCTAAACATTTTTACATCATCAAAAAGAAAAGTTTATTTATTTATTTAAATTTTTTTAAACAGCACTGTGTTATATTGTGACTTGTTGGAATGTTTGCATTGGGATATATTTATCGGTAATTATAAATCTAAATAGCAAGCCGTGCTTAGGTCAACGCGAATTTTTTACTTGATTGTAGAAAGTAAAGCGTACAACGACTACAACTATAGTGTTCTTTAAGCTAAAGCAATATAAAAAAGAAGAAATATTACATATCTAATATATATAATGGCTAAACACCCCAACGGAGTATCGCCGCTCCTAAAGCTTTCTAGATCTTCAAAATACGCGTAGATCAATCCCCATCCTCTCCTATATCCTCTCACACACATCCCTCCACCTGTCCCTGTCCTGTGTCCTCTCCTGCCATCGATGAATACCGGCTTTGTTAAGGTCTTCTTTAACTTCTTGTAGCCATGTAGATCTAAGCCTACCTCTTCCTTTTCTTCCTCCTGGTTGCCATTCCAAGATTCTGCGGATTACTGTTTCATTCTCGGCTCTCCACACGTGTCCCAACCATTTTATTGTCTGCCTCTTAATTTTTTTTAACTACATCACCTTCCATTAGCTCCTTTGTTAATTCATAATTGGTTCTTCTTCTATATTCACCGTTGTCCATTTTTATTGGGCCTAAAATGTTTCCTAAGCTCCTCTACTTGTTTCTTGGTCATCGTTATTATCTCTGCTGCGTATAATACTATCGGTTGTATTATAGTCTTATAAATTCTAATTTTTGTTTTCTTTCCCAATATTTTACGTTTTAAGAGTTTTCTATTTGCTTGACAAGCCTTGTTCTTATTGGTTATACCCAATAGAATACGTATTTATTGCGTGTTAACAATAAATATTATTTTTTAATACATACATACTACTTCAAAAATACATCACGATAATCAAATTAAAATAATTTACGACTTCACAGTTAAACCTCTCAAAATTGCATATAGGTCTATGAATATTGAATGCCGCTATTAACCATGCAAAAATTTGTCACGATTTCAAAACAGATTTTAAAAACCAATATTCAAAGCCTTTTCTAAAACCGGTTACGGTGTTTGTTCTGAAACGATTAATCACTACATCGAAAACCGGTTTCACTGTGTTCACCGGTTTTCAGTTTTCACAGTAAATCCTAAAATATTCTAGACATAGGACATACTTTAATATTTTAAGAATAATATGTTCTTTTTCTTTTTGTGCCACCTTTATTCTGTACTTATTTTAAAAACTACAAAAATATTCCAACATTCACATCTCACTATCAAAATACAACTTTTTCTGTCGATTATTCGCAAATTTTATACTACAATACAATTTTTAAAGTCCTTCTACTCACAAAAAGAAGAGAAAAATAATTATCTAGAAAAAAACAACATGCTTCACAAGAGACAATTAAAAACAGATTGTCAACCGATTTTATTCCAGCAGCGATTAAGATAACCGCTACACCCCTTCAACATCGGTCGCATTCGTAGTCTTAATTTCTTTACCCGGGGTGCGGCATTCCCAACCTTGAAGATCGGCTTCACTTATTATTGTTAGTCCAAAAAAAAAAAAAAGAGTGTTCCGCCATCCCAGAAAGTCGACGGCACAATACTAATTTATCGATCCGTCAGTTCGACGCTAACAATCTCAATTTATTTCTAAAATTTCTGAGGGTGTCTTCGGTCGCCGGGAAATAATTATTCTTTTAGCGTTTAATTGGTCGACAGCAGCCCAGAAAGAAAAGGGTTGAGGAACCCTTCGTTATAGTCGCTGTCCTCTTTTCTCGGAATCGGAAAAAGGCCCCAGTTATATAGAGGGAACGCAGTCGCTTGCGATTAAGTTAATATCATCGCAGACTTTCTTCTTTATCGGCAGTTGTGACGGCTTTCTTTTTGAATGATTCGAATTGGGGATGTCTTTATAATGTTGCCAACGAAAACCTGTTTTAATTTTCTGTAATTAATTCTTTGCATTTCATTTCTTTGTATCAAAGTTACAGCATCGGATTTATGTATTGAATTAGGTTCAGAAACATTTGCTCGTCCCTTAATTCTAAATCAACTGAGAGAAATAAACAACATCTTACACCTACTCTTTGGCATAATTGCCACCGAAAAATCTCTAGATGGATAGATATGTGTTTGTTTAAGCTGCACGCACTTCAAGAATCTTCTCTGCAAACTCAACTTACATCGTAAAAGTGAAACTACCAAACAATTGCGTATTCTAAATTGGAAAAAAAATAATGAAGAATGCAGTAACCTCAAAGCAGAGGAAGCAGCCAGTCAAAGTGGTGGAGTTAAATATACTAATCAAAGAGAATATGATTTTTTTCTAGTAAAGGTAAGTGCATAGTATTAACTGACTTTGAGAGCTAATTTATTAATCCTACATCAATCTGACAGTTATTCTACTCTGTAAAAAATTACAGTAATTTTGCCATGGTAAATCAGGAATATTACATGTAATAACGTAGTGAATTTACCACAATAAATCATGTAAATTTTGTTTTACATGTTTTTTTCTAGGATATTTAACATGGAAAAAAGAAATTTCGGTAAAAATTTATAGCATTTTCATGTAAGTTTAAGATGTTAACAAAAATTCAAAAGAAAAATACAGGAAAAAACATGTACAATTTTGTATTTACTCTCAAAATTTACTTAAAAGTGTAAAATTGACATTTTTTTTGGGGTATTTAGTGCACTTTGAAAGTAATTTTACTAGTGAACTATTAATTTTGCTGTAAAAAATATGAGGATCTTTTATATTTATTTGTTTTTACTTAAATTTTCGGGTAAGACTATAGATATCATGGAAAATACGAAATTCATACGCCGCAATGTGATTGGTTATTGGATAATTTATCTGTGCGCGTAGGTAATTCTATTCGCTTGTCGAACTTATTATTGGCTCAATGACATCTTGTACGTCACAAACAGTCGTAGGTTTCGCGTAAGCGTGTTTATTCTTGATCCCTGGTTGAGCGATTCAGTATGACCTATTATACTATAAAAAATTACAATAATTTTGCCATGGTAAATCAGGAATACTACATGTAATAACGTCGTGAATTTACCACAATAAATCATGTAAATTTTGTTTTACATGTTTTTTCTAGGATATTTAACATGGAAAAAGAAATTTCGGTAAAATTTATAGCATTTTCATGTAAGTTTAAGATGTAACAAAAATTCAAAAGGAAAATACAGGAAAAAACACGTACAATTTTGTATTTACTCTCAAAATTTACTTAAAGTGTAAAATTGACATTTTTTGGGGTATTTAGTGCACTTTAAAAGTAATTTTACTAAGTGAACTATTAATTTTGCTGTAAAATATGAGGATCTTTATATTTATTTGTTTTTACTTGAAATTTTTCGGGGGAAAACTATAGATATCATGGAAAATACGAAATTCATACGCCGCAATGTGATTGGTTATTGGATTATTTATCTGTGCGCCTAGGTAATTCTATTCGTTTGTTGAACTTATTATTGGCTCAATGACATGATGTACGTCACAAACAATCGTAGGTTTCGCGTAAGCGTGTTCATTCTTGATCCCTGGTTGAGCGATTCAGTATGACCTATTAGGTGCTATAAAAGAATTAGGTAAGTTGCTTGTTCTCTTTATAAAAATACATATGAAAATTACTTCAATGTTCGGTAAATACATATAGAGTTCATATAAATATTACATACGAATTTTACAGTACAATCTTTGAAAAACACATCAGCATGTGAAATTTACTAGATGGTAGAAATTTTACCTTATGAAGCAAATTTACCTGTAAAATTGTAGGCAACTTTGTTACCAACGATTTTACATGTAATTTTACTGCAACTTTTTTTTACAGTGTAGGTTTTTGTTGGAGTTGTTTTGCATATAATTTAACATAATTAGCGAACAGAATAATGTTACAGTCACTAGTCTCCAGAAGATCGTTGATGAACAAAAGAAACAACAAAGGTCTCAAATTGGACCCTTGTGGAACACACGATTTACAACATCAGAGAAGATAGCGTTTGACATCAGAGAACTGAAATTGAAATATAAGATTTATCGTTTCATTCCTACTAAAAGTTTCCATGGCAACATAAACATACGAATATTCTTGTGTTATGTTAATATCTTCTATGTTCGCTAGTAGAAGTAATAGTGTGTCCATCAAACATAATTTCCATTACATTAACATTAAAATACAACATTCCTTATTCAAAACTTTCACCAAAATCCATTTAAATTCCTATTTGCGATTGTATATAACGTTGTATTATTCTCCATTCAAAGCTCATAATGAATTTCTCTTATCAAAAATCCGAAGCAATAGGAAATGGGAACAGCATCCCCGGCGCCACAACTCACTTTTCCCCCCGTTCAGGGAAATAGGCGCAATAATTTCCAGCGCTGATCTTGATAAAGGTATTTTATTGCCGGCTTCGAGAAAACATTAGGAAAGCAACCTGAGGAAAATGAAAGCGATTAATTTTAATTCGTGCCGCCCAGAACGGCATTAGTATATCACGCCGTGTGATTTTTATGAGCGAATCGAATCATCAGAGCTGCTCTTCTAACGTGCCGCGGGAAATCTAACATAGGACTAATGAATTATACAGAGAAAACGAGCGCTACACGGAAATATTGCCACAGAAGGGTATATAAGATTGTAATTTATATCTATAGATCCTGATGTATAAATACCAAGTTTGATAGATAATGTCATCAGGATATTTATGATATAATGTTTTCTTATCGTAAATTACCAATGTTTATATTCTCGTAAATCGAAATACAAAATATTATGTAATGATGATGTGAGATATTATTATTTATATTATTAGCCGATTCATATTTGTTAGCCGATCTCAATTCGTAAAACTGACGCGAAGATATTATACCTTCGATAGCTCAGTTGGTAGAGCGGTGGACTGTAGTTGCTTAAAGTGAAAGTTAGATATCCATAGGTCGCTGGTTCAAATCCGGCTCGAAGGAATTCTTTTTTTTTATTGAGATTTATTATTATTTTTATTTATGTACATTTAAAATAGCGTTATTAATAAATATTTACTTAAAATATTTAAAATAAAAACGCACCTTTTGCATAAAATGCTGATGATTTAGTAATTAACGGTAGATGCAATTTTATTTTGAATCTGATAAAATAAACATGAGGTAATAATAATAAATATGTGGTTTATCAGTTTTTCTTTATTTTTAACGCTACTTACTTCCGTTTATGTTGCTGGAGATTGAAAAGAAATATATATTTAAAATAAAAATTATAGTATTTTACTGGCATACCGATTTAGAATATGATAACTATCAGATATGTATATAGAGGGCGCGTTCAACCAAAAACAATATGTACATTTTAAATAGGAACACTCTAGGAATACTTGTTTATATTATCTTCGCATAGTCCTTCATTGTAATATCAAATATATACATAATATTATACCTGGACATTTTAAATTTGACTAAAGATATATATATAAAAACTAACTAAAAATAGTTTTAATCTCCATATTTAATAGCAACTGTGTATCTCTTACTATTCTCTGGTAGATGCCTACCAACAACGTTATCTTTACTTCCGGTTGCTCTGTTGCAATTTATTTAACCATCAATGAGGAAGTATTTCATGATGATTGGAAGATTCTATTAACTGTCAACTGTCGGCGTTCAAGTAAAGCTTTACCCTGTTCAGAACGAACAACAAATAATATAAAACTTTCTTGCTGTGTATAATTCAGCCAGCACGTATTATTTTTTTCGGTCTAATTTATGGGGCAATGGCTGGGAAAAACAATGTTTCTATTTCACGTGGTGTGACGTTTTGGCATCCCTTACATGCGTTTAAAATTTTGATTTAAAATTATATGAAATATTATCTTTTTTCACAAATATGGAACTATCATATAATTACCAAAGTAAACTGTGTTATGTAAAATTATGCACACGTCAGTTAAAATATATAAACACAATTCGTGCATAGCACATAAAATGCAACATAACATTATAAAATTTTCTTAACAAAAAGCACGAGGACAAATAATTATCCACTTGATTTTATCAATTAAATTGTGAAACAACTACATAAATTATAACACAATAAATAATAACAAATCCGCACCAAATAACGAAAAAAGATTTCTTACAATTCTTTATATAAAAAATGTATCTGAAAGAATTAATTCCATCCTTAATCAGCATCAAATTAAGGTAGCATATAAAAATACAAATAATCAAAGTTCTTGCAACGATTGCAAGTTTTTTACAGTGAGAAAATAACAAATTAATGTATTTTTGATTTTAACTGTAATAATTAGGAGTAATTTTTCCTAAGAAACATTTTTTTTCTTTCTCACGCAGGATTCGAACCTACATCCTCCCAACGATTGCAAGTTGCAACTTGCAATCGTTGCATATTTGCCGTACTGCCGGCTTTTCAAGATCTAATATTGACACAGTTTCGGTAAGAACGCTCGAATCTCGCCTTCTAATAGCTTAATTGGTAAAGCACCCGCCCGGCAAGCGGAAGGATGTAGGTTCGAGTCCTGCGTGAGGAGAAAATTTTTTTTTGGGAAAAATTACTCCTAATTATTACAGTTAAAATAAATTTTATAAAAATTCAAATTTAATATATTCAATTCCTTGTAAAAGTTGCGCAGTGGTGTTTATATCGGGCAAGCCAAATAATGTACAATATTCCTCTTTTTTTCTTAAATATTATTGTATTATACGGACATAAACGTATGATTCCAGCTAGCTATATTGTATTATTTGTTGAGCAGACATTTTTTTTTTAATTTTAATAAATTTTATAATACTCCAATTTCTAAATTGTAATTAGAAAATGTAAATTATATTAATGTTGACTGATAATAACTGAAATCATGTCCCCTTTTCCCTAATTCTCAAATAAATAATTATATGGCTATCTTGATAAATGTTTTAGTTCTTTTTTAATAGTCAAGTGTAAAATTTTTGAATGAAAGATATTTTCCTTGTTGGAGTTTTCTGCTACGTATTACAATTATATTTTTTTAGACGTTCAGAGCCATTTTTAGGTCTTCTTTAGTATTTTAAATGATCTAAATTAAAATATTTAAAACATTTTAATTACACTAGTTTAATGATGGTTTATATAGTCATCTTCTGTAGAAGCCAATTATTTTCATGAATGTATAAATCTTTTTTTTCTTTTATTGATGTGAAAAGCGAAGAGAAATCCAACGTCTGTGGGTGAGTTTTTTACAATAACGCTGAATTAACTGCAACGTGCATATAAGTTATTTCAGATATTCCATGTTCAAATAGCAGCAGAGTGCGTAGCGGACTTTAAAACATTAAAAGAACAACAAAGAGATTTTCTAATACATACATATACCATGTGATTCAAAATGATTGTTTTCCGGAAAAATTTATCTATACTTATTACCAATTTAATGAGCGAAGTTAGCTACATACAAATTTCATACATTAAATGAATATTCTTGACATTTAGCGACATTGGCGTGCGTGTTGTAGTATCTTCGATTTTTATCTTATAATTTTTTTTCAAAATCGTTCATATTTACATCTACATCACCAACAATAGATTTTGAATACTTGTAAGAAAATAAGGAATTTATCTGTGGTAATGCTTCAACAAACAGGTAAAAAATCAATATTAACATTAAGTAAAATAGTTTATCACATTTTATAATTTTATAGGCTTATCATACACTTCAGCGCAATGAGCTGTCAAAAGAAAGTTACATTTTCATCCCTATAAAGTTTCTACGGTACAGGAATTATTACCATAAGATCACGATAGGCGATTGGGCATATTGTTACTGTTTAATAACAATTTAAGGGACAATGACTTGCTAAACAAATCATTTTTCTCTCGGATGAAGCCTGGTTTTATCTAACAGACTACATCAATTTACAAAACTATTGTATCTGGTTTCCAGAAAATATAAACACGAATTTCGAGAAACGCAATTGCATCCCGTAAAAGTTGGAGTTTGGTTAGCTATGTCCAGGCAACGAATAATAGGGCCAATTTTCTTCGAGGAAACTGTAACAAGCCCAACGCTTACCAACAGATGTTGGAATTGTTTATGCAGAGTTACAAGAAAATGAGCTTGAAGCAGGTTATTTTCAGCACAATAATGCCTCAGCACATACTGCTCGACAAAGCCTGCCAATATCTTCAACAGTTTTTGCTTGACAGGTCATTAAAGCACAACGATGGTCACCACAAGATGGCCCTGATCTAACCCCATTAGATTACTTAATGTTCGGCTATCTAAAAAATAGGGTCCTGATAGAAACGCAAGCATACCATAGAAGAACTAGAAGATGCAGTTTTGTCACTTAATAATTATACTAATTGTATGTTTAATTTAAAGTAATAAAATAAATTTAGTTAAACACCAGTTAGTACTGAATTGTAAAAATCATAATTTAGTAAAGTTAAATTAATGTACTTTCATTTTTACAAGCGGAAACACCAATCCATAGTCGTTTATGTAATGCGAGTTCAAATATAGGTTACTTTTTCCTTATTTATGACAGATCCGTTTACTTTCTTATGTTCCAACACTGACTTAGTTCAAACCTTCATTACAAACACGCGGCATATACCTACACCCTGTTCCTATCTATAGGAGCGGAATTGACAATCATTTTGAATCTCTGTGTACCAATTAATGCCGCTTACTAGAAATCAGTATATTAATAATTCCAAAATAACAAGAAAATAGGACCACGTGTGAACGAACACCATGTCTGTTCTGTTTACGTCTGACTTAAACCAGAACCACTTGAAAATTACTTTAATTTTAATTGTAATTTTTCAAATTGTAAGAAATTTTAAGTTTTTCCTGAGAGATATTAATATTTTTATTAGTAATATTACAATGCTAGAGCTCTTTTCCTAAAAAACAGAAATTTTCCCATTAATATTCATATAAAATACTTACATTATGAGGAAATTTAAAAATTATTAAAAAAGTTATTTTTACCCAGAAGAATTACCCAAATTCCTTAGTGTGTAGAATTTTAACGTCATTTTAAAAATTACGCAACCATTATTTGAAACAATCTTTCGTATTTTTAATAGTAACGGAAGTAAGGGTGAAAATAAGAACCCTGTACATGGAAACATCATTACTAGAATTAACAAAACTGAAGTATTGTAACATCTACATATAGGTGACACTGTTGTCGTTCCCTAAATCCCTAATATCCTAATGCATGCCTCGATTCTAGCGTCGACGTTACAAACGTTACAGCGGGATTCGGTTCGCCCCTTCGAGAACAAGTTTTAATAATGCAAAAATGACAGGAATTAAATGATAAATTACCATTCCCCGGCTTTAATTTAAANGTTTTGATTGTTGTAAGCTTTTATCAAGGTTTGTATAAGCTTTCTCTAAAGCTTGGCTATAGTCAAGGAAGGAGTTGGGTATATGACCTCTTCTTCATGTGACTTTGAAAATTACTAAAATATTTTAAGGAAAGATATAACCAGCAAGCTGAAACCAAAATAAATTTCGTACAAATAAACTTTATGTAACTTCCAAGTGTTTCCAAAAATGTTTTTTACAAAATTATTGCTAAACAAAACTCGGATGCCGTCCATCGTCTCCTAAAATATTTTATTGTTTTCAAAATCACATCTGTTTGCATCAAGTAAAATTCATTCAAATAAAGAGAATTTCAGTATTTAATAATAAAAAAAAAACTTCTACATATTTATATATACATATTTAGATTGCGTTTTTATATTTATATAGAAACAACACTATAATCTATTTTCCGTTGCCATCGTGTTGCCGCGATTCTCTGTAATAAAAAAACGACAACTATTAAAAAAATTAAACAATACCAGAGATGGGAAGACAAGGGAACGGCTATCAGTTTTCCAAGAGTCGACAAGTCGTCGTGGATATTATGAAAAGTAACTGTTTCTCTCGTTACTACAAAATACAAACTATCTTATTTTACTATACTTAGTGGTTATTAAATAAAATACTCACCAAAAATAATTTCAAGCATTTCAGTCTTCTGGAAAGGGTTTTTTAAGCTTTTCCCTGTTAGAGAATGATTTGCCGCAATATTGTCCTCTAGTGGCTTTTTTAGGATGTTGATGTCAAACTCTTAACGTTCCTTCCATGGGTTGATATCAAATATCGAATCTGTAAATTTTTTGTGGAATTAATTCAATAAATGAACATGGTTTCGGACTTAAAAAAACAGGTAATAATTTAAATAATATCAATTACTCACCAACTTTTTTTCTCAAGAAGAGTTTTCAACTATTTGATGGTTTACTAATGTCATAGAAGCTTCTATATTCGCTGAAAAAGAATTTCATAAGTTATGAAATTGATTCTCCTCTTAATCCTTATTAGTTACCATATAATGCCTGTTGTATTGTGGCAGTCTGTTGGGCCAAACCTTAAACCGTATCCATTTAGTTTCTAAACACTCTGCTATGAAAGAAAAATCTTCTAAGACCTTCCACATTACGCCTGGGTTTAATTTAATTTGGTGACGCTCATTACTGTAATCGGTTCCTAAAAAATATTTGATAACATTAGAATGATTTCTTGAAATAAGAGATACAAATACATATATATAATATTCTTATTAATTATAACACTAAATTATATGTGTATTTTTGAATTTATTTAAAAATTCTATTACACTGTCATTAAAACTGAAAAAACCTCAAACAATTAATTATTCATAATTCTGAATTATATAAAATCAAATTATACTACAAGCTATCTAGTTAGCAAATATAAACTATAACTTTTAAACTAAGTGCATTGGCTTATGCGCTTATGATGTAGAAAATTAGGTTAGAATTATATGCAATAGTTGGGGCAATTGGGGCAGACACAGTTCAATTCATCGGTTAGAATTATAAACTATTGATATTCTTGAAGCAACAACGCATATCTAGTAAAAGATATAAAATTAGGTAATACTTACTTTTGCATGAATGATGTTTTAAACTATTATACACTGAAACAGCTCAAACGCGTACAACACAACTCGACACAACAAATAATGGCGGTCGATGACAGAATAGCGGAATGGCGGTTAAACCAAAAAAAAATCAAATACTCGATAAACGATTGACGCCGAATCACTCCGGAAATACACGAAGTCACCGTACCTTGATATAATAACTTTGTCGCAACCTTGCATTAACCCCAGCATTAACCTTTTACTGTTAAGTTTGTCTGTACAAGGTAAAGTTAAGCAAGTGGCAAGCTTATCGTAAGCTTACGTGTTATCTGGGATGTATAGTTCAACCTGAGAATATATAATCAAAATCGCGATTCAGATTGTTAACCTTTTTGTGGGAGGAGATGTACATAGTTTACACTACATTGGAGAGGGCGCTGCTTTACACTACAAAAGATAATTACGTAAAATATAAAAAGAGCATTGAAGTCAAACATTTATTTCTTTTTTCGCGACAATAACATGCGGCATCATTAAAAGAAAGAAACAACAATACCTATATATGTATGAAAAACAACTAAATTGAATACAAACTTAGAACGCAATCAACTTACATCTAAGGCAGGAATATCTTCTTAAACGGTATCGCACTGATAATCGGGCCCAATATATGATGCAAAAACGCATTAAAGTAGCTATCGTACGCTGATTTTGTTTGCAAGGAAAAACTTCTTCCCATTTTCGCGAATGTACGCTTGAACGTCACCTAAGAAAAAAAAGTGACACCAAACTTAAGTGATGCTTGCATGACTGCAGGATTAAATACTCACATTCTTCGGAGGTATGTAGGTTTTCAAAATTGTAAGAAGCATGTTCGCAACTCGTATCAGCTGTAGAATCAAAGTAGTCTAAGTACACATCCTTGCCCTTCTTGTAAAAACGAATGCGGCCACTGAATATTATTTTAACAGCAGCTGAAACAGTTAGGATTTAACAGGAATGCCTTCTTTCTCTGGTAAGTAATCTTTAGGCGATACTTACTCATTGTCGAAATTGATCTACGGCATCCAGAAGCCGGGATGTCAAGTATTTTACCTTTGGTAATGGTATAATTTTGTGCTGTGATTTCTAGCTTATCGAGAAAACTCACGAACGTGAATTTGCCGTTCTCCAAATCTATGCTGTAAAATAAGAATTGCTTATTACTGTAAGTACTGCTGTGTATTGACTGAGTTTGAAAATGCAAAATGAAATAATAAACATGAAAAATTAAATTAACTAGCTCAACGAATTAAAAAATTAAAAGGGCGCAAAAGAACAATTAAACTCAGAGTTACTCTTGCGAATTAAACTTGAATTTAATCACGAAAAGTAAATTGTGCGTGAAAGAAATCTGACTTTCTTAATTACACCAAAAATAGAAAAAGGTTTAATCAAAAATAAAGGAACAGAATTTTGAATGACGTTAAATACACAATCAATAATTTTATTATAAAAAAAACAAGTTAATTACAAATTTTTGCCGAAAAAAAAACCGTGGACAAAAGGTCCTGGTTTAAATCAAAACTGCTGAAGATTCTAAATTACAATAGGACAATGCTATTTCCTATATCAAGGCAAAAGATAAATAAGTTCAGGTTCAGTTTCAAATCAAAATTAAAATAAAATCCTAGAACACCAAAAATTTGCAAAAATTAAAACTAAAAGCAAGCACAATGCTTCTATTCACCCAAACCGAGGTGATTAATAAAATAAAACCGAAACAGCAAACTAGAAAACGGAAAAATTAAACTCTAAAAAATTATAATGAGAAAATTACAACTAATATCTATCTTCCTGCACAAAAATAATAAATGATCTTATATCTAAATTGTGTACACAACAATATAATAACAATTATTATTAAACGAGTTCCTTGATGGACGAAATAAAATCAAATTAAACGAAACAAATCTCTAAATCAAAAGTATTAACAAAATGGCAGCAAACAAATTTGAAATATATACTCACGCTCAAACGTCTATCTCAGAACTAGTTCTTACAAGGTTAAACAGACGTATAGTGTGGAGGTCATGAATGTTTGTAGTTACGTCATTAACAGGTCGGTAAAGTAAAGACAAGCGCAGTTTAAAAAAATTGGAAGCATTCATACACACAAGCGAGATAGAAGTATATAACATAAGTCGTAGCTACTTAAGCTATACGTCCATATTTGATTAAGTATCAACAAACTAGTTGAAGTGAGATAGAATACGGTCGAGTAATGCGTAAATAAGAGCTTTAATAATGTTTACCACAGTGCATGCAACTGTAAGGCAACCACGAAATTTTAATTCATTTTACCGCTCCGTTGACATTTGATATCTGCTTTTCACTCGTTTTTACTGTTTATTTCCCTTCTTTAGTTTTGAATTTTTATTTACTTCTATAATTTCTTGTCTCAAAAGTTCTTTTCAGAGCTATAGTGAAGTAAATCGTTTAGTTTGTGGTAAGTTTAGAGGTGTTAAAGAAACATACAAAGACTTAAAACATTTTTTTAGGTTACAGTTCAAGATGCCCGGTAAACGACTTAGTTCTTGTTGCCAAGAGTTGGTCAGTCGTTTACTAGTGTATTTCGAGGAGGAAAAGCGAAATGGAAGTCCTTTAATATCCGTTGATGCGGTCCATGAGGTAATTATAATTGCTTATTTTTAAATTAAAACTGACATACAAATTATAGAGTTGCGAATGCTTTGGGCATTTCTATGGGTACCGTCTACAACATAAAACGCAAGAAGGAAACTACATCTGCTGTTCCTTCATCGAGTGGCTCGACAGCCTTGTACAAGCCACGATTAATGCCCAAAACATGTGATGTGTCAGAGAGAAATAAAATGGATGTGCGTAAAGTAATTTATGAGATGTACAATGACAGTAAGTACGTTATGCAATTAAATTTCAGTTCTAATTTAATATATTTTTATAGAAAAGCATGTAACAGTAAAAGTGTTACAAGAAGTGTTGGAACACAGAAATATTTTACATACCAGCGTTTCCTCACTACGACGTTTACTGCATCTTTTGGGGTTTAAGTTTAAAAAAGATGATAACCGCAGAGCTCTTATGGAGAAAAATGACATTTCTGCATTACGATTTTCCTTTTTAAGGAAGTACAACGAAACATTGACATCACCTCTAAAGAGAGATATCGTATTTCTAGACGAAACCTGGATATTTTCAAAGGGAAGTCAAACAAGATCGTGGCAAGATGACGATATAAGGAGTGTCAGAAAACCCAAAGGTTATGATGGTAAACGATATATCGTGTTACATGCAGGTACAAAAGTGGCTTATACAGAATGCAAGCTTGATATTTACATCAAAATCAAATACGGGTGATTACCACGGGGATATGAATAGTGATTTATTTACAAAGTGGGTTGAAACCCAACTAATCCCTAATTTAGAAGAACCGTCAATAATTTTAATGGACAATGCCCCGTATCATAGTGTTTTAATTGAGAAGTCACCAAATCAAAGTTGGACCAAAGGAAACATTATTGCGTGGCTAAATAACAATAACATTTTCTATGAAAATGCAATGAATAAGAGCGAACTTCTGGAAATAACCAAGAGACATAGGAAAGAGAAGGTTTATTTATTGATGAATTACTTCGAGCACATGGCATGAAGTTTTAAGACTCCCTCCATATCATTGCGATTTCAATGCTATCGAATTGATATGGCACATGCGAAGGAAGATATTATAATAAGTATATTGGTCGGGATGGTTATGGTGATAAACAAGTATTGGAAATGTGGCAGGAGAGCTTGGACAGCTGTACACCAGACATCTGACAAAATTGCATAAATCACACAGAGAAATTAATTAAAGAGTGGTACGAACGCGAAGCAAATATAGAAGACTTTGTTTTAACAGTTAATTGCGGATCAGAAGATGAGAGCGAAGACTCAAATTAAATATATTTTTAATTGCACTAGTTTTTTCTTTCAATATTGACATATTTTGATTTAATTTACTGCATATTATGTTTTGTATATACCATTGTATAGAAATTATGTTTGCTACATAAAATAAAAACATCATCTTTCGTTTAATTAATCATTGATAATGTATATTAAACTAAATACTTTTATGTTGCTTGAATATTTTCTACATTTTGATTTGCAAATAGATTTTTGATATGAGAACTACATTATTGTGGTAATACATTATTTCATTGAGAACACGTTTAATAATAAGCTTAGCCTGATCACAAAAGCATTGTCAATGGGGAAGTTCACTATTTAGAATCCTATTAGTTGCATTACTCATGATTGTTATTAAAACGCAACGTTGACTAAAAACTGAACCAATCCTTTCAGTTATAAAAGAAAATCTATTAAAACTGCGTATAACCTCATTAAATTTTGCCAATTGTCATTTCGTACAGTTCACTGTAACAATGTTGGTGTGCCTGAATTTGTTTCAGACGCTGCATACGTATAAGCAATATGACGTACTACAAAATTCATGATCTGGCTGTAAACATATAAATATTACTCAGCGCTACGGCCTAACGCAACCGCACTAAACATCCAAGAAAACTACTAGAATAAACATTGAACAACATGAGCAAATGCTGAACATTTTAATGAGTGAAATAAATTAACTGAATAATTAAATAAATAAATTAAACAATTAGCTCAATAACTATATCTTATATAAAAATAAACAATTGAATTTGTGGAAACCCTTACGACACAATGAAAAAGGCTGATCGGATTAAACAAGAAAAAATCTGCAATTTCGAAAGCCGGGGTGCCAGACCACAGCAATACGTACTAGTATTATTATTATTCTTTATTTGCCAACAGTTCTAAACTGAACATAGACATCTGGGAAGTCAACTAGATGAAAACTCATTAATATCATAAAATACATTTTATTTGTATTACGTAGATATAAAATTATTTTTAGAATTTGCGAGTGAATACCTTTAAAGAAACCCTTAGCGTCGATAAATTGATGAACCATTCAAGGTATTATATTTTGTACCACTTTTGGACTCTTATATAGCGCACTACCTAGACTAACAAGGGAACACCGGCGGGTGTCCCCCTCCGATTTCGATGAAACTTAACAGATCGAAAGAGTACCTTAAAATAAGAGACACGTATTTTTTTTTATCGGCGTATCCGCACGATTTTGGGGTACAGCCCCCTCCAAAGCTTGGACGATTTTTCAATTTTTGCAAATATTTCCTAAATTGTAACAGATATTAAATTTTCTTCTTAACATAATTTGCAGCATATTGCATGGCCCTAAGGGTGGCGTCGTCCGTATTCGCAAAAAGTTAATAACGGGGGACGGGGTACCCCATACCCCCCATTTTTTTTACATTTTTTCTTTTCTTATTCATCAAAAGAAGGCCGATTTTACATAGAATACGATGATGTATAACAAGTTTAGAAAATTAATAATTGTAAAAATAGAAAAATAATAATAAAGCTTCAAAATTAATAAACTTGTCTATTGATATAAATCAAATGAACTATAACAGAAATAAGTTTTTATCCTTAATATAATTTCCAGCATAATACATGGTCTCAAGGTAGATATCTTCATAAAGAGCTAATAGCGGGGACGGGGTACCCCATACCCCCGCTTTTTTAATAATAAGTTTATTCATTATTCATCAAAAAAAGATCGCTTTTACATAGAAAACGGTGATGTATAATAAATTTAGAAAATTAATAATAGTAATAATAACTCAAAATAAATATATGTACGTGTCTATTGTGATGAATTTGATATGCACTTATCTACGCATACGTGAGTTTGCGTTCAGTCACTTCAGATATAATTGGTAATTTGCATTATAAATTTAACGCGATAAGGGATCTGGTGATTAATCATATTATTATATAGATAAAAATAAATCCCCGAATGCATAGTAATAACCACGAACGTTAAGTGGTCACGTCTGCATTTAGGAAATAAGTATATAAGACGAGTATTCCAAATGAGAACATTAGAAGTCGTTTTTCGTGCAGTGTAGGTCAGTAACTATAGTTTCGCACAATGGCGGTCGTAAATATAGCAAATATGTTGAACATGTTACTTGCAACGTTGCAAGTTACTAACATCGCAACAATTCCTTTGACATCGCAAGAAAGTGCATGATGCCCTGAAAAATATAATTGTATCTGCTCAACAAGACGCCATGTTCTCCTTTCAAGATATAACGGGATTAGAGTTTGAAGAATTAGCAGAACCACACGAAGCGCAATTTGTGGAAGAAAAGCAGAAGACGAAGAAGACAATTGTGAAGATATTGCATGTGTTCCTGAAGAAGGGGTAGCGTTATAGACCTAGATTACAAAACTAGCTGTCGACTACTGGAAAAGTGGTAAATCCAAGCAGGACTTTGGCAGGTGTCATCCAAAAATTCAAAAAAAGTAAAAATCGCTACGACAGTTGCGCAGATGGGAAGAAAGTGTTAATAGAGGCGGCACCCACACGGATAAATTACGGTTTATTACTGAATACGTTCTTACAAAATTTGAAAATAGCATTTTGAATAGAAAAATAATTCACGACATGGATCTTCGACGGTGGGCTTTAGAAGCTAAAGAAGAAATTGGACCGAATCATTTAAAGCAGGACTTGGTGGATATGGCACTTCAGAACAGTACAAATAAAAAATATCTACGTAAGATAACAAAATCTCAAATGGACAGAAAGAAAATTCCACTTCCTAAAAGAAGCCAGTATTTTACCGCGGAAGCTATTGCCATTAAAAAGCCCTGGAGTATATCCAAGACCACAATAACTTTTGTTCAACCATTTTCACCGATGCCAAAAGTGTGCTCATGAGCCTGCAGAATTTTAATCACACTTCTTCTATTCTCATTGGAGAAATACTTCTCTTGGATTATCTATTGAAAGAACGAAAGAAGTTTGTCACTTATATATGGATTAAAGGGCATTCACAAATCCTTTCAAATGAAATAGTAGACACCTTAGCGAAAGAGGCGCGTCATGAAAATGTTACTGAAAACACACGAATACCATATACAGATTTTTTGACATCCACCAAGAGGAGCTCCGAGAGAATTGGCAAGCACGTTATACCAGTGCTATGAAATAAGCCTACCATTATTAGTGTTGTTTCCGACCATCAAATCTCACCGCTGGTACGACAAAGCCCCTGTAAAGAAAAGCCTATCATCCCAGATCCATAGGATTACTTTCAATCACGGAAGATTTCCGTCTCATCTATATAAAATTAAACTATACGAGAATGATATATGTCGCGTCTGCGAGAAAGAGCGTGGAGACTTAAACCATATGATATTGGGTTGCTGCAAAATTAGAAAAGAAGTTTCAGACTTTTTACAAATTTTGACTAATATGAAAATAGAACTGCCAGTGTGTATGAACTATTTAATAGCGCTGGAAAACATTAACCTAAACCTTCAAATATACAAACATATGTGTAACATAGGTCTACGTATTTAGCTTCGTCCCTTTGTGTTTTTCCTTTGTGAGTTTTTCCTTTTATCCGTTGGCCTACCTGTTTGTTTTCTATTGTAAGTCACCCGATCGGCCCCGGGTGTGAAGCGAGTCCTTGTTCTCCTTGTCGTCCATTCGGGGAGTTTAGTTAAAGTATATATCATGGACTAGCATATGTGGCTGATGGTTATATACCAAGGCCAATAATAATAATAATAATAATAAGATAACAAAATTTATTACTCGTTCTACGCGTACTGATATGGAAAACCTAAGGTTAGTAAGCGATACTTTTATTAATGAAGTCAAACCTTATATCACTGACATTGGCAGAAGCAACGTATACAACGCTGATGAGAGCGGATTAAATCTAGAAGTACATTCTGGTCGTACTTTAGCTGTGAAGGGTGAGAAAACCGTTGAAGGTATGGTGCAATCCTTGCACTCTACAACACATAGTCACACAATTTTGCCAGCCATTTCTGCAGGCGGACGCCTACTTTCACCACTATTTTTAGTATTAAGAGAGTCTACGAATACGTTTGGACCTCGAGTTGCGCAATCATTGTTTCGACCTGTAAATGTGTATATTTCTTCTTCAGTATCTGGTAAGCTTACTTCAAATCATTTCAAAACCTGGCTTTGGCCCGGTATTCTCTCGAACACCGGGCCAAAGAGTGTCCTTTTGATTGATTCTTGGAGTGGGCATTGTGTTGCCGAACTTCAGCAATTAGTGCCCAAAGACAAAACTTTGAACATTTTAAATATACCAAAAAAGAACGACAGCGATGGTACAACCTCTAGATGTATATGGTTTTAGACTGTGGAAAAATTTTGTTAGACCTTTTTTCGGATATAGTGATTCTTATGAACTACGACATAGATTTACATCAGAGAAATAATATTGTTAAGTTGCAATCCCTAACCCATAATCAGTTTTCTTCCCCAAGATTTTTCGACGTATTCAAGTACTCGTGGTATAAGAGTGGATACGTTAAGGAAAGACCTGGGCCCTTTAAAAATCCTGTAGAGTTTTGTTTTAACAAAGATGCGCAGTGTACACCCTTGTGTAGTATTTGCAATAAACCAGCTATTGTGCGGTGTTCATGGTGCAAACAAAATCTGTGTTTTAAACTCTTTTACACAGACTATCACTACTGTTATACTTACGTAGCTTAATTACTGTATGTATATTAATCTTGTTCGCTATTGCAATACATATATACCAATAATCGCATTACAGTATGTCATATATTTAAACATTTATAAGCATTATAATGTTTTTCAATTCTGTTCTATTGTTTCCGAAATGTTATAATCGTTACAAACACATTAGTTATATTTATGCTCCATTGAATACTTACATTGTACACCTACATTGCACGAAAAAAAATAAATTAAAAAATATATATGTATGTATTATTTAATCCTTCGTCCTGTGTAGCAAATTTGTTCATATATACGCACTAAAGGATTATGGTATTCTAAGAATGAATAACATTATTAAGGAAATATATAAAACGCAGTCACTAACTGCAGTTGACAAAACGATTTATATTGCTACCACCGATAAAAGTTTCGTATAGTATATAGTATAAGTAAGTAGGCATAGGAAGGTTTGACCATAGCTTGTCGTATCTACTCGACAAGCTATGGTCAATAATTCTAAATTAAGAAATATTTAAGTAAGGAGAGCAGCGGAGTAACGACAAATAATTGTTGTTAATGTACTATATTATTATTATTACAATCATTTTTATTATTAATCCCTCCAAATTTATTACCATTGTTTTCTATGTAAAAGCGATCTTTTTTTGATGAATAATGAATAACTTATTATTTAAAAAAGCGGGGTATGGGGTACCCCGTCCCCGTTATTAGCATTTTTATGAAGATATCTACCTTGAGACCATGTATTATGCTGGAAATATGTTAAGGATAAAAATTATTTCTGTTACAGTTCATTTGATTTATATCAATAGACAAGTTTATTAATTTTAAAGCTTCATTATTATTTTTCTATTTTTACTATTATTAATTTTCTAAACTTGTTATATATCATCGTATTCTATGTAAAATCGGCCTTCTTTTGATGAATAAGAAAAAGAATAAATGTAAAAAAAATGGGGGGTACCGGGTACCCCGTCCCCCGTTATTAACTTTTTGCGAATACGGACGACGCCACCCTTAGGGCCATACAATTTGCTGCAAATTATGTTAAGAAGAAATTTAATATCTGTTATAATTTAGGAAATATTTGCAAAAATTGAAAAATCGTCCAAACTTTGAAGGGGCTGTACCCAAAATCGTGCGGATACGCCGATAAAAAAAAATACGTGTCTCTTATTTTAAGGTACTCTTTCGATCTGTTAAGTTTCATCGAAATCGGAGGGGGACACCCGCCGGTGTTCCCTTGTAAATAATATTAATTACTTGTGGAATTAAATATTTAAATTCTCGTTACATACGGTGTTATAGGTACTCTGCATTTTTAGGTAGGTTGGTGGTTATTTCCTCTTTCCGAATATTTTTTTAAATCACAAAGTATTATTATCATAGAATAATAACCCAACTGCCCAATTAATGTTCAGATTCCCAGTAATATACATTATTTACTAGACAGCGATGTTAAACAAAAAACATGTTACTGAAATTTTGCAGCAACATTAAATAATGATAGAAATATTGCAGGCCATTACAGTAACATTCAATGTAATCAGGAAAAAATATTTTAAAACAATGTTGCAAAAACAAAAACTTTGTTGTCAGAAATGTTGAGGTAATATCTAGTTGTAACATTGCCATATTTACAAAATTTACCTTTTATAAAGTGTAAGATAGGTACGTATATATGTTTCTGCAAATTTAGAATTTTAAAAACACAAAACTAATGGAGCAAATTTTCTCTATAAAGTAAATAATGGTGATGAAATTTTTTAACATTTTTTTGTAGCCTATAATAGTCATGTTAGTGGGGTTGTGGTTGCGCACTTGTAAAAGTTAGTATCGCTTGCCATCACAAGTTTTTCGTACCGCGCATACACGAGTTGGCGTGAACCTGTGAACCTCCTCTTTCACAATATACGGTAATCGTGACTGGACAGGGCGTGGATAAGACCATCTTGGGATTGTGCGTCGCAATTATTTTGATGAGAAAAAATTCCCGTTCATAATGAATCAACATTATCAGGTAAGTTTTATTTATAATGCTAAAGTAGGTATATCGATCCTTTCAAATTCATCGAAGATCTTTAAAGACAGATATGTATTATGTATATCACAACCTATATATGTTATAGTAAAACCTACCTGTTGTGCTATAAGGATGAGCAATGGCACGTAATGTCATTCTTAGAATTGATAGTAATTCTTGATCAAATACAAATTTTACAATAATTATAAACAGTGTTATATATAAAATATGCAGCTTATCCTCAATTTTCATATAAATAAAATAGTTTCCTGATCTCTATTTTTGACGGTCTTTTTTTTTAATTTCAAAGAGAATTAGAAGAAATATTGTACTCACAGATACAGAATACGAAATAACTGTCAGGGAATGGTTTCGTTATGCAAAACAAGATTTTATAGAAAAACAAGCAAATGTTCAAAGAATAAAATGCATTTGGGGCGTTTTTCTATGTGTTGTGAGTTTTTGTTTAGATTCTATTCATGTTAATTTATGTGCCCAATAATCTGTTTCCAATACTGAAGTTTATTAAAATGGAATTTAATGTACTTTTTTTTAATCAATAAATGCCTTTATTGTCTTCTGTTAGCAGCATTTTACTTTTTAAAGTATTTATTAATGTATTTCGTTTACTTAAATAGCTATTTATAATATTATTCATAGTATTACTATTTAGTTTTTACATAGAACTATATGATATATGATTGACCATTTTAATGTATCTGCAAAAATAACTACAAAAAAAGACCTATAATGCTATATTATAAAAATGTCTTATCCATTATATTTTACTGGCATTAATGTTTAATGTTCATATTGTAATTTTAGTAAGTGAAGATAAATTCGTATTAAACAGAGGGCCCGATCTATCGAGGGTAACATGAATTATAATATTAACATTGAATTTCAATAAGACTGATTGAGATTCCGTTTTATATTAATTAATATAACCTCTCGATAAACCTCAACATCATGTTTCTTGTATAATGCAGCAAGAACTTTCGGAGTAAATAAAAGATCCTAATAGAAACATTAGCGTAGATATATTTATAGAAACATTTAATTGCCACACTGTATCAATATTTCTCTTTAACATATGAGAAATGTTACGGAAGAGCTATACTTCAACATTAATCGTCATGTTAAAGTAATGTTACTCGAAGACCTCGTATTAACATTACTGGGAAATATAGTTTCGTAACATCGCTTAGGCGGACATTAAACAGTCGTAGAAATGTTACTGCATGTGGTACATTGTATATATTTTTGTAACATTTCGCGTTACAAGATAACATTTAGACGACGTTATAGTCATGTTATTTAGCCAAGTGGGAATTGTAGTATAGTTATTTTAACATATAGAAGTAAGTAGTAATATAAGTAATGTATGGCAAATATGTTAGTTTCTTTTAGAAAATAAAGTGTTAAAAACAAGGTGTGTTATTAAAAATAAGTAGTAGATGAAGGTCACGATACTACAAATTGGCGACGAGGATTAAACAAATTAATCAGAGAAAGAAATCAAGGACATTTAATTAATTGGATACCAAGGTGGTAAAAAAGTGAGATTAAAGGCTGGAAAATGAGTAAAGTAGGAAACATTGGCGACTACAAGGTAAGAGAGGATATAGAAATTTATTGTGAACGTTTGGAACAATACGTGGTAGAAAATAACACGAAGGAAAAGCAGAAAGTAACTGTTTTACTTTCAACAATAGGTCAACAAGCCTATAAAGTATTAAGGGACCTATGTGAGCCAGATTTACCTAAAACGAAAGATTAACAAAAACGTTATACGAGATTCTGAAATCACAGTTTGCACCGAAAATACCCGTACTAAGGTTACCAGTAACTTTCTTTAATCTTAAACAAGATTCGGATGATACAGTCAACAAATGGTATCTAAAGGTGAGAAATGCAGCAACACAATGTCAATTTGGGAAACAATAAGAAGACAAAATAAAGGATAAATTCATTAGCGGAATGAAACCAGGACCAGTATTAGATAGAATCTGTGAGGAGGATCACTGCAAGAAACTAAGTGAATTTTTAGATATTGCTTTGAAGAAGGAATAAGTGTTCATGTTACAGACAAGAGCGGTGGAACTTCATACAGTCCAGGGGAGGAGCCAGGTAGCTGAAAGAAGAAAAGAAAGTTATCGAGGCAGAAAAATAGTGAAAATAAAAAGTGTTATGCGTGTGGTGAGGGCAATAAAATAGGACATTTGGCAAAAGTTTGCAATAAGAAAAAGGATAAATTTACTGATAAGCAAAATATAAATTGTTATGTAAAAGCAGACAAAAATGACGCAGAGTTAACAAATAAGGTAGATATTAATGAAATGTTTTTGTTAGAATCAGTAAATTGCATCCAATTTTTAATGGTTAAAGCTGAAATAGAAAACGTAATATGAGATATGATGATCGATACAGTTTGTCAATTTTACCCAGCAATGTATATTATAAACATTTTAAGAATTTTAAATTAATCAATAATGGAGTAGAATTGAAAACTTATAATAATCAGATTATTGAATCATTAGGAGAAATTTTAGTTAATGTTAGTATACAGAGTGTATCAAAAAAGTGTAAGATATCAGTAGTCAAAGGTGGCTCTAAAATATTGTTAGGCCGTGATTTAATTGAGGAATTTAATTCAGAGTTAGATACATTAGATAGTAAGGTAGAAGTAAATAAAGTAGAATTAAATAATAAAAATGAAGACAAAAATTTAAAACAGTTAATTAACGAATTTAATGAGATTTTTGAAAATAAATTACGAAAATTTAATTATAAAAAGATACAGTTAGAAACAAAAAGTAATATAAAGCCAATATTTTTGAAACCAAGGAGAGTACCTTTAGCGTTAAAAGATAAAATAGAAAAAGAGTTAGATAATTTAGAAAATACTGAAAATAATGAATATGGCACACCTTTCGTACCTGTTTTAAAACCTAATGGTCAAATTAGATTGTGTGGTGACTATGAAGTTACAATAAATAAATATTTAGAAGATTTCAATTATCCATTGCCGACTATACAAACATTATTTTCTGCTTACAGGGAGGTAAAGAAAAATTTACAAAATTAGATTTTAGGACAGCGTATAATCAATTAGAAGTAACCGACGAAACAAAAAAATTATTAGCATGGAGTACACATAAAGGAGTATATTTAGTAAACAGATTACCTTATGGCACTAAACCTGCATGTCAAATATTTCAAAGTATTGTAGAAAATGGTTTACAAGGAATTGAAGGTGTTGTAAATTTATTAATGATATTGTAGTAACCGGCAAAGATAGTGAAGAACATTTGAAAAATTTAAAATTAGTATTTAAGTGATTACAAGAAGCGGGTTTTGTATTAAATTTAGAAAAATGTAATATCTTTGCCAAACAAGTAAAACACTTAGGTGTTATAATAAATGCTGAGGGAATAAGCAAAGATCAGGATAAAGTATCAGCGGTTTTGAATTCACTAAGACCAAAAGATGTCAGTCAAGTTAGAGCGTTTATTGTAATGGTAAACTATTATGGACATTTCATTCAAAATTTAGCAGAAATGTTAACACCTTTATATAAATTATTACAAAAAGATGTAAAATTTATTTGGTCAAAGGAATGTGAGAAGTCATTTCAAAAAGCTAAAGAAGCCAGTTGCTTTTGACAAATTGTTAATCCACTATAATCCAGAATTGCCATTGGAATTAGCATGCCACAGCAGCTCAACCGGAATAGGATGTGTCTTATTGCATGAACTGCCAGATGGGAAGGAAAAGCCAATAGCATTTGCGTCGAGAGTAGTAACCAAAGCAGAGAGAGGTTATTCTATGATCCATAAAGAAGTTCTTGCGATATTTTAGGGTACAAAGAAATTCTATCGATATCTGATGGGTAGAAAATCGATACTGGTGTTAACTTCTAGTTAACTTCTTATAACTTGAGAAAACTTGTATGAAAATCGAATCGTCCTGGAAACAGGTCACTGCATACTCATTATAGCACATTATAGGATAACATTGTCATGCGGTCGAATGTTGTAAAATCGCATATTCGACGGGTCCAATTTCAATATTTTATCGAGTATAGTACAGAGTAGTCGTCATCGTATCTGATGAGCTACGAAATATTTTTCATTTATAGTTTACTTGTAGGTGTATATTTTGTTATAAGAACATATTTATGACGATAGGTATAGAAATAGTTTACAGGTTTTAATATAGTTTTTGGTAAATAATTGATACATATGCACATATCCACAATTGGTTTTTATTTTTTTTAACTATGTTCCACCAATTCGACCCTTTTGTAACTTTAACATGTAGCAGCTAACTAATGAACAAAAAAGATATATTTTTTTGGTAGGTGTCACTTTGAGAGTTAGTATAAAAAATCACTCCAAAAAATGTACTTTCCGTTTTTAACAGTTTCCAGTGTCACAAAAATTCTGAAAAAAATTATAATGAGTTTATGAATAGTCAAGTACAGTTTAAATTTCATAAATATATCTTCTGGATACTGAATAAAAAAAATTACGTTAAGGATTGTCACCCCCATTTTTCCCTTACAATAGGGGTTAGGGATATGAGATTAATTGTATGGCTATTTTAGATAAAGAACAATAAAAACAAAGAAAGAACCCTTCATCAGGTGCGACTGCAGTTTTTATATGTTTAACCGGCTAGACCTTTTTTTAATTATTTATTTAATTAATTAATGTGAAATATACATTTTAGGAATATATATTTAAAGTGTTTAATATATTACATAAGTTGGCAACAACTATTGTAAGAAAATTCTAGATTGTTTTATGATGTAGTTTTTACCAGTTTTTACAGTATGTCAGAGGTTGAAATGATTTATAGTTTTATTAAACCATTTTTTTTAGAAACTGAAGGTGTTAATGAATGAAAACATTAAAAATACCCAACAATTAAGATAATATTTCGAATGAACTATGCTAAAAAAAAACAAAATAATCAGGAAACGAGCTAAACATTATAATTTTGTTGCTAAAAACTAGCAGTTTACGAAAAGGGCTTTCAAAATTTTTGGCAGACTCTATCTCTAAAGTAACAGAAAGTAATACCTAATTACTATATTAAAAAGTTCCTCAGTGACCAACAACATTTATTTTATATTTTATAAATATTTAAAAAATATTAAAACTTTCTTGAATATTAGTTATATTAATATAATATGCATAAAATATATTATAGAAAATATATTAGGAAAACATTTAAAAAATATATATGTTATGTAGCATTAACAATATATTATTGTAAATGTTTTCTCAATATATTTTTCATAACTCTGCAAGAATATTTTGCTTTGTATTTCTGTAAATTTTATTTCATATAAAAAAAAGATTGAATTTTTGCTTTTGTACATTTGGTGCGTTAGGACGAATAATATAAAATGGGTAAAATATGTAACATATTAAGTAGGTATGTACCTATTTAAAATGATAGTTTAAAGATTAAATGAGATAATATATATATCTAATATGATTTAATTAGTATCTAAGTTGAGCGCTGTAACTTTTCTATTAATACATCTGCGTTTTGTATTATATTATTTGTAATATTTGCTGTGATATTTGTAAGTTGCGAACGTCAACACAACATCTCTATTCATTACGGTGCCGGTGTTATATGATTTAGTATTGTTTATGCGTCTATGGATTAGGTACATAGAATGCATACGCGCACGTGCGTATCATCAACGTTTTCATTCGTTTGTCCGTTACATGTTATAGTTTATAATAGTATACGATTAGGGCAGATTAGGGTTAACTGTGTAATTAATTGTTGCGGGGTGTGTTTTAGTTTGTGTGGTGACTACGAGGTAAGCAAAACTTTGAACATGTCATCAAATCGTTTAATAATATAATTGTAGGAATTTTATGGCATCATATATGTACTGCATCTACCAGATAAATTGCTAGTGATTTGCTTAAGAGATTCATCTTGGTAGATAAGCGTCATAACCTCAAATAGAGGTTAGAATACGTCGTGTTGTTTTATTGTTTCTACGTAGAATGTTTTCAAATATTATGAAATAAAGTAAAAATAAGTATCGTAAGTATTAGAATGTAACTACCACTCCAATTATTGTAAATGCTCCAAATGTATTAGTAGGTGTTGATAATGTTGTACGATGTTTTATTCATGGTATGATCTAATACAATTGGCATTGTTTTAGAGGCCACAAGAAAACGCCACGAGAGCGGCACTACCGAAGATATGAAAAAAGCCATAGGGTTGTACCTGGCACCAGCCAAGGCTATAGACTTAAAAATGAGTATTTTTCATTTTTATTGGCTTATTCAGATAAAATGAAAATAAATACGTTTGTTTTTTATTTAATATTTTTAATTGAAGTGTTAATTAAAAAATAGTGATTAATTTGATAAACCTTCAGTATGCCTTAAAAGATGCCAGAATTATTGATTATTAACTTGTATGGTGAGTGTGAAAAAACAAGTTACAACTCTATGTATGTTTCAACTTTTCGTTATCGACGTTATACATTCTAAGTAACCAAGAACAGTTTTAGTTCATTTTGACAAATTAAATAGATGCATAAAAAAATCTCAATTTTCATTTAAATAATATTTTACAAATATTTTAGAAAAAATATTGCGCTTACATTAATTTTAAAATATGAAATAAATATTTTAATTGAATATTTTATCTATATTTAGAAAAAAATATGAAAAATATATTCAAAAACCTCTCACGAAAAATATTCATAAAATATATTTTTAAAAATATCTTTATGTAATATTTCTGGCTGTTAGGGTTATTTAAGCTAATTGAATCCTTAAATATAATAAAACTACATAAATTTCAATACGAAGAGGAATTTTTTAAACAGATTAGGTAATGGGTGCACCAATATCAAGTTTAATTGCGGAACTTGACAATCTTACATTTAATTTAAACTTTAAACATACTTTTTATGAAAGATATGTGTTTACTCAATTTACCTTGGCAAGATATAAATCATACGTTATCACAAATTAATACCTGTCATTCTAAAATACAATTTCCATTAGAGATAAAAAATAATATGAACTTACATTATGCACAAATCTTAAATACAGTTTATTTCAAAATATCCTATTTATAAAAGTTATCTTTCTGTTTGTAGATCAAATGCGTAGATAAAAATGTAAAATAAACATTTCGGTGGGACGGAACAAACAACTGCAGGCTCGATGTCTAAATGAATAGTCTTTCTGGTTCTTATACAGCGTATGGGTAGTTCAAAATTGCTGCGAAACATAATACCTTAAATGGTTCATCAATTTATCAATGCCATTAAGTTAGGAAGGAGGTTTGTTGCATAAGCGATTTGTTTTATAGTATATAGACTATGTCGAATAGCGCAGTCGCTATGTCATGGTATGCGTACATTATTTGAACAATTGCGCTCTATACAACGGCATTGTATATAACCGTGATTCATTTTTTTTTTCTTTTTAAACGTCAAAATCTCTAAAATATATAGAGAAAAGTGTGGAGGCACGTGCAGCTGATGGAATAATATATGATGTGATTTGTGAGACTTTTACTAAGGCTGTAATATACCTTAGTCGAGAAATTTTAATTTTAGTGCAGGGATGTTATACTATGTATTAAAAGACCTTACGGCTGTATGTCTGTTACTACTTTGGAGGGGCGCTCTTTCCTACTCTTTGCTTTTCTATACTATAATTCAATTTTGACGATTACAGTATACTTTTTGTATTATGCGCAACCTGACGTAGTTTTAAATAGTATGTTCGTTAGTGTTACACTAATTGCACTGGTGCATATTTTATCTTTCTCAAGTAAGTAAAGAGTGAATCTTCTATCCTGTTTTAATCACAAACCAGTGTAGAACGTATAGTACCAACGAACGCACTTAAAGTCAGCCCGACCCATATTGAGGTTTACCCAGTCGCCTCAATGGTTCTCAAGAAAAATACACTTTGCTGTTGTTATTTGATAAGCTCTAATAACAATACAAGTATGTGTTAACAATACATATACAGTTGTCACAAAGTCAAAATGGAACGTGAGCTTAGGAATAAGAATTAGTAATCTTGTGTTCATTTTACCGAACATCCATACATAACCATATAACATTCACTCTAAGTCATCCTTAATTCTCGGACTTTGTCAGAAAACAAAATCTTATTAAATACTTACGATAGCTCAGTAGTTACAAGCTTAATCCAGCTGTAAGAAGTTGCTTGGTACAAAACATACGTTAGATCAGTACCAATCATTGGTGCTTCCGGATATATAACTGGAAACATAGCTGGTATATGGTAGCATGCGTCACCTGAGGACAAAAATAAATAAAGTACTTTATTTAAATTAGATTTTGGGTGGCCTATGGATCTGTTCACCGCGACCTTTTCAGATCTATTATGAGCCCCTTTTTTCCTAGAGGATGCGCTCTAATTTTGTCCTCTTAATTAGGCCTATCATCTTTGAGAGCGGCTTCTTTGTGTAGCTACTAGCTGTGGGGCTCTCCACGCCCATTACTAGAAACCTTGTACTCGTCAGATCTTCACATTGGCACAGCACATGAACTGGTGTTTCTTCATCCTCTTGGCAGAATCTGCAGGTTGCGTCATCTGCCAGACCTATGTTGTGCATATGCCTATTCAGTCTACAATGACCAGTCAGCAGACCTACAATCATTTTGACAGTCTTCCTGTCTTTATTCAGTAGATCTCTCGTGAATTCAAGCCTCTGCTCCTTTAGGAACTCTTTTGCCTGTCTTTGTCCCGGTGATTTTTGCCACCACTCTCTGGACTGATTATGTATCCATTCATTGATGGATTATTTAATTTGCGATTTGGTAGTGTGGAAAGAAGAGCCAGCTGCAACAAATGAACTTGACGAACCTCGCCTGCCCAGCTTGTCCGCCACCTCATTTCCTTTCACGCCCGAGTGGCTAGGGACCCAGGCCAGGGTAAATTTCCTTTGGGTGCCCACCTCATCTAGGGCGTCCCAAATCAATTTAGAGTCCACGCTTATGGAACTAATCACTTTAAGTGTGGACTGACTGTCAGAGAAAATAGCGACGCTTTTACTTAGCTTGGTACATTTCTCCATTTCTCGGACACAGTGGTGTATTGCAGCAACCTCAGCTTGGAACACAGTCGTGTCTTTGCTGAAGCTTACCGAAAGAGCCTTTTTAGGCTTCTTAGCCTATATTCCAGCTCCAACGCCGCAGTCTGTTTTAGAGCCGTCTGTATACCAGTTTGAGTCCGCTCTTACTGGAGTACTTGTTTCCCAGTCCTTCTTATCTGGTATTGTAACCTGATATTTTCTATCTATCTAAGTAGAAAGAGTAAAATACTCAGAAAACGTTATAGAAGAAAATGAAAGGGAGAAAGTAAAGAATAACATTATAATAAATGGAGTAGAGACACAGGACAATAAAAACGAGAAAGTGGGAGAAATAGTAAATAAGATTATGGAAAATTTAAACATAGAAACAGAAAATAATGTAGTTAAATGTTATCGCAAAAGGATCGATAAGGATAACAGCCCAATAGTTGTAGAATTAAAGACAACTGAACTAAAAAATGAAATATTAAAAGCTAGAAGAAATAAAGGTATAATAACAGTAAAGGAATGTCGTATAAAAGAAAAAAAACAATAATATCTTTATAAACGAACAACTAACAAAACCCCAGTGACCAACTATATTTATTTCATATTTTATAATATTTAAAAATATTAAATCTTTCTTGAATATTAGATATAATTAATATAATATGCATAAATATATTATAGAAAAATATATTAAGAAAACATTTAAAAATATATATGTTATGTAGCATTAATAATATTTTATTGCAAATGTTTTCTCAATATATTTTTCATAACTCTGCAAGAATATTTTGCTTTGTATTTCTGTAAATTTTATTCATATAAAAAAAAGATTGAATTTTTGCTTTTGTACATTTGGTGCGTAGGACGAATAATATAAAATGGGTAAAATATGCATACATATTAAGTAGGTATGTACCTACCTATTTAAAATGATAGTTTAAAGATTAAATTAGATAATATATATAATCTAATATGATTTAATTAGTATCTAAGTTGAGCTCTGTAACTTTTCTATTAATCATATCCTGCGTTTTTGTATTATATTCCTTGTAATATTTGTAAGTTGCGAACGTCAACACAACACCTCTATCATTACGGTGCCGGGTGTTATATGATTTAGTATTGTTATTGCGTCTGTGGATTAGGTACATAGAATGCATACGCGCACGTGCGTATCATCAACATTTTCATTGTTTGTCCGTTAAATGTTATAGTTTATAATAGTATACGATTAGGGCAGATTAGGGTTAACTGTGTAAAATACATTCCGAAGACTTGCAATTTAAACGCTTTATTAATAGATCGTTAAAAAACAAATGTGACAAGACCAAAATATTTTAACAATGAATGTTTTTCCATGATTTTTTGTACCAACAAGTATTACATATCAATTAGGATATTGGAAACCTATAAAGATTTGAACGGAGAATTTTGTTAGAAGTAGTAAATTAAACAAATTAAATTATTAAAGCAGTGAATAACACTTTTTTCTTGTTTTATTTATAATACATTATGCAGTTAACTTCTATGTCTATGTAAAAACTTATAAAGCTATTTGCTTATAACTTCCACTACTAGTGAAATTTCTTTTAAATATTTCAACGTCAAAGCAAACATCACATTAATAAAATAATATCTATGATGCTATACATAATAATATAAGAGATTATTTATTTCCCTATGGCTAGAAGATGCCCTTAAGTTCACTTTGTATTTGTAGGTCACGAAAGCGTGTCTACAAAACATCAGAGGTGCCAACAATTATGTCCTTATTGTTACACTGTGAAATACACATTTTACTCTTTCAGATTCAAGACGAAATAGTAGGATTTTTAAAATAAACTTTTTTACATAATATTGTTTTTTCCACTGCAAAATTACAAAAAAATAAAATAAAACCCCGCAATTTTTTTTGCAATGAAACTCCAATTTCTATTTTAATTGAATAATATTACACTTATCCTTTGCATAGTTTATAAGAAGAAATGAACAAGCTACTACAATAGAATACATTCCGCCAGGGAATTGCACTACAGAAACATATAAAAGCATAAAAGTATTTCTAATTAATGATATTAAAAGCATACTTTTTGGTGTGCCATCTATTTCACGAATGCCAAACTAAACTAATATCTGTTGTAGCAGATATCTGTAAACTTCTCTTCTGTGTATCCCAGTTTTGTTTTTCAAGTTGTTTATCATAATTAGATTGTTTAATTAGCTACTCTTATGTTTATTTTATTTCTACAGCAATTCCCTAGGCAAGTCATGCAATTTTATCTACATTTACAGCTCCACATTTAAATTTTTTGTTAATTTTCTATATCGCCTATTCATGCATGTTTCACTTTCTGTTTTTAAACAATATATTTTAAGTATGCAATGGAAAATGTATCGTTTCGCTCCGCATATTCATGGAGAGTGTGTAAATGCCCTTGTTTTCCAGAAAAACCGCCTATGTTGCGAAAATAACTTGAACAAAGTAACCTATGTTATACTGCCATTATGTTGGCGCGAAAGACTAATTCAGCTGACAAGGCTACAGGAAGAACACTCATCAGTGATGTAGTCTTTTTGACAATGTATTAGGCTTATGTGCTTGTAATATTGCCAATAAATAACATAGTTTAGTTTAGTTTAGTATTAATACTGCGACCACCCCCTCTTCCGCTAGCTCCGCGCGGAGACCTACAAACGTCTGAAATCGGGGCCAATTTAGATGTGGCCCCAGTTCGCCGCCTGTCTGCATAACCGCCGCAGCGTTCGTTCTGTACTTAAATGTGTGTGTGTGTACGTGTATTTATCGATATCTTTATAGAAAATAAGAGCTTTTCTAATGATTAGTTAGTAATTTGCAATGGTGAGGCCATAGCCCCGTGACTCTTTAAGAGGAGCCGCCCCTGTATACTTGTATATTATATATTATGCTAAAGCTTACCTTTAATTATAACAGGAATCACTTTGTTTGCATTCTCCACCAAACATTCACAGAATTTCGGATCCGAGAGTGAGCATCTGGGAATGTAAAGCGCTAAAATAATGGCATCGTTAAGAATACAACCTTTGTGGCTATTATTTTAAACAATTACGGGTAAAACTAGAATTACAAGTTCTAATTAACACATATAAATTTAAATTCTTTAAAAATTTGAACAAAAGCCTTACGTAAATCTAATCCACCACCACTAGCAAGGGAAAGAGCAGTGGTTAGAAGAAGTAGCAGACTTGATTTCAACATTGTATTCGTGGAAGGAGCTCGATTTACAATTGTGCTATTTTTAATTAAGCCCAGCTCTTTAAATACGTGCAAAACATTTTATGTTGTTTTAGTTTTAATATATATTGCGTAAAACTTAATTGTTTAGGTTATTTAATTCCCTTTTATGCTTTGTTCTCCTATAAGGAAGTGCGTCATTTAGGTTTATATTTGCACTGCTATATTTGTTGCATTGTTCATTTGTTTCAGGTGTTTATTTGTTGTTTTTGTCTATTCTAGGTTATTATTCACAATTTTTGTGATATACTCTGTTTACTCAAAGTCGATGTTTTTCCCAGCTCGGATCTTCACATTTGCTGTTCCATTGCCTACACATATGACGTTTTAATCAAAAAAGTTGCATAATTTTCCTTTAGCAGCTGTGTGATTCGACCACTAAATTACGTAATCGTGTGTTCCTGCAGACATATAATTTATTTATTTTAAAGTAAATCAGTGGCGGTTTCTATAGAATAGCACATGGAGCACGTGAAACCTCTATAGTTCGTCTCAACTTTAAGATGCAGTATACGTCTTATGGGAATTCGATTCGCGATTGCCAAATCGTCGCATCAGCTGCACATTGCTACTACCGGTTGCATTATTTGAGGTTATGACAATTAAAATGCATATATCAGTATATGTTACTATCTTCTCTATGATATATGTTTATGTGGTCTCAGATACGAAAAGGGAGCTATAAAGCAGCAATTGCTTATATGCTGAAGAAAGAAGCAATTATAATCGTTATCTCGCAAACTTTTTTCGGTTTCTTTTTAAACGGAATCTGTGGAAAACAGTAAAATATAAAAAACCATATACTGTTTTTATTTAAGAATCAGTAAAAGAGCCGATAACTTTATTTATTATTACTCATTAACGTAATTTACATTCCGAACATTTATTTATTGTATATGGGGTATGATATAATTTATTAAATTCAAAGAAATAGATACAATCCTTTAATTAATTATAGTTTCCACGTTTGTAACAAAAATAGCTGGAATCATACAAATGCCCACGTAATACAATAATATTTATGAAAGGAATAGTAATTACACACGTCTTATCTAAATTTTTTAGTCGGTCGACGAATCAGTTTGATCTTCGGATGATGAATCTGTTACACGAATAATGAATTCTTCAATGTCATTTTGCAAATTATCCACTATCCACATTTCCTTTTCAATATTTTTTACATGTTTGATGTAGTTTTGCCAAATTAGCAACATTATAGTGCGTATAACGCTCTTTGAATTAGTTCCTCCATGTCTTTTACCTTAATGTGGTATTGTTCATTTTTATGCAGTTTTTTACTTGTGCCCATACCATTTCAATGGGATTTAACTCGCATGGTAAGGTGTAATCGCAGAACATGATGACCGTTTTCTTTAGCAAGTTCATCAATCCTGCTTTTATCATACTGCGGTTTAATTTGTGACACGCAAAACAGCAAGTCCCTTTTTAACATATCGTCAGTTGTTGGAATTTGTTTCTTACGGAGCCAATCTATGATATCAGTTTTTCTCCATGCTGCCGTTGGAATTTTTCTAATTTTCTGCAGTGATACGAAGCATGTCAAGAACAATAATTGACATCTGCGGTATGTTGGAAGTAATTTCTTAATAAACCAATCCTCGTATGTTCTGAGCCCATCTCATGATGAACATCAGCAGTGTTTTTCTTGCAGAGAAATGTATATTCAGCACCAGGAACAAATCCATTATCATCACCAGCATGAACTAATGCAAAACGAGGTCCGAGCCCAGTGGGTGATTTCAAGCCCGTACTTAATCCTTGTATAAAAGCTTGCCGACTATTTTGAATAGTGGTGTCTGTCCAAGTTTTATTTACTGCATGCCCTGTGTTTACCATGATTCATCGGTATATATTATGGTTCGACCTAAAATAATATAAAGTTATATGCATGTCAAATAGCAAAAACTACACTGTGCCTTCTTCTCTAAATTTCTTGATCTCTCGTAAGTATTTATGTCTCCACCGAATAATGTCATCTCGTTCGATGAGTATACTTTTTCGTCCTACTTTTTTAAATTCAAAACCCATATCATGTAATAACCTATGTAAGGTTGCTCGACTGAAGTTAGGAAGATCATCATCAGCATTGACAGCAGCAAGAATTGCATTAATGTAGGTGGCATATTCTGTATAAAAAATCCATGCACTTTACGTCGTATAAATGCTTGCGTGTTCTCGTCATATGTTTGTAATCGGTCGTTACTTGTATGCCTTTCCTTTTTTTTGTATTTTTGGAGTTGATACGAACCAGTGTGTGCTCCTTCTTTATACTATATATTGTACGTTCTGAACAACCCAAAGTTTGCTTGCTTCTTGAACAGCAGCACTCACATTCATAGATTTATTAAATAATTAAAAACATTTGCAATCACACACTTCTCCTTCAGGCTAAATTGTTCTCCCTTACACCGTATTCTCCCTACACCTTCCATTAATGCAGTGAAAACTGTAATTAAATGTATAGGTTATATAATTTATAAAAATCACGAAAAATACCCATATTACCTTGTGCGCGCTTGAAAAGGAGAGAAGCGTTCTGAAAAGAACGATTTGTGCTATATATAAACTAATTAACGTGGAACTTAACTGTTTTAAAACTACGATGATGACGATTGACAACAGTTGATGCTAATAGACAGATGACAGATAGGTATTAGTGCCGACACCGACATATGTAAATAAGTGGCAACATATAAATCGGAAGTGAAGATAGCGTTAGTGACAGCAACTAGGGATAGTAAGAGATGCACAGTGGCTATTATATCCCATACTGCATCTTAAGGTTGAGACGAACCTTAAACAAATCATCGATTACAAACTAATAAAATCTATTACTCGATCTTAATATATTCGTGAAATATAACGCAGCGAAACGAATAAACGACGCGACGTTACTTTCTATACATATGTATGTACATCGCGAGCAGCGACCGACGACGGAGCACGTGCACCGAGTAGGCGGGACTACGTTGATTTTATCCAATGCCTAGCCGCATAAAGGACGTAGCGGAGGGATACGGCAGATTCCATATGAACGGTGCACAAATTGAGTGTGCTCCTGTGCTCGCTTTCGTTGCGTTCTCGGGTCACGTTAACAAATCGATCGACATCAACGTTCAGATATCGGGTTTTTCGTATAAACTATATTATATATGTTTTGTTTATGAATGACTCACCGTTCACAGGTCGTAACTACCATAAGAACCAATACTGTTTGTTGGGGACAGTTTGTAATGAACCAAGGTGCGTAATGGAAGCGGACATTGACCACACGACTAGAGAATGGGTTACTGCATGCTAAGAGGCAGAGTTGGTCTACGCCAATATGCTAGATAAAAATATCGCCATGAGGGCCATTAGAGGGTGTCCTCAAGGGGGAGTACTGTCACCACTGCTGTGGATCTTGGTCGTGGATGATCTCGTCAGATCATTAAACGACAAAGGAATATGGACGCAGGGGTATGCTGATGACATTGTCATCGTAGCTAGGGGGAAGTTCCCAGGCGTGGTGGCGGGCATCATGCGTAATGCACTGCGAATGGTGGAGGAATGGTGCCTTTCACAAGGACTCTCAGTTAATCCACAAAAAACAAGGTTGGTTACCTTTACCAACATGAGAAAACTCACTGACCTAGGCGGCATTAGACTGTTTGGGCAGGAGTTACAATTAACCAAGGAAGTAAAATATCTGGGTGTTGCCCTTGATGCGAAACTGAGCTGGAAAAATCACATAGTTAAAACAACTACCAGGGTCACGCAACTATTTTGGCGCTGCAGGAGAGTTGCTGGCAAAACCTGGGGATTAAAGCCGAAGGTGATCCATTGGCTATATACTGCCGTGATAAGACCAGCGATAACATACGGGGCAGTAGTCTGGTGGAGGATGACAGAAGTGTCCAGAGACAAGCATTGCTGGGTATCACTGGTGCAACTAACAGTACAGGGACCGCCTCTCTGGAGACCATTGTGGGCCTGCCCCCGCTGGAACTCTATGTGAGAGCTGAGGCAATGAATGCGATCCTTAGACTGAAAGCCAACAACCTGTGGCATCCCAACTTCAGGGTGGGAGGACACACTTATACTACGGGCACGTTGCTGGACGGGTCATTGCTACAATGCCCACGGACAGCATGGCACCCGAAATTATCTTCACTGAAAAGGTTGAAAATCTCCATACCGAAAGAGACCAGGCACGTAGTGGGATCACTGCTAACGAAAACTGGTACACGGATGGATCCAAATCCAGTCAGGGGACAGGAGCCGGTATTTGTGGGCCCAGTCCTAATCAAAGGATATTCATAAGCCTAGGGAAACATACAACGGTCTTCCAGGCAGAGGTATTCGCCCTTGTAGCCTGTGCAGAAATTATTGCAAAAGGGGGCTACATGAGGAGGAAAACTAATATAATGACTGAGAGCCAAGCTGTCATTAAGGCAGTCTCAAACCCTGTAACTAGGTAAAACTGGTTAGGGACTGCAAACAATCCCTCATGCACTGGCACGAGACAACACGGTGTCTCTGATTTGGTGCCGGGACATGAGGATATAAAGGGCAACGCAATAGCCGATGAACTAGCCGAGAAGGGCTCTAAGATACATTTCATGGGTCCAGAGCCCGTATGTGGGATTACTAAGTGATTCCGCAAGAAGAGAGATCTGGACCTGGTTAGATAAAGAAAGTACAAAGAAATGGAGGTCGACTGAAGGTCAACTCCATACAAAACGCTGATAGGGGATGGGATGGTAGTTTCTCTGATAACCTACTCAAGCGCAGTAAGAAAGAAGTTAAAACCATTACTGGGTTGGTAACTGGGCACTGTCCTCTGAAAAAGCATCTATACAACACAGGCCGTGTAAGCGAACCGTGGTGTAGAAGATGCGAACTACAGGAGGAAACGAGTTTACATGTAATCTGTACATGTGAGGAACTGAAGGTACTCAGGCAGAAATATTTCGGGAGAGATCTATTGGAGCCCTCGAAGGTCCTCAAGTTTCCACTGAGCAAGATACTGGGCTTTATAGAGAACACCAAGCTGCTCGAGTGGAAATAAGAGAATCAATAGGGATGGTACAATGAGCACCTAGCTCAAGTGCCCACCCTAACTTGAATGAATGAATGAATGAAAAGGGTGCGTAATTATTTTGATTTATTAAATGACATCCTGCTGTAGTTTTTTATTTAAAAAAAAACAATTATCTGAATAAATTTCTTAGTTTAATGTTATTTTCATTTGAAAGTTGTTTTGATATTTTAGGATAACGGTGTATTTCTTTATACTTTAAGTTTTAACAGAATTTTCGTGACTATATATAACATGATATTATTTATTTCACTATTGCTATATTTTTCCGTATTGGACGGATTTGTTTCCAGGGTTTTTGTTTGTTTTCTGGCTCTGTGCTTCGTACGTGCGAGCGAGAGAGCCAGTGTGATATAGATATCGGGGTGGCTCACATGTGTTGTTTTCTTTTGCTTGGAATTTAAAAATTTTATTATATTAATCTATTACTTTGTTGCTGATATTAAGCCAGTGCTCAATGTTTAATCACACCCGTGCAGTTTAGATGAGTAATTAATACAGATCTGTATTAAATTTAATTTTATATTTTAGATTTAGGTATAAGAAGATTTTCAAAGGATTGTAGATGATAAAAGTTGATATAATTAACACAATAATCATGGTTGTAACAATTTAAATACTTAGTGTTAATTTATAAATATCTTAAATTTAACTTTGTGAAAAAAATAGGAAATTAGACAATGTATTTGTTAAAAAAAAACTATCTATTTTATTTAAAACACTGATTTAAATGTTAGTTTGAAGTACTTCATCTACAGCAATACGTTTATTAAACCCGCGCAGATAAAATCACAAACTTAAACTCGTAAATATTTAATTTTTCTCAAAAAACGTACATTTCCCTCAAAGATACAAATAATAATCGAGTTTTTTAGAAAAACAAAAATAAATTGGCAACAGCGCAGCCGCAGTTAAAAACTACCCGGCATCGTTAAATCCCTCTGTTAAAGCCGACAAAGCAAAGCCGCCACTAATGCGCTTTGGTGCAGCCGACAACAAAAAGAATATATATAGTACGTAAAAGAAGTAATGAAATGAATATACAGTACGTAAAAAGATAATGAATGCAAACAAACAAAGTAATATTATAAGTAAACACTAAACAATATAAATAAGAACTATGGATGCTAACAGTTTTACTGTGCAATATTTGAAGACAATATTAATCGTTTAGTTATGAACAAAAAAATCAAGTTAAGAGTATGGGCAGACCAAAACCAGAACTTAATTTGACGCAAACTACAAAGGGTAAATTTAGAGACTTTACAAGAAAATTTAAGGACATGTACGAAGAAAATGATTGGATTTAGTTAAAATTTGCATGTTCTTGATTTTGTGAACACCTACTACGTTTCGATCACGAGCGCCACTGAAGTGAATATGAATATCGCATCATATCTATTTTGTGAGAGAAATAAATTTCCATATTTTATCCAGAAAGTAGGTGAAGAGGTCACCCAGTTCACCTGAATAGCCACTGTTTCGTTCCATATTAATTCCTTTTGTATAACATTTTTATAAAGTCCTTGTCAGCCAATTTCCGCAACAGCGGGTGATGAACAACTATCTCTATCACATGTTCATCAATTGGTAAAGATAACCTTGCAGACGTTATTACCTGTCAAGGCGTTGAAAGAAATAATATTGTAAAAACTTGTTTGTTTGTAAATGTTAAACTATGATTTTTTATAATATTAAATTCATCCTGCTTTAAATATAGAAACACACAGGTTCAATTAAATCTCTATTCTTAAATCACTTAAGTGTTACAAATGTTTCGCAAATTTAATAACAGGAAAAAAAAACAATTTAAAAACTAATTAACTAGAAAAATCATTTTTTTTTCTCTTTTTGGAATAATGCGGTCTAAGTTCTACCAGCACCCCAGTTCTAGTGGTAAGTTGTACAGTATATGAGTAGTAAGATGTTTTTATATAAAAGTTGACGTGTTGCAGATGTCTTTAGGCGGTTGTTGGTATGGAATATTTGCTGATAAACAATGTCCAATTGTTATATAAAATTTATTTCAGCTGCCACAAGGATGAGATCGACATACAAGGGTATCAGATGAATCATTAAAAAGACAGTATCAGTGTACCTAGCACAATCAAAATCTTCAAAATCTAAGTACATTTGAATTATTTAATCTTGGAAATAAAAAAAATTAGCACGCTTTTTTATCTTGTAGAAGTATGCCGTCCAGCATTAACCCTTCTTTTGTATATGTATGTTGTTAATATGTAGATTATTTTGAAAATTACTGGTTATCTTGTGTTGCTTAAATATTGCTAATCCATATTTTTTATTTTGCAGTAGAACCTCTCATTACCGGAATTATATTGACGAAAAAAGTTCATATGTAATATTTTATCTCTTTTCGATTATCCGGATTTTTCGTTATCCAGACCATGTTAATCTTCAATTAGTCCAGATACTGGAGGTTCTACTGTACATATGAATGGTGTTGTGACAAAATCTCCTATGCAATTTTTCCAAGTTTTACAGCAATAATTAGAAAGTATTTATTAGCGTCAATATCCTAACTGAAATCTCACTCGATCCCAAATTGTTTCCTATTCGAAGATTTGCGTTCTGATATTTATATCAATGCTTTATAATTATTGTTGCAAATGGAAAATCATATAGCAGATACTTTTACGAGACCATCCACATGTATATGGATTAGCAATATTATAACAACATAATAAAACGAGTATTTTTCAATATACTCTATATATTAATTACAATATTTACAAAATAAAAAAAAATCTGTCACTTCCTATATGGAATATATATTTGAAAAAAATATTATACGTATATAAGAAATAAATATTTGATGGGGATTTGTTCGTAGCCGTTAATGCAATTTTATGTTTTTTCGTTTTTCATGAGTTAGCGGCTTATTTTTATATAATGAATTAATTTTTTTTAATCAATTAAACTCTTCATTACGTTTCGACAATCTATTTATTGTTGTCTTCTTCAGAAAATTGTTTTATATAATTCAAATTTTTTTTACATTTAAAGACAATCACAAGGACATTTTTAAAACTTATTTTAAAATTAAGTTTTTTAAAAATTACAAAAACATTTTAAATGTAATCTTCGGCAGTTGAAATTCAAAATGTTCTCCATACATAGTAGTTTGTAGTTGACTAACATGTTTTGTTATCCTATATTTTGTTGATTCAAATGTAAAAATTCTTACTTCAATCAATTACCAAATAAAACGTTGTTTGAGACAAACAAATAATTTCGTTGAAATATTTGGTAAAGAAGGACCACAGTTGTCGGTATTAAATCTATTTCTTTGAATTAAATAAGGGATTAAATTTAAAGTTACCAAGTGCAATTCCCACCTAAAAGAACCAATCAGGTGCTTTCCAGCCACCTGCAGTATTTTTTTTTTTGTTATTTACCACGTTTTAAGCAGAATATAAGTCGTTATATAATTAGATTTAATAAATCGTGTCTACTTTTGCAACGGAGTAACATCGTATTCATTTTTATTACAACTTGGTGTTATTAAATGATCATGAAAATTGGGAAATGGATACGAAGAAATTATTAGAAGATTGGGGATTTAGAGATTTAACACTAATCTTTGAAGGTGAGTATGTACTAAATGTTTTTGTTTTTAATTAGATTTCGTGCATTATGTGAATGCGTAGATACGTACTACGTAGATATAGATAGGCAGCCCACTAAACAATGGCATACTGAATTCTTGACTGAATTTCCGCATAAAACAGGGTCATCAAAGTACTGGTAGATACACAAGGTTTTAGACTTCGAAATAGAAAAGTTTTTGCAGAAATTTTCTTGGCTCCTTCATGACAATATTTTTTCCAAATGAGGTTCGGGTGAAGATTCAAAATGATTGTCGTAAGAAAAAAACTGTTTTCCGGAAAAATTTATCTATACTTATTACCAATTTAATGAGTGAAGTTAGCTACATACAAATTTCATACATTAAATCAATTTTCTTGACATTTAGCGACATTGGCGTTCGTGTTGTAGTAGCCTTCGTTTATTTATCTTATAATTTTTTCAAACCGTGTATATTTACATCTAATATCACCAACAATAGTATTTTTGAATACTGTAAGAAAATAAGGGAATTTATTGTGGTAAGGCAGCAAATTATTTCATAACATAGACCTAATCTACAGAACGTTTATCTGTTTAAGTGTACAATGCCCTACACACCAGAGCACGAAACATTCATTTTGGAAGCTTATTTCCGAAATGGACAGCGGAATCATGAAGGGACATGGATATACCCTGTAGATTTATGTATTCAATAATTCCGTTTACAGTTTCCAGATGAAGAATTCGATGATTTGATTTTAAGCAGACATATTATAGACTTGTGCACGCTTTCGAGAAACAGGAAAGTTCGTAAAGGCAAGTCATCTGGTCGTCAGACAGTTCTTACAGAAAACAAAATTGAGGATGTACGAACTCGTCTAGATCAGAGTCCCACTAAACCATTGCGTCAATTAGCTCAACAAACAGGTAAAAAAATCAATATTAACATTAAGTGAAATAGTTTATTACATTTTATAATTTTACAGGCTTATCATACACTTCAGCGCAACGAGCTGTCAAAAGAAAGTTACATTTTCATCCCTATAAAGTTTCTACCGTACAGGAATTATTACCATTAGACCACGATAGGCGATTGGAATATTGTCATTGGTTTAATAACAATTTAAGAGACGATGACTTGCTAAACAAATCATTTTTTTCAGATGAAGCCTGGTTTCATCTAACGGGCTATAGTAATTAACAAAACTATCGTATCTGGTCTGCAGAAAATCCACACGAATTTCGAGAAACGCAATTGCATCGCGTAAAAGTTGGAGTTTGGTTAGCTATGTCCAGGCAACGAATAATAGGGCCAATTTTCTTCGAGGAAACTGTAACAGACCAACGTTATCAACAGATGTTGGAATTGTTTATTGCAGAGTTGCAAGAAAATGAGCTGGAAGCAGGTTATTTCCAGCACGATAATTCTCCAGCACATACAGCTCGACAAACCTGTCAATACCTCCAACAGTTTTTTTGCTGACAGGGTCGTTGGAGCACAAAGATGGCCACCAAGATCGCGTGATCTACCCCAATTAGATTACTTCATGTTTGGCTATCTAAAAAATAGGATCTATAGAAACCGCACGCATACCATAGAAGAACTGAGAGATGCCATTATCAATGCAGTACAGAGTATAACTGCACAACAACTAATCAATGTCTTCGAAAGCACGAAACGAAGAGTTGACGCTTGCATTAATGCTCATGCTGGTGGACATTTTGACACGCTCTTTAAACAATTTTTAAGTTTTGTCACTTAATAATTATACTGATTGTATGTTATAATTTAAAGTAATAAATAAATTTAGTTGAACACCAGTTAGTACTGAATTGTAATATCATAATTTCCTAAAGAGTTAAATTAATTACATTTCATTTTTGCAAGCAGAAATACCAATTCATAGTCGTTTATATAAAGCTAGTTCAAATATAGGTTACGTTTTTTCCTTATTTATTACAGATCCGTTTACTGTCTTGTGTTCCAATACTGACTTAGTTCAAACCTTCATTACAAACACGCGGCATACACCTACACCTTGCTACTATCTATAGGAGCGGATTTGACAATCTTTTTGAATCACATTGTATAACGCCTAAAAATCTAGTGGATTCACTCTGTGACAGAGATTAATCGTACAGCTCCAAAGATTATCTTTCGATGTATCTCTGCCGAGTATGGAAAATCGTAAATTTGGTTTTTTTCAAGGCTCATGGCTAATTCATTTTCTGCAAACCACATGAAAGGAGTTTCTAAAAGATCATTCGCCAGCTGTGTTGTAACCAACAGGGAGGTGTGGATCGTCTGGCCATTTATGTTGTGACTTTCTAGATCTTTTTTCAAAAAAAAAAAAAAAATAGAGAAAAGAGCTAGAAACGGTACAATTAAATAATATAAAATAAATACACAATGTCAATATATGTATATTTTATTATCTACGAATGAAAACTACAATACTCTTCGATAACAATATAGAGTGACCGGCATAAATATTGCAACATATGGAAAACTTTTTCTGGAGGATAGGTTGTGCATCTCTTTGTGCATCCCCAAAATTTAAAAAATATGCAATGAATCTGCAAAAAGTGAGGTTAGTTGACATGATATCCTAAAAGGCTATTTGAAGAAGTGGATTAGAATACAATTCTGAAGCAATTTGCGAATTTTTGTAAACATATTTAAGACAAATTAAAAATCATAATTTTTTCAGCTATTTTTTATTTGATTTCTACTAGCTCAACTGCAGTAATATTTCTAAATTCAGTTGATATCCAAACAATTCTATTAATTTTTGCATAATTAACACAGCGAAAACTAAAAAATACGGCTTCAGTATGACAGTATTGGTTGTTGCAATAAGGCACTGTATCTACTAGTAATAAGAATGAACATGTTTGTGAAACTTCATTTATTACTCTAATTTCACTTTTTGCAGATTCGTGGCCCATTTTTTAAATTTACCGCCGTGCTAGTGCTCACGTGCCGTGTATCAAAATACTTTTAAAGTTCCTAGACATGCACAAACTATCCCCCGCCCCCCCTCCCCCTCCTCCCAAAAAAATTGTATATTTTAAATACAAAAAAAAACCCATATATGCTACCAATATTTCTGCAGATCACTGTATATATATTTTACTATCTACGAATAAAAATTACAACACTCTTCGCACTATTGTCTCTATCCACTGCAGATATTTAGAGACCTTTATGTAAAGCGCGAATTTATTTATTTCACATGTATTGGTTGGCGTTTTTGGAACAAGGTCACTATGCCTCTGAGTAAAAGCGCTATCGTCCGATTGAAATAGAGACCTCCACCGCTGTCTCCCTTGCATACATTCATGTCTGGAAGAGGGAACAAAGTGCAAATCTTTATCATTGCCAATAGTTTATCACGTCGACTTACTGCTGTCTCTGTCGCCTGCACAAATTTTATCTTCTACTAGAAACTGATGACTAAACTCTTTAGGTAGGCTCGCGACGCACACATCTTTCGACCTGTAGGGTACAACGAGCTTCTTCAGCACATCGCTAGAGGGTCCGCCTTGCGTGGTGTAGCCCCAACCAGCGACCTAAGACAATTAAATACTTCTGTTATCGCCATATACATAAAAAATAGAGACAAGTACAAAGGAATACGGAAAATAAGGTTCAAATAGATAGTATTGTTTTTTTTCACCATTCATGTGCAAGTCATATAGTTGTGACTAGTGATGGGGCAATCGGATCCAAAAAGTATTTAATAAGCGTAAACGGATATGTAGTCACTACACTAAGAAAAATCGGAACTTTTTCTTAACGATTCTGATTCCTTTGCTAAACGATTCAAATATCGGTTCATACAGATACCGATTCTTTTTAGTCGATAAGGAAAAAGAATCGTTAAGCAAAATGTAGCCGATAAGGAAAAATATTCGTTAAGCATCACATAGTCGAGCCGATGTATGTATATGTAGACACCGAGGCCGAGGCGAGTATATTTGCGGCATATTCTTTTGATTTTTTTGCATTCTTATACGCTAGCTGCATAATAATTGTATAGAATTGTCTTAATACACACGCATACGTTATTTTAGTGAACTAGAATTACATTATCATTGGTTTAATATGATTTAGGCAATTTTAGTGGGTGCATTTGCATAATAAATTCAAGTATTTTTTTTTGTTTAGTTACGAAATACATAATAAAATAATCGAAGTAATATTAATGTATGCTAATAAACTGACTTTTGTTGTTTCTTATATACAGGGCCACCACATTCGCGTCGGTTTATATACGAAAAGTGGTACCATATTTTCAATTTTTTTTTTAAGGTTATACAGGTTCCGAAGGGTCATATTTCAAAATTATTTTGAAGTATACAGGGTTGACTCAAAGAAAAGTTACACACCAAAGTTGTAAAAAAACACCATTTATTATGACATATTTTGATAGTACAGACTAAATAAAGACAAGTTGGTGTTAGGTTTCTTATGCCTAACTCGATTCTTTTACGAGATAATTAACTATTCTTCAAAATGTAGATCAAAATTTAAGAGACATGCCTGTCATGCATATTTAAGCTAGATATTTTAAACTGTATTTATTTTTCAACTAAAGCATTAGACTTGATAATAAAATGAAAGTAATGCAAAAAATATACAGGGTGAACAGACACATACTTTAATTTTCTCTGTCTTTAAAGGCAAGTAAGTTTCTTATTGTAAATGGAACACCTATATTTATTACCTGATTGAGATTCTAATTTTAACGGTCTTTAAGATTGTATTAATGTTTCCTATACCTACCTCTTGTAGTTTCTTAGTAATTTAGAATTTTCTATTTCAAATATTAATTCCTATCCATTCTTTTTTCAAAAGTAGACTTAGACAAAAGTGTCGCTATTATTCATTATACACAAAGTTACTTGCCTTTAAGATAGCGAGAATTAAAAGTATGTTTTTGTTCACCCTGTATATTTTTTGCATTGCTTTTATTTATTATCAAGTCTAATGCTTTAGTTACAAAATAAATACAGTTTAAAATATCTAGCTTAAATATGCATGACAGGCATGCCTCTTAAATGTCGAATAAATATAATAAAAATGTCGAATACAACGAGAGAAAACAAAATAAAGTTTTCATGCACGTGTGCGATAACGATTTTTTGCGGTTACTTAGCAGCGGTTAGTAACTTACTATAGTTATTACGTACCGGCTTTTAAAAAAGCATATAGAAAATATACAATATTATAACTTGTATTTTATTTGCCGCTTTCCCATTAAGAAATATATTTTAGTTTGCCTGCTGATAAGCATAGAAATTTCAAATTACCTGTATATGTCCGTGAGTTTTAACAAAAAACAGGGTTTCCTATTATGTATATACTCTTTTATACTAAAGACTTTTGTGTTTTGTTCGGCTTTTTTGTTTGATATTTCACATTATAGGAAATTACGAATATGAACACTTTTTTGTTTGTTTTATTTTTTCTTATTATCCAAAGCGGTGTAATTTCAATGAAAAAAAGCAAATGTCTTAAAAAAGAGCTGGGTTTGTAAATACAGAACTCCACTAATTGCTTTTCATTATAAATGTGTAGTTTATCAACCTGATTAAGCCATCCCTTATAAAAGAAAAAAAAAAGATGTTAGGTGTAAATGCAACTATCTTTATCCTTATTTATGAAGCAGAAAACAGAAATTCCCAAATCTCAGTTTTTTTTTTCATTTTTATGTTACTTTCTTTTAACAGACTAAACAGAAAATGTTATTAGCATACAATAATATTACTTCGATTATTTTATTATGTATTTCGTAACTAAACAAAAAAATACTTGTATTAATTATGCAAATGCACCACCACTAAAATTTACCTAAATTCTAGTTCCACTAAAATAACGTATGCGTGTGTATTAAGACAATTCTATACAAATATTATGCAGCTAGCGTATAAGAAATCGTAAAAAAATCAAAAGAAATATGCCGCAAATATACTCGCATCGGCCTCGGTGTCTACATATACATACATCGGCTCGACTATGTGACGCTTAACGAATATTTTTCCTTATCGGCTACATTTTGCTTAACGATTCTTTTTCTTATCGACTACATTTTGCTTAACGATTCTTTTTCTTATCGACTACATTTTGCTTAACGATTCTTTTTCCTTATCGGCTACATTTTGCTTAACGATTCTTTTTCTTATCGACTACATTTTGCTTAACGATTCTTTTTCCTTATCGACTAAAAAGAATCGGTATCTGTATGAACCGATATTTGAATCGTTTAGCAAAAGAATCAGAATCGTTAAGAAAAAGTTCCGATTTTTCTTAGCGTAGTGACTACATATCCGTTTACGCTTATTAAATACTTTTTGGATCCGATTGCCCCATCACTAGTTGTGACCCGTAATGCGCAATACATTTAAGTCCTAATAGTTCATCCCCAGTGACAAGCTATATGTATTCAATTTTATAAATATTTAAAAAATATTAAATCTTTCTTGAATTATATAGTTTAATATAATATGCATAAAATATATTATAGAATATATATTAGGAAACATTTAAAAATATAATGTTATGTAGGATTAATAATATTTTATTGCAAATGTTTTCTCAATATATTTTTCATAACTCTGCAAGAATATTTTGCTTTGTATTTCTGTAAATATTTATTTCATATATAAAAAAGATTGAATTTTTGCTTTTGTACATTTGGTGGGTAGGACGAATAATATAAAATGGGTATAAAGTATGCATACATATTAAGTAGTATGTAACCTATTTAAAAATGATAGTTTAAAGATTAAATTAGATAATATATATCTAATATGATTTAATTAGTATCTAAGTTGAGCGCTGTAACTTTTCTATTAATACATCTGCGTTTTGTATTTAATATTATTTGTAATATTTGTAAGTTGCGAACGTCAACACAACACCTCTATTCATTACGTTGCCGGTGTTATATGATTTAGTATTGTTTAGCGTCTTGGATTAGGTACATAGAATGCATACGCGCACGTGCGTATCATCAACGTTTTCATTCGTTTGTCCGTTACATGTTATAGTTTATAATAGTATACGATTAGGGCAGATTAGGGTTACTGTGTATTAAATGTTGCGGGGTGTGTTTTAGTGTTTGTGGTGACTACGAGGTAAGCAAAACTTTGAACATGTCATGCATTTATAAGATAATTGGAATGCTCAATATCACTATGTACAGAAATCGTTTAATAATATTAATTGTAGGAATTTGTATGCATCATATATGTACTGCATCTACCAGATAAATTGCTAGTTGATTTGCCTAAGAGATTCATCTCGGTAAATAAGCGTCATAACCTCAAATAGAGGTAGAATACGTTGTGTTGTTTTATTGTTTGTACGTAGAACGTTTTCAAATATTATGAAATAAAGTAAAAATAATATCGTAAGTATTAGAATGTAAGCTACCACTCCAATCATCGTAAATGCTCCAAATATATAGTAGGTGTTGATAATGTTGTACGATGTTTTATTCATGTATGATCTAATACAATTGGCATGTTTTAGAGGCCACAAGGAAGCGCCATGAGAGCGCCACTACCGAAGATATGAAAAAGCCTAGGGTTGTACCTGCACGCAGCCAAGGCTAGACTTAAAAAATGAGTATTTTTCATTTTTATTGGCTTATTCAAATAAATGATAATAAATACGTTTGTTTTTTTATTTAGAACACTTCAAATTAAAAAAATAGTGATTAATTTGATAAACCTCAGTATGCTTTTAACAGATGCAGAATTATTGATTATTAACTTGTATGGTGAGTGTGAAAAAACAAGTTCTTGCTTTTAGACAACTCTATGTATGTTTCAACTTTCGTTATCGACGTTATACATTCTAAATAACCAAGAAATTTTAGTTCATTTTGAAAATTAAATAGATTGCATAAGAAATCTCAATTCTTATATAAATATTTACAATATTTTAGAAAAATATAACGCTTACATTAATTTTAAAATATGAATAAATATTTTAATTGAATATTTATCTATTATTTAGAAAAAAATATGAAAAATATATTCAAAAACCTCTCACGAAAAATATTTATAAAATATATTTTAAAAAATATCTTTGTAATATTTCTGGCTGTTAGGGATTGTATACTTAAGACCTTCTTGCCGAATATTCTTAAACCATAGTTATAATTAGAGACCGATTATATGCAAAGTGCATATATTTATTTTTTTGCATATCTTTAATTATAGTCTATATATGTAACGTATTACACTAATTGAAGTTAATTGGCGCTAATTAGTGATTGCATATATTGCATATTTAGGCATTTCTATGCATATTTTTACAAAAGTTGCATATATTGCATATTTAAGCTTATCCTTATCCTTTCTATTAGTAAAAATTCCTAATGTAGATCAACAACCGACAATTCTCAGAACGATAAATCTTTTACATTGGTTTCTCTAATACTCTTTTTTCCAAGAACTGCACGTGTTTAATTTCGCCTAGCAGAAGGGATGTGGTAAATACGTTTTATTATTATTAATTCCCAAATAAACTATTCATCCATTGAATATCTTTGAGCGAAACAGCATGTAATTGTGTTATGTTTTTAAATACTGTGCGTACATACAATGAGTATAGCGAACAAATTTTTTTTATGGATTAAGCCATATCCTGAACTGGTAAAGGCTGGCGACAAAATATTTTGTCGAGCCTGCAGTAAACTGGTAAGTTTAATTTTACTAAAAGCTTTACAATTGCTTTTAAATTCTTTAACTTTTGGTATAAAATGACAATTGTTGTAGGTGTCTTCTGAGAGAAAATACCTGATTGATCAACACGCTAAAACTCCATCACATATTGGAAAATGTGAAAAACTAAAGCGATCCGCATGTGTGCAGCAATCTATACGTCAATATGTAGCATCAACTTCACGAAACTCAAGAAGAATATATAATACGGATTTGTGTAACGCATTAATTTCGTCTAACATACCATTAGCAAGATTAAACAATGTTAATTTGAAAAAAATATTGCAAACATAATATACCTGACGAAAGTACCTTACGAAAAAAGTATGTCACATCTTCTTACCAGCAAACAATAGCAGAAATTCAACAATTGGTAGGGAATAATTTTATTTATATCATGGTAGATGAAAGTACGGATAAGTGTGGCCGTTATATTGCCCATTTATTAATAGGAATTCTTCATGAAGATATTGTAGGTAAACCATATTTAATTTATTGTAAAGAACTTCAAAAAACAAATAATGTGACAATTGCCCAATTCGTTCAAGAAAGTTTATCAAATTTCTTTTTACCTGGAAGTATACCTTGTGAAAAAATTTTACAAATATTGTCCGACGCTGCACCATACATGATAAAAACCGCGCAAAATTTAAAAAAAAGTTATAGTAACATTATTTATACCACTTGTTTAGCTCATGGGTTCAATCGTGTAGCCGAAGACATTAGGGATCAATTACCTTTGATTAATGATTTAATTAGTAATGTCAAAAAAGTATTTTTAAAAGCATCTTTACAAATCCAATTTTATAAGGAGCGACTTCCCGGTGTTAAGTTGCCTCCTGAACCGATTATTACGAGATGGGGTACATGGTTAGAGGCTGCAATTTTTTTCGCCGATAATTTTGAAGGAATAAAAAATGTAATTCTTGAAATCACTGCTGACTGCATTGCTCTAGAAAACTGTAAAAGATAGTAACATCAACAGAATTGCTACAAAACCTTTTGTATATTAAGTCAAATTATAGCTTTGTTTCAAGTTCCAATCGTAAATTAGAAACGCAAGGGATGTCGCTCTCGGAATCAGTCGAAATAGCAGACGAATTTGATATGCTATGTAAAAAGGTTAAGGATACAATAGATAATTCTATATACGATAAATTTAAAAAAGTGATAAATAAAAATGCGGGGTATTTGAAATTGAAGAAAGTTAAGATAATTATGGAAGGTGAAACAGTAAACGATTTTGACTTTAATTTTAGTTTAGAATGTATTGCAAAGTTAAAAAATGCACTAATTACATCTGTGGATGTTGAAAGAAGCTTTTCTATTTCGAAACATATGTATTCTGATAGAAGACAAAACTTTCTTTTACACAATTTTGAAAAATATTTAATTATAAATTGTTTTAGAAATATGTTGTGAAAAAATTTTGTGCAATAAAGTTAATGTTTAAATTTCTTATTTATTTTATATAAAAATTTTGCATATTCTCGCAATTTTTTTTCATATATGCCCCAGGTTTATGCATATTTTCTCAAAAATCGATGCATATATATGCGCATATATTCCAGTTTTTCTTTGCATATAATCCGGTCTCTAGTTATAACTATACCGTAGTCGACAAATTTTAATTTCAGTATAGGGATCTTATACTATGCATAAAATGACCTTGCTATACGCACCGATGCCAATTTTGCAACGATTTTGGGCATTAGATGGTGGGAGATACGGCACGCGCATGAGAATTCGCATTCTGTTGCTTGATTCTCCGCGTGTACATATTAATAGGGCAGCGCACAGCTCTCAATATGTTTGTTTATATTGCCCAAGCAAAAGAATCAAATTATAAAATGGTACTACGCCGACAGTAGCTTAAAAAAATCATTGGACGATTTGCTTTTCGGTTCGATAATCGTCCATCGTCCTATTCCTGCTGAACGAACTATATTGAATGTCATTCATAAGTTTGAAAAGTGTGCATGTGTGACAAGTTGTAGGAAATATTTGCACTTGAACGACGAAAGGCCCAGACATCGCCGTGTTAACGAAGAGCAGCAAAACACGGATAAAGCAATTTGCGCAGCAGAACCTTTCTGAGAGTAATATGCTGTATTTTAATAAAATCTGCGTGAAGGTTGTTATGTGCTGGATCAAAAAGTACAGCACATGGAAAAATTCGCAAAGCTACTGAACCTATTGTATACGAACGTTGTCGCTACAACTTCGTGCTGTCTACAAAAAAGTCTGCGAGGGACTTCTTAATGTCCAAATTTGAACAGACATTTTTGTATACTTTTTGATGTACTTTGTAAAATGGAATCAAGATATTAAATACGCCGTCACGTCCCAACATGGCAATATACTATATTGAAAGAGAAGCGGTTTACTTGATTATTTCTCATTCAATTGAAGGGACGAACTTTCTATGGAAAAATCCCTAGAAGAACAAAATAGAATTATAACTACAGTGGAAATCATGAATGTTTGTAGTTACGTCATATTTGCTTATGACGTATGCAGCGTCTGGAACAAATTCAGGCACACCAACATTGTTTGCAATGAACTGTACGAAATGACAATTGTCAAATTTAATGAGGTTATACGCAGTTTTAATAGATTTTCTTTTGTAACTGAAAGGATTGGTTCAGTTTTCAGTCAACGTTGCATTTTAAAAACAATCATGAATAATGTAACTTATAGGTTTCTAAATAGTGAACTTTTCTATTGACAATGCTTTCGTGATCAAGCTAAGCTTATTATTAAACGTGTTCTCAATGAAATAATGTATTACCGCAATAATGTAGTTCTCATATCAAAAAACCTATTTGCAAATCAAAATGTAGATAATATTCAAGCAACATAAAAGTGTTTAGTTTAAAATACGTTACCAATGAATAATTAAACGAAAGATGATGTTTTTATTTTATGTAGCAAACATAATTTCTATACAATGGTATATACAAAACATAATATGCAGTAAATTAAATCAAAATATGTCAATATTGAAAGAAAAAATAGTGCAATTAAAAATATATTTAATTTGAGTCTTCGCTCTCATCTTCTGATCCGCAATTAACTGTCAAAACAAAGTCTTCTATATTTGCTTCGCGTTCGTACCACTTTTTAATTAATTTCTCTGTGTGATTTATGCAATTTTGCCAGATGTCTGGTGTACAGCTGTCCAAGCTCTCCTGCCACATTTCCAATACTTGTTTATCGCCATAACCATCCCGACCAATATACTTATTATAATATCCTTTCGCATGTGCCCATATCAATTCGATAGCATTGAAATCGCAATGATACGGAGGGAGTCTTAAAGCTTCATGCCCATGTGCTCGAAGTAATTCGTCAATAACATAAACCTTCTCTTTCCTATGTCTCTTGGTTATTTCCAGAAGTTCGCTCTTATTCATCGTATTTTCATAGAAAATGTTATTGTTATTTAGCCACGCAATAATGTTTCCTTTGGTCCAACTTTGATTTGGCGACTTCTCAATTAAAACACTATGATACGGAGCATTGTCCATTAAAATTATTGACGGTTCTTCTAAATTAGGGATTAGTTGGGTTTCAACCCATTTTGTAAATAAATCACTATTCATATCCCCGTGGTAATCACCCGTATTTGATTTTGATGTAAATATCAAGCTTGCATTTTGTATAAAGCCACTTCTTGTGCCTGCATGTAACACGATATATCGTTAACCATCATAACCTTTGGGTTTTCTGACACTCCTTATATCGTCATCTTGCCACGATCTTGTTTGACTTCCCTTTGAAAATATCCAGGTTTCGTCTAGAAATACAATATCTCTCTTTAGAGGTGATGTCAATGTTTCGTTGTACTTCCTTAAAATGGAAAATCGTAATGCAGAAATGTCATTTTTCTCCATAAGAGCGGTTATCATCCTTTTTAAACTTAAACCCCAAAAGATGCAGTAAACGTTGTAGTGAGGAAACGCTGGTATGTAAAATATTTCTGTGTTCCAACACTTCTTGTAACGCTTTTACTGTTACATGCTTTTCTATAAAAATATATTAAATTAGAACTGAAATTTAATTGCATAACTGTACTTACTGTCATTGTACATCTCATAAATAACTTTACGCACATCCATTTTATTTCTCTCTGACACATCACGTGTTTTGGGCATTAATCGTGGCTTGTACAAGACTGTCGAGGCACTCGATGAAGGAACAGCAGATGTAGTTTCCTTCTTGCGTTTTATGTTGTAGACGGTACCCGTAGAAATGCCCAAAGCATTCGCAACTCTCTACAATTTGTATGTCAGTTTTAATTTAATAATAACCAATTATAATTTACCTCATGGACCGCATCAATTAAAGGACTTCCATTTCGCTTTTCCTCCGCGAAATACACTAGTAAACGACTGACCAACTCTTGGCAACAAGAACTAAGTCGTCTACCGGGCATCTTGAACTGTAACCTAAAAAAATATTTTTAAGTCTTTGTATGTTTCTTTAACACCTCTAAACTTACCACAAACTAAACGATTTACTTCACTATAGCTCTGAAAAGAACTTTTGAGACAAGAAATTATAGAAATAAATAAAAATTCAAAACTAAAGACGGGAAATAAACAGTAAAAACGAGTGAAAAGCAGATATCAAATGTCAACGGAGCGGTAAAATGAATTAAAATTTCGTGGTTGCATCACAGTTGCATGCACTATGGTAAACATTATGAAAGCTGTTATTTACGCATTACTCGACCGTATTCTATCTCACTTCAACTAGTTTGTTGATACTTAATAAAATATAGACGTATAGCTTAAGTAGCTACGACTTATGTTATATAGTTCTATCTGGCTTGTGTGTATGAATACTTCCAATTTTTTTTTAAACCACGCTTGTCTTAACTTTACCGACCTGTTAATGACGTAACTACAAACATTCATGACTTCCACTGTAGATACTTTTGTAATAATAGGTTTACCAAAACAATTTCATGTATAGTATTTTCTGGTTCATATTTTTAATTTTACTATTAAGTTGAATCATCTTAATTTTTAAAGTTTAAAACTCAAAACATCTAATCTAGATTTTATGCAAAAATTCCAACAAATGTAATTCGATTTTTGTCATAAAAAGCAATAGACATAAAACAATATAAAAGAATAACTATTTTTTTCAATAACTATTAAAATAATTTTTAATAAAAAATAAGATTTTTCCATATTTTCTAAACTTTTGCAATAAAAATTGCCATTTGGCATTTATGTTTGATAGATTATTTTATACATCCATATTAAGAAATTCTTATAAAACTAAACCTTAAACAGTTTTTTGAAATTGAAGTAATGGTTTCAGTAAATTTATTTCTTCAAATAACACTGATCAACAGTGAAATTGCTTCTTAGGTGGAAGTACCCAATCCCGAATGAATTCAACGTGCTGAACACGAATATCACATTGAAAAAAGTTGATTGGCTCACGTTCCAGAGATATTGACGTTTTGTCCATTGTATAGATGCTATTGCATAATGTAATGCAATTTAGTGAGAAATTACGAAATTTTGCGTCATATTGCATCACCCCTTCATGCAAAGAAGTTAATGCAGCATTTGCTGTAAGTTTCCATTGAGAGCGTTGCGAAATTGATTGCGCAAAATCAAGCAATAGCTAATTATAGTTTATTTATAAATGGCCGACGTGACAATTAACTCGTGCAATGTCCGTTCATTCGCGCATATTTTTCGTAGCTCTAGCATACACAAGTGATTGCTATAGTGTAAAGTAACTAAACAGTAGCAATGCCTCGTAACTGTGTTAATAGTGCAAATAACTTCTGTTATATTTGCGGAGAAGTGACATTTGCTGCACAGAAAAAGAACATCAGTGCAACAGTTAAGAAAGCGTATCATTTGTATTTTGGTTGCAAGATAGGCGACCAGGACAAAGACTGGGCCCCACACGTATGCTGCCGCACTTGTGCCGTAAATCTTTCACAGTGGCTTAATGGCAAAAGAAAGGCAAAGCCATTTGCTGTGCCCATGATTTGGAGGGAGCCCACCAATCACGTTGACGACTGTTATTTCTGTATGGTACCACCAGCTTCTGGAGGCATCACCAAGAAGAAGAAATGGACAGTTGAATACCCTAACATACCATCTGCTCTGCGACCTGTCTCTCATGGCGAAGGACTCCCAATTCCAGAACCTCCTACAGATTTTTCTATCAGTTCAAACGATGAAGATGGCCATGTGTCGGCGAGTTCTTCTCAACGTGGCAGTAAGGATGATAACTTTTCGTGCTTTGACGAAACATCTGCACCACATAAAATTACCCAGGATGAAATGAACGATCTCGTTCGCGATTTGGATCTGTCGAAAAGCAAAGCGGAGATACTGGCCTCAAGACTTCGACAGTGGAATCTTCTGGAACAAAATGTCCGAGTGACTTCATTTCGCACTCGCCATCAGCTCTTCGAATCTTTCTTTAAGAAAGAAGAAAGCCTTGTGTTCTGCTGCGATATTGATGGTCTACTACAAGCTCTCGGTATTGCACATGATCCCCACGAATGGCGGCTGTTTATAGACGCTTCAAAGCTGAGCCTAAAGGCGGTTTTGTTGAATAATGGGAACCAGCTTCCATCCATACCTATTGCACATGCGGTCTACATGAAGGAGACTTACGGCAATCTAAAGCAGCTACTGGAGACGATTAACTACAGCAAGTATGGCTGGCAGATATGTTCTGACCTGAAGGTAGTATCTCTGTTGATGGGTTTGCAGCAGGGATATACAAAGTACTGCTGTTTTCTTTGTCTGTGGGACAGCAGAGCAATCGATTTGCACTACATCCAGAAAGACTGGCCTCCGAGAGCATTTTTTAAGCCTGGACGAAATGTAAAACGAATGTACAGCACCCACCATTGGCACAGCCACACAAAATCATCATTCCTCCTTTACACATCAAGCTCGGTCTTGTCAAATACTTGGTAAAAGCCATGGATAAGAATGGACCAGCATTCAAGTACCTGCATGAACAATTCCCTCGACTCAGTGAAGCCATAATTAAAGAGGGCATCTTTGTGGGGCCTCAAATTAGACAGCTCTTCCGAGACCCCCAAGTTTGAGGAACTTCTTCAAGGTAAAGAAAAACAGGTTTGGGATGCATTCTATCAAGTGGCAGCAAACTTCCTGGGGAATGACAAGGCAGAAAATTACAAGTGTCTGGTTGAGGATATGTTGGCTTTGTTTCATGAATTCGGCTGCAATATGTCCTTAAAGATCCACTTTCTTGATTCCCACTTAGATTTCTTTCCTGATAACTGCGGGCAGGTCAGCGATGAGCACGGCGAACGCTTTCATCAGGACATTGCCACCATGGAGCAACGGTACCAAGGCAAATGGTCTACGTGAATGCTAGCTGACTATTGTTGGACAATCAGTAGAGATGCTCCACAAGTCCACTACAAACGGCAGGCCAAAAGAAGTCGAAAGCCAGAAGCAGACTAATGTTTTCTTACCATGTGTTATAATATTGACATAAGTACACTTTTTCTGAAATATGCGTACATTTTACAGAAAAGCCGTAGCCAATTCAGCTTTTTCTTAGTCATTTTCGTGTTCAGCACATTGAATTCATTAAGAAATGACTATTTTCAGCTTGGAAGCATGAACTTTTCGAAAATTTGTTGCCCAGTGTAATATACAGGAACACATTTTAAATATTTGCACAAATTAGACCATCACCTGCGAGCAATGGATGGTTAAAATAAAAAAAAAAAACAAAGGAAAGATATATATGCTGACAATCATTACGAAAGATAATCCCCTTGATGTTATGCGACAAAGATTCCGCAACATTTTCAACTAGATTTACATTCGCAGTATTTTGTTTTATAGTTTGCGCAGAAGAATTCAATAACAAAATAATTCTTAGAATCTACATATGCGCAATAGCTGGTAGATTAAAAGAGATATTTCTATCTTTATGTTTCCTTATGCCTTATTTTCCCTATGTCATCTTTTCTTGAGTCGATAGTACATATTTCAGATACCTTCATATGTAATTCACATAAAACAGACACATTGTATAGAGTTATACCAAGTGCATTTAAGTGTTAAATAATACCTTGTCTCTCTTGTTATTATACCTTATACATACTTTATAAAAAAAAAACACAACAAGTGGTTACCACACTGTATAAAACTACTTCAGATATCCCACTATAGCTTTTTTTTTTACTGGAATTATCCACTTACCCCCGCAGTCCATTTACCCAATCTTAACTTACTGTGTACACTTACCACTGCCTTGTTACCGTCGATAAAATCGAAATCCTCATACTTATTCTCCCAGTCCAAACAAACCGGTTGCACTTCCAATGAAGGTATCAATTCCGCATCTAGCTCGATGAGGGCTATGTCATCTCGGTACTTCTGGAGAGCGCCTCTGTAGTCGTCGTGGATGTAGAGGGTTTTTATCTGGATATTTTGAGAAATAAATTAATTTTTAACGTATGTTATGTAGTAAAAATAACTTCCTTTTAATGCAGCTGATGCAATCGGTGTTTGAACTTACCTTTCTACTCTGCGCCGATGATTCTTCTGCACTGAAATTTCTGTAATGTTTACCGGCGAAGATTGTGTACAATTCTTTATCTTTCGCCGTTCCATTGGATCTCGTGAAGCAATGGCCAGCTAAATCGATGAATTCGGAAAAGTGATTAAGAGTAGTGATGGGGCAATCGGATCCAAAAAGCATTCAATAAGCGTAAACGGATATGTAGTCACTACGCTAAAAAAATCGGAACTTTTTCTTAACGATTCTGATTCTTTTGCTAAACGATTCAAATATCGGTTCATACAGATACCGATTCTTTTTAATCGATAAGGAAAAAGAATCGTTAAGCAAAATGTAATCGATAAGAAAAAGAATCGTTAGGCAAAATGTAGCCGATAAGGAAAAATATTCGTTAAGCATCACATAGTCGAGCCGATGTATATATACATATGTAGACACCGAGGCCGAGGCGAGCATATTTGCGGCATATTTCTTTTGATTTTTTGCGATTTCTTATACGCTAGCTGTATAATATTTGTATAGAATTGTCTTAATACACACGCATACGTTATTTTAGTGGAACTAGAATTACATTATCATTGGTTTAATATGATTTAGGTAAATTTTAGTGGTGGTTCATTTGCATAATAAATATAAGTATTTTTTTTGTTTAGTTACGAAATGCATAATAAAATAATCGAAGTAATATTACTGTATGCTAATAAAATTTTCTGTTTAGTCTGTTAAAGAAAGTAACATAAAATGAAAAAAAAAAAACTGATATTTGGGAATTTCTGTTTTCTGCTTCATAAATAAGGATAAAGGATAGTTGCATTTACACCTAACATCTTTCTTTTTCTTTTATAAGGAATGGCTTAATCAGGTTGATAAACTACACATTTATTATGAAAAGCAATTAGTGGAGTCCTGTATTTACAAATCCAGTTCTTTTTTAAGACATTTGCTTTTTTTCATTGAAATTACAGCGCTTTGGATAATAAAGAAAAAATAAAACAAACAAAAAAGTGTTCATATTCGTAATTTCCTATAATGTGAAATATCAAACAAAAACGCCGAACAAAATACCGAAGTCTTTACTATAAAAGAGTATATACATAATACGAAACCCTGTTTTTTTTGTTAAAACTCACGGACATATACAGGTAATTTGAAATTTCTATGTCTTATCAGCAAGGCAAACTAAAATATATTTCTTAATGGGAAAGCGGCAATTAAAATACAAGTATAATATTGATATTTTCTATATGCTTTTTTAAAAGCCGGTACGTAATAACTATAGTAAGTTACTATAAACCGCAAAAAATCGTTATCGCACACGTGCATGAAAACAAAATAAACATTTCGTTGTATTCGACATTTAAGAGGCATGCCTGTCATGCATATTTAAGCTAAATATTTTAAATTGTATTTATTTTTTAACTAAAGCATTAGACTTGATAATAAAATAAAAGCAATGCAAAAAAATATACAGGGTGAACAAAAACATAGTTTTAATTCTCGCTATCTTTAAAGGCAAGTAACTTTGTGTATAATGAATAATAGCGACACTTTTGTCTAAGTCTACTTTTGAAAAAAGAATGGATAGGAATTAATATTTGAAATAGAAAATTCTAAATTACTAAGAAACTGCAAGAGACAGGTATAGGAAACATTAATACAATCTTAAAAAACGTTAAAATTAGAATCTAAATCAGGTAATAAATATAGGGTGTTCCATTTGCAATAAGAAATTTACTTGCCTTTAAAGACAGAGAAAATTAAAAGTATGTTTCTGTTCACCCTGTATATTTTTTTTTGCATTATTTTCATTTTATTATCAAGTCTAATGCTTTAGTCAAAAAATAAATACAGTTTAAAATATCTAGCTTAAATATGCATGACAGGCATGTCTCTTAAATTTTGATCTACATTTTGAAGAATAGTTAATTATCTCGTAAAAGAGTCGAGTTAGGCATAAGAAACCTAACACCAACTTGTCTTTATTTAGTCTGTACTATCAAAATATGTCATAATAAATGGTGTTTTTTTTTACAACTTTGGTGTGTAACTTTTCTTTGAGTCACCTGTATACTTCAAAATACTTTGAAATGTGGTCCCTCTGACTCTGTATAACCCTAACAAAAAAAAATGAAAATATGTTACCACTTTTCGTATATAAACCGACGCGAATGTGGTGGCCCACCTGTATATAAGAAACAACAAAAGTCAGTTTATTAGCATAAATTAATATTACTTCGATTACTTTATTATGTATTTCGTAACTAAACAAAAAAAAACAACTTGTATTTATTATGCAAAGGCACCACCACTAAAATTTACCTAAATGATATTAAACTAATGATAATGTAATTCTAGTTCCACCAAAATAACGTATGCGTGTGTATTAAGATAATTCTATACAAATATTATGCAGCTAGCGTATAAGAAATCGCAAAAAAATCAAAAGAAATATGCCGCAAATTTGCTCGCCTTGGCCTCGGTGTCTACATATACATACCATGTGATTCAAAATGATTGTCGTAAGAAAAAAACTGTTTTCCGAAAAAATGTATCTATACTTAAAACCAATTTAATGAGCGAAGTTAGCTACATACAAATTTCATACATTAAATGAACTTTCTTGACATTTAGCGACATTGGTGTGCGTGTTGTAGTATCTTTCGATTATTTATCTTATAATTTTTTTCAAATCGTTTATATTTACATCTAATATCACCAACAATAGTATTTGAGAATACTGTAAGAAAATAAGGGAATTTATCTGTGGTAATAGCTCAACAAACAGGTAAATAATATTAACATTAAGTGAAATAGTTTATTACATTTTATGATTTTATAGGTTTATCATACACTTCAGCGCAATGAGCGGTCAAAAGAAAGTTACATTTTCATCCCTATAAAGTTTCTACGGTACAGGAATTATTACCATTAAATCACGATAGGCGACTGGAATATTGTCATTGGTTTTAATAACAATTTAAGGGACGATGACTTGCTAAACAAATCATTTTTCTCGGATGAAGCCTGGTTTTATCCAACAGATTATATCAATTTACAAAACTATCGTATCTGGTCTGCAGAAAATCCACACGAATTTCGAGAAACGCAATTGCATCCCGTAAAAGTTGGAGTTTGGTTAGCTACGTCCAGACAACGAATAAGAGGGCCAATTTTCTTCGAGGAAACTGTAACAGCCCAACGTTACCAACAGATGTTGGAATTGTTTATTGCAGAGTTACAAGAAAATGAGTTTGAAGCAGGTTATTTTCAGCACGATAATGCTCCAGCACATACTGCTCGACAAACCTGCCAATATCTTCAACAGTTTTTTGCTGACAGGTTCGTTAGAGCACAAAGATGGCCACCAAGATCGCCTGATCTAATCCCATTAGATTACTTCATGTTCGGCTATCTAAAAAGTAGGATCTATAGAAACCGCATGCATACCATAGAAGAACTGAGAGATGCAGTTTTGTCACTTAATAATTATACTAATTGTATGTTATAATTTAAAGTAATAAATAAATTTAGTTAAACACCGGTTAGTATTGAATTGTAAATTCATAATTTAGTGAAGTTAAATTAATTACATTTCATTTTTACAAGCAGAAACACCAATCCATAGTCGTTTATATAATGTGAGTTCAAAATATAGGTTATGTTTTTCTTATTTCTGACAGATCCGTTTGCTTTCTTGTGTTCCAACACTGACTTAGTTCAAACCTTCATTACAAACACGCGGCATATACCTAAACCCTGTTACTATCTATAGGAACGGAATTGACGATCATTTTGAATCTCTGTGTACATCGGCTCGACTATGTGATGCTTAACGAATATTTTTCCTTATCGGCTACATTTTGCTTAACGATTCTTTTTCTTATCGACTACATTTTGCTTAACGAATCTTTTTCCTTATCGACAAAAAAGAATCGGTATCTGTATGAACCGATATTTGAATCGTTTAGCAAAAGAATCAGAATCGTTAAGAAAAAGTTCCGATTTTTCTTAGCGTAGTGACTACATACCCGTTTACGCTTAATTAATACATTTTGGATCCGATTGCCTCATCACTAATTAAGAGGAAAAATATGGTACGGTAAAATACCTGATAAGACGTAAGTCTTAGAGATAATAGTTCCACCGCAAATTTGCTTTCTTCTTTGATAGACGGCCACTACCCAAGGGTATTCATTCTGAATGACTTCGGAGCCTCCAACAACCAAAGTAGTGGCGCCAACCCTCTTAGTACCACATTCTATAATGGAATATACATAGAATGGGGAATTACAGCTTGTCAAACAAAAGCTAGTGACTTTTTTTTAACAAGATAAAGGGTAGTTAGAGTAGTTACCTAAAGTACAATGGGTAATTGGCTGATCCCATTCACCACCTTCGCACTTATATATCGGTTTGTTCCCCAAGATGGCATGGAAGGGTTTGCAGCGGATAACAGCCGTTGTGTTGTCTCCCGGTTCTGTGCAGTCAACCGTTTGTCCGCTATTCCTACAAATTATGTCTTCGGATGACGACGAAGAAAGGGCGGGACAGGTGCCTTGAATGAGAAAAAACTCCAAAAATCCGTACACGCTTTATGAACTAGAAGAATGGTGAATCGACTGGTGAAAGGCGTATCCCAATATACAGAGTTTTTTCGATGGATATCGATCTTGGATACTAGTAGAGATAGAAAGACGATCAAATGGAGAAAAAAACTGCAGTTTCATGAGCGGGATTGAATGAGCCCTTTAATTTTTTTAAAAAAAAGTAATCAAATATCCCAAATATACAGTCCCACACTGAGAAAAAATGGGCTAAGTAAAGTGTTTACTTGATAAAAAATTTTACTTGGAACTATTCTCGTTAATTAATACCTGCAACTAAACCCAGTTCCCTGAATGCAAGTTGTTACTGTAAATAGTGCTTTTATTAACGGCTATTACACAGCGTACCTGACAAATTTGTGGTAAGTAACGTATTACTTATGACTACTGGTACTGCATCTAACTACAGCACATGGTTAGTAGAAGTAACAACAATGCTGATCGCTATTAAACTCATGTATTGTCTTAAATAGGTAACAACTCGCCACAACTATGATTATTTGAGTTTTGCTGTCACCCCGTGATTGTTTTACTATTCCTGATTGGCTAATGCGGCGGAGTAATGAAATAGTCCCCGAGACGGCTACGCGCGCAGGCGCGGGCTAGCGTCAAGTAAGAGTTACGGACGTGGGAAAAGGTCGTCGAAAAAGAGTGGTCAAGGAGTACGACCATTGTAGGCCAGTTGGAACGCAAATATATTAAAAATACAGGATGGGTTAACTCAAGGCCCCATCCGTATAAAGAATCCCAGCGAAAGTAGAAGAACCGAGCCTATAAGCAATCGGATGTTTCAAGATTGCAGTTTTAAACCACGTGGTGGGATATTTGAGTTCCCCATCATAGTGATGATATGTGCGCTCGCTGGTGAAATTAAAGTGTGGATGCCGTCGCTAGCTGAGTGACAGTCCAAGTGCCACCTGCAGTTAGGGATACCCCGACGAAATAGCCGTTTTCGAGGCGATCACTGGACATAACCGCCACGTACCCCGACAGAGGATCAACTCGCCGAGACAACGCCCAGTGCAAAGAACCAACAGAAACCGCAAGTTTACCGCCTAGGTATATTATTTCTTTGTTTGTTATTAGTTGTAACTTCAAAGCCATATTTCTCTTTGTCCTTTGTTTAGATTTCAATAATTTCAATAACTAAATAACGTTTCAAGGGGGCCCCATTTACCTTATCTTTTATTATTGCTTTGTTCATTTTTTTCATTATTAAGGAATATATTTTATGAGTCATAACGTTGTAAATTGTTTAAAAAAAAACTGTTGTTAAAGTGAAATCAATATCTTTCATTCATATCAGGTAGTCACTGTGTTGCAGCTGTAAAATCTTTATGAAGGTTCTCAGAGGAATGTAGGCGATTTGTGGGCGAGAATTGAAGACACCTGGGACAATATATCTCCAGAAATATACCGAAATATGATGAGAAGAATGCCGGATAGGTCGAGAACTGTTCTATAAAACCAGGGCAGTCCAATTGCCCTGCTTTTGTAGAACAGTTATTAAGGTTATTAAGTTTTTACTAAAATGCGAATGTTGTTCTATATATTACATAGTTTCTAGAATTTATATTTCTTTTTTTTACGGCAATATACCTACTTTAGGATATATTTTAGTTTTAATATCAATATATTGCATTAGTAAAAGCTTCTCTTTGTTTTGCTTTCTACATTTTTGGCATTTAGCATTATTTATTGTCAAAATTATATTTCTACAAGCTGTTGTGTGCAAGTGCACATGCATCAGCAAGTGATGCCGCAAATTTTGAAAGTAGAAAAATCATTAAGGGGGCGGACACATCCCTCTATTTTCGTAACACGAACTAAATCATTCTAATGCAAGTCTCTGTCGAATATATTGAACATGAGATGGCGCTACTAGTACCATTCGCTTACTATTATTGAGAAAAAGTTTAAAGTGACAATTTAAGAAAGTGATGGGTAGTTCTGAAAAGAGATGGTGCGTGTTTCGACCGTAAACATCTGGTAAACATATTCTTGGGAAATTCCTTCAATTATGATTTATGATTATACGTTTGGGGCGCTTGCCTAATTCATCGCGGCGTGCGTATTCACTTTCTCTTATGCATTTGAATTGAAATACTGGGATACTAGTGATTTTATTGTTATTATTATACTAGTTACAGTTGACGGACTTTCGTGGTATCGAATATTTTGTGCACAAAATCTTTTCAAGATGGCGTAATGTTATTGTTTATGTTTTATAAATAAACGAAATTTGTTTTATTCAGATTATTTTATCTTTTTAATTTTGTAAACTGTTTATTAGATAACTAGTTCGTGTGTATTTCTGTGTGGTGTGTATAGTTATTGTGAAAGACATTAGATTGTTTCATCGTAGCATACAGTTTTGCTTTTATTTGCTCTAAAGTGTGCAAAAATAAGTTCTTACAATGAATAAAAAGTGATCAAAGACTGCAATACATTGTGCTGTGGAAACATGCTTCAATAATTCTAAAAAAACGAGATGTAGTTTTGTTTTCTTTCTGATAAGTAAAATGTGGTAAATTCTTTGCATATGTTTTCTATATCAAATATATTCATTTTGCATTTTATATTATAGTGCTCTTAGAGTGGACAGAAAAATGTAAAACAGTGCGATATTTATATAGACAAATTTATGGAAAACTGCTCGAATACTCTGAAAATACATTCCGAAGACTTGCAATTTAAACGCTTTAATAGATTATTAAAAAACAAATGTGACAAGGCCAATATACTTTAACAATGAACGTTTTTCCATGATTTTTTGTACCAACAAGTATTACATATCAATTAGGATATTGGAAACCTAAAAAGATTTGAACGCAGAATTTTATTAGAAGTAGTAAAATGGTATAATTAAACAAATTAAATTATTAAAGCAGTGAATAAAACTTTTTTCTTGTTTTATTTATAATACATTATGCAGTTAACCTTCTATGTCTCTGTAAAAACTTATAAAGCTATTTGCTTATAACTTCCACTACTAGTCATGATTCTTTTAAATATTTCAACGTCAAAGCAAACAGCACATTAATAAAATAATATCTATTATGTTACACATATAATATAATACTTAAGATTATTTATTTCTCAATCGCTAGAAGATGCCTCTAAGTTCACTTTGTATTTGTAGGTCACGAAAGCGTGTCTACAAAACATCAGAGATGCCAACAATTATGTCCTTACTGTTACACTGTGAAATACACATTTTACTCTTTCAGATTCAAGACGAAATAGTAGGATTTTTAAAATAAACTTTTTTACATAATATTGTTTTTTTCCACTGCAAAATTACAAAAAAATAAAATAAAACCTCGCAATTTTTTTGCAATAAAACTCCAATTTCTATTTTAATTGAATAATATATTACACTGTAATTCCTCTAATATCTTATATCCTTTGCATACTTTATAAGAAGATATGAACAAACTACTACAATACAATACATTCCGTCAGAGAATTGCGCTACAGAAACATATAAAAGCATAAAGTATTTCTAATTAATGACATTAAAAGCATACTTTTTGGGGTGCCATCTATGTCACGAATGCCAAACTAAAGTAATATCTGTTGTAGCAGATATCTGTAAACTTCTGTTCTGTGTATCCCAGTTTTGTTTTTCAAGTTGTTTATCATAATTAGATTGTTTAATTAGCTACTCTTATGTTTATTTTATTTCTACAACAATTCCCGAGGCAAGCCATGCAATTTTATCTACATTTACAGCTCCACATTTAAATTTTTTGTTAATTTTCTACATCGCCTATTCATGCATGTTTCACTTTCTGTTATTAAACAATATATTTTAAGTATGCAATGGAAAATGTATTGTTTCGCTCCGCATATTCATGGAGAGTGTGTAAATGCCCTTGTTTTCCACAAAAACCGCCTACGTTGCGAAAATAACTTGAACAAAGTAACCCATGTTGTACTGCCATTATGTTGGCGCGAAAGAGGTTTGTAAACGCCCCCTTAATGACATTAAAAGCATACTTTTTGGTGTGCCATCTATGTCACGAATGCCAAATTAAAGTAATATCTGTTGTAGCAGATATCTGTAAACTTCTCTTCTGTGTATCTCAGTTTTGTTTTTCAAGTTGTTTATCATAATTAGATTGTTTAATTAGCTACTCTTATGTTTATTTTATTTCTACAACAATTCCCGAGGCAAGCCATGCAATTTTATCTACATTTACAGCTCCATATTTAAATTTTTTGTTAATTTTCTACATCGCCTATTCATGCATGTTTCCCTTTCTGTTATTAAACAATATATTTTAAGTATGCAATGGAAAATGTATTGTTTCGCTCCGCATATTCATGGAGAGTGTGTAAATGCCCTTGTCTTCCAGAAAAACCGCCTATGTTGCGAAAATAACTTGAACAAAGTAACCCATGTTGTACTGCCATTATGTTGGCGCGAAAGAGGTTTGTAAACGCCCCCTTAAAGAATATTTCTTAAATGCACTCCTTTACATAACCTGTATACAAAATATAAATATTTCTTTCTTTAACATACATTTAATGTTTTTACTAAATTTTGCTGCAGGGTGTACTCTATTCTTTATTCAGTAAATAACGCCGACTTGCTCCACTACCGGATGCCGACTATTAGCGTAAGCACACGCTGTAAAAACTTGCTTGTAGGTCGGAAACATTTATGTGACCACGAGTGTACCTATTGCAAATCATTTATCCGGAGATTTACCAAATATAGTAAAATACTTTTAATTTCCGAAAGACTGACTGGGCGGACTTATCACGCATTGCGATTAATTCCAATCACGTCGAATATGCGTCCTAGCCATGCCTTAAAAAAACAAGGAGCTCATTCAATTAAGCTCATAAAATTACAATTCTTTCCTCTAATCGATAGTTTCTTCAACTCTGGTTGTTTCCGAGACTCCCATGTTAAACATCGGACAAAACTCACCCTGTATGTAATAGTTTTCTAATCGTCTTCAATAAAATTCATTCTCGGTCAGATATGAGTCAAAAATGTTTCTAATGGATTTCAAATTTTGTTGAAATAGTAAACTTCAGGATTGCCTCGATTCATTGAAAAAAAAAATTATATCTACTAACCTGGTCGCTTGCACTCCAATTGGTCGACAGGCGGTTGCCATTTGTCCAAATTACAATATGTGGAGACTGACTTGCCGCCAGCATCAGCAGTGCAAGTCAGCAGAATTCTCGTGCGCGTGGGCACCCATGCTCCTGGTCTGAACGCTTCTCCGAAGACCAATTTGAACCTGCCGTATTTTACGTGGTTTGGGAGTTTGCATCCAACCTCGTCCTTTAGTACACCCATCGTGTAGAATAAATTGATCATACGGGGATGAGTAATCATTTGGCTTCGCAGCCATGGCAGAAATAAGGACACCATGGTGTACAAGCCATACGTTACTTCCGGCTCGGTTACGATTTTTCTAGATATACCTCTGAGGTAATATCGCCAAGGACTGGACTTAAAAAATAGGCCCGTTCCTAGGCTTTTACCGCAGCTTGACCGATCTGTGAATGAAGTTATATTAAAATGATAGTAGTCACGGTTTGAGTCACAAGAACGTGCTGATGGACCATTTAAATTGACCAAGATCAAGATATTTCAAAAACGAAGCGATATAGAATAGGTTACCCAAGTAGCACAAAAATATTAAATAAATATAAAAATTAAATATTTTTTTTATATCATAAACGACAGTTTTTTAAATATTTTATGCATATTATTTTGTAATATGAGTTTAATATGATATTCTAATATTTCTTTCATATGTATTTCTAATATTTATTTTATATAATTTTCTAATATTTCTGTTATATGTTTTTCAAATATTTGTTATATTAGTATGGTATATTTCAAACCAAAGGAGGAAAATGCTACTGCAAGCCTTGGGCAAGGCTTGCTTGGTTTGAAATATACTATATATACCATGTGATTCAAAAATGATTGTCAAATCCGCTCCTATAGATAGTAGCAGGGTGTAGGTATATGCGGCCTGTTTGTAATGAAGGTTTGAACTAAGTCAGTGTTGGAACACAAGAAAGTAACGGATCTGTCACAAATAAGGAAAACTTAACCTATATTTGAACTCGCATTATATAAACGACTATGGATTGGTGTTTCTGCTTGTAAAAATGAAATGTAATTAATTTAACTCTAGGAAATTATGATATTACAATTCAGTACTAACTGGTGTTCAACTAAATTTATTTATTACTTTAAATTATAACATACAATTAGTATAATTATTAAGTGACAAAACTTAAAAATTGTTTAAAGAGCGTGTTCAAAATGTCCACCATGAGCATTAATGCAAGCGTCAACTCTTCGTTTCATGCTTTCGAAGACATTGATTAGTTGTTGTGCGGTTATACTCTGTACTGCATTGATAATGGCATCTCTCAGTTCTTCTATGGCATGCATGCGGTTTCTATAGATCCTATTTTTTAGATAGCCACACATGAAGTAATCTAATGGGGTTAGATCGGGCGATCTTGGTGGCCATCTTTGTGCTCCAACGACCCTGTCAGCAAAAAACTGTTGGAGGTATTGGCAGGTTTGTTGAGCAGTATGTGCTGGAGCATTATCGTGCTGGAAATAACCTGCTTCCAGCTCATTTTCTTGCAACTCTGCGATAAACAATTCCAACATCTGTTGGTAACGTTGGGCTGTTACAGTTTCCTCGAAGAAAATTGGCCCTATTATTCGTTGCCTAGACATAGCTAACCAAACTCCAACTTTTACGGGATGCAATTGCGTTTCTCGAAATTCGTGTGGATTTTCTGCAGACCAGATACGATAGTTTTGTGAATTAATGTAGCCCGTTAGATGAAACCAGGCTTCATCCGAGAAAAATGATTTGTTTAGCAAGTCATCGTCCCTTAAATTGTTATTAAACCAGTGACAATATTCCAATCGCCTATGGTGGTCTAATGGTAATAATTCTGTACCGTAGAAACTTTATAGGGATGAAAATGTAACTTTCTTTTGACAGCTCGTTGCGCTGAAGTGTATGATAAGCCTGTAAAATTATAGAATGTAATAAACTATTTCACTTAATGTTAATATTGATTTTTTACCTGTTCGTTGAGCTAATTGACGCAATGGTTTAGTGGGACTCTGATCTAGATGAGTTCGCACATCCTCAATTTTGTTTTCTGTAAGAACTGTCTGGCGACCAGATGACTTGCATTTACGAACGCTTCCTGTTTCTCGAAAGCGGTGCACAAGTCTATAAATATGTCTGCTTAAAATCAAATCATCGAATTCTTCATCTGGAAACTGTACACGGAATTCTTGAATACATAAATCTACAGAGTATATCCATGTCCCTTCATGATTCCGCTGTCCATTTCGGAAATAAGCTCCCAAAATGAATGTTTCGTGCTCTGGTGTGTAGGGCATTGTACACTTAAATAGATACGTAAACGTTCTATAGATTAGGTCTATGTTATGAAATAATTTGCTGCCTTACCACAGATAAATTCCCTTATTTTCTTACAGTATTCAAAAATACTATTGTTGGTGATATTAGATGTAAATATAAACGGTTTGAAAAAATTATAAGATAAATAATCGAAAGATACTACAACACGCACGCCAATGTCGCTAAATGTCCAGAAAATTCATTTAATGTATGAAATTTGTATGTAGCTAACTTCGCTCATTAAATTGGTAATAAGTATAGATAAATTTTTCCGGAAAACAGTTTTTTTCTTACGACAATCATTTTGAATCTCTGTGTACTAATATAACAAATATTTGAAAATATAAATATAATAGAAATATTAGAAAATTGGTTTGAATACTATTTTAAGTGTTCAGCAATAGTAAATAAAACTAATTTAATTGAAATTTAATATCATAAATATTTATTATAAACATTTCTGTACAATATTTCGAATGATATCACAGACAATGAGAATCTGTCGTACACACCAGCTGAAATTCGTAGAGCAGCACTTGCCACTGTTCGGAATTTATTATATAAATTACCTTTACATTATCATGGGCGTTGCAGGTGCTTGTAGAACTGACGAATTAACAAGAATGACTATCTGTGACGTAGATAACAAAGGTGTTATTTCTGGGAAATATTCACGAAAAAAAATGTAGTTTCGAGAAATTTTGTACTGGTGGAACCACTCTGGATTGCAATTATCTGGAAATACTGCACTTGTTTCATAAGGCGGTGGAATATTAGATGTAAAACTTCACGGTGGTTACAGAACAGATCTATTGGAATTCAATTTACCAATTCAAATTAAAAAAAAAAGAGTTTGCTATACAAATGCAATAAACTGCTCTTTCAACATTAACATAAATCGATAATCTAATCTCTTGTATTTAACTTTGTTGCAAGTACAAGATTGTGTATCCGCTTTGTTTATTTATGTGTTTATGAGAACTGTAGGTTACGTTCAATACCTGTAAACCTGAATTAGAAAATAATTATTAATATTTATGGATTTCTTTTTTAAATATACTCACTCCTAAAATAACAAGTGCCTAATAACTTAGTAATTATCTCATAAATTAAAATATTAATATTAATTAAAATACAGACAGGGTCGATTGTACTAATATTATCTATCAACAATGTCACATATAGGATGTACGGTATCATCATGTCAATGTCACTTACTTTTCCTCTCTAGGGAGGAAAAGCATTACTTTCCTCCCCAAATGAGGGAGGAAAGTGGATACTTTTCTCCCTGCTTGGAAAAAAAATTTCACATGCTGACGGTATCTGCAAAAATCTGTTTTTCTTTTTTACTTTTACAGCAACTACAGAAAAGTGTTCATTCGTATCATAAACCTTGACAGATTGCATTTGTCCAGTCCTAAGATTATATTGTATTTGAATTTCGATATGGATATTAAACACTTTTTAGCTACTGCTATCAAATAAAAAAAAAACATGTTTAAGATGTTATAATTTCACATTGTCACATATCAAAATACTTACATCTTAAAAACAAAGCCCAGTTGTAAATATATTTGGCTATTTCTAGCTTATCACGACCTAACCTTATCCATTACACAAACGCCAGAACTGACGGCAACGCCATCATAAACAAAAGTGAACGAATGTGTACGAAGTTGCACGAGCTGTGGCAACATTTGAAATATTTGAATGATATAAAATACATATTCTAAAACAAATATTTTTTTTTTAATGTAAAATACATATTAAAGTAATATTATACTTTTGAAAGAAACTAATGCTGCAAGTCAAGAATGTCAATAAGAACAAAACTGAATACTTCATACAGATTATTGGGGTGTATTAGAGTAAATCAAGGAAAAAACAAGTACTCCAGTGACATATCTAAATTTGTAATATCATATGAATATGAATAAAATATTCAAAACAAAATATTAGATTTATAATATTTATATAATATTATTTTCCTATATGTAATATTAAAAAAAACATTGTAATATTAGTTTTATATTAGGCTAATATTGGTTAAATATTATGTGCTACTTGGGTAAATTACATCTTTTTTGGTCACAAGGGTGTAAGAAGCTACTATAAAATAAATTACGTCTAAATTATCCAGATATTTGTCAACTAAGGATTGAAAGATTATCGACACTAGTTTATTAACTCCTGCTAATCTTTTTTTTTTAATATTTACTTGCTAAGTGTATATATAAGTTATATACGACACGAAGTTCCAAAAATCTGACTTTTTATTTCCATCACTAACAAAAGTTGCAAGTATTGAGTAAGATCGACATTTAGGGTTTGCTTTATAAAAACAAAGGCATGCATTTCTATATTTCCTAGACGAATTCTCATCACTATCTAGAATACTAAACAATTTAAATTTGAATTAAAAATTAAATCAATAATGTTCATCACACGTTGTTGTGACACGGGCTGGAACACAATGTTATGTTGTTAAACATGAAATTGTTAACTTAACTTACTGCTGTTTATGTAGGTACCACAAAGGCTGACTGGACTGAAGACAATCTTGTTCGTGTTTTGGGTGCATGTAATGATATCCCAAATCTGGACATTAAAATCGTTTGCGTCTTGGCATGGAACTATCTCGTCCTTGTTGTAAGTCCAATCGACTGCCTTAAAAATATATAAGCTGTAGTGACATATCTAAGGAGCCCGCAAACCTCGCAAGGCACGTAGGGAGGGGGAAAGGGAAGGTAGGCAAAGCTTTGGATAATTTTCTAACGGAACGATAATGTGTTATTTTAGGTTTACCTCTTCGAAAAATTTTTAAGAAAATGTATTAAATATTCAACCTGAACATAGTTCTAGATATCAGAGGTTGCAGGAGAGAAAGAGAAAAGAAGAAATGAACATTATTTTAAATGCTTGTAAACAAAGCGACCAGAGTGATTCTCAACCTACTACTTCTCTAGCTAGTAATAAAGTTTCAAACGAGTCTCCGCCAGATTCGACTTCTTCTGCTTCTTCTGAAGAGAAGTATAATGCGTTGTTATTCAAGTACAACGAACTTCAAAGGGAGAACAATATTTTAAGGCGAAATAGTGCTAAGAAAATAAAATTGTTTAAAGATCAGTAGCAATGGGAAGCCCTTTATCACCACTAATAGCCAATTTGTTTATGGAAGCATTTGAAGAAGAAGCCCTAAGTTCCAGCGATATGAAACTCAAGTGTTGGCTGCGACATGTCGACGATACTTTTGCAATATGGTAACACGGGGAAGAAAAACTACAACAGTTCTTGGAACACATAAACTCACAGCACCGAGCCATCAAGATTACCATGGAGAAAGAGCAAAATGGAAATCTCCCTTTCCTGGATGTTATGGTTGAGAAAACAAAAGAGGGAATGCTACAGCACGCAGTATTTAGAAAGAAGACGCACACCGATAGATATCTGCATGCAAGATCTCACCATCATCCGATGCAGAAGAAGACATTAATACAAACATTGCTATCCAGAGCCGAAACCATCAGTGACGAACAACATCTTACCAGTGAAAAGATAAATTTGGAGAAAGCACTAAAGAAGAATGGTTACACTGACATCGACATAAGGAGAGCCACTAAGAAGAAGACGACACTGGAGACAACTACAGAACCACGAAGAGGGATGGCGTGTTTACCTTACATAGCAGGAGTCACCGAAAAAGTAAGCCGAATTTTGAAGAAACGTAACGTACAAGTACGCTTCGGGACTGCAACGTCGATCCAGCAGTATCTACCGATCGCAAAGGATAAAATACCCAAGGGCCGCACAGAAGGTATCTACAAGATAACATGTGCTATGTCGGACAAACAGGAAAAGCCATCGACATAAGAATAAAAGTACACGAGAGGGACGCAAGATTAAGAAGGACCGAGCAATCAGCGGTAGCAGAACACATGCACGACACCGGACACAAAATGGATTTCAAGAATGTAAAAGTAATAACTACCACCAAGAACTACGGGACAAGACTCATCGGGGAAGCCATAGAAATAGAGAAGAACAAAACCGTTAACAGAGAAGAAGGGTACCACTTTAGCAACACGTGGAAGAGCCTACTACGAACCGTCACGGTCAATGGAGCGGAAACTACACGGTTGGATGCACCAGGAGCGTATATAAGAAGAATGTCGGACCATGGAGAATCAGTTCAGTTATCCTGAAGAAGCTGTCAGTATGAACAGCGAAACGTTGAGCGAAAGTTTTGACACACGGCGAAACCCGCAAGAAACTGTTAGTTATCAGTAGCATTACTATAAATTTTCATTTCATTCATTCGTTCAAGTTAGGGTGGGCACTTGAGCAAGGTGCTCATTGTACCATCCCTATTGATTCTCTTTATATCTACTCGAGCAGCTTGGTGTTCTCTATAAAGCCCAGTATCTTGCCCAATGGAAACTTGAGAACCTTCGAGGGCACCAATAGATCTCTCCCGAAGTACTTCTGCCTAAGTACCTTAAGTTCCTCACAGGTGCAGATTACATGTAAACTCGTTTCCTCCTGTAGTTCGCATCTTCTACACCACGGTTCGTTTACTCGGCCTGTGTTGTATAGATGCTTTTTCAGGGGACAGTGTCCAGTTACCAACCCAGTAATGGTCTTAACTTCTTTCTTACTGCGCTTGAGTAGGTTACACTGGGCAACAAATTTTCGAAAAGTTCATGCTTCCAAGCTGAAAATAGTCATTTCTTAATGAATTCAATGTGCTGAACACGAAAATGACTAAGAAAAAGCTGAATTGGCTACGGGTTTTCTGTAAAATGTACGCATATTTCAGAAAAACTGTACTTATGTCAATATTATAATACATGGTAAGAAAACATTAGTCTGCTTCTGGCTTTCGACTTCTTTTGGCCTGCCGTTTGTAGTGGACTTGTTGAGCATCTCTACTGATTGTCCAACAATAGTCAGCTAGCATTGACGTAGACCATTTGCCTTGGTACCGTTGCTTCATGGTGGCAATGTCCTGATGAAAGCGTTCGCCGTGCTCATCGCTGACCTGCCCGCAGTTATCAGGAAAGAAATCTAAGTGGGAATCAAGAAAGTGGATCTTTAAGAACATATTGCAGCCGAATTCATGAAACAAAGCCAACATATCCTCAACCAGACACTTGTAATTTTCTGCCCTTGTCATTCCCCAGGAAGTTTGCTGCCACTTGATAGAATGCATCCCAAACGGGTTTTTCTTTACCTTGAAGAAGTTCCTCAAACTTGGGGTCTCGGAAGAGCTGTCTAATTTGAGGCCCACAAAGATGCCCTCTTTAATTTTGGCTTCACTGAGTCGAGGGAATTTTTCATGCAGGTACTTGAATGCTGGTCCATTCTTATCCATGGCTTTTACCAAGTTTTTGACAAGACCGAGCTTGATGTGTAAAGGAGGAATGATGATTTTGTTTGGCTGTGCCAATGGTGGGTGCTGTACATTCGTTTCTCCAGACTTAAAAAATGCTCTCGGAGGCCAGTCTTTCTTGATGTGGTGCAAATCGATTGCTCTGCTGTCCACAGACAAAGAAAAAGCAGTACTTTGTATATCCCTGCTGCAAACCCATCAACAGAGATACTACCTTCAGGTCAGAACATATCTGCCAGCCATACTTGCTGTAGTTAATCGTCTCCAGTAGCTGCTTTAGATTGCCGTAAGTCTCCTTCATGTAGACCGCATGTGCAATAGGTATGGATGGAAGCTGGTTCCATTATTCAACAAAACCGCCTTTAGGCTCAGTTTTGAAGCGTCTATAAACAGCCGCCATTCGTGGGGATCATGTGCAATACCGAGAGCTTGTAGTAGACCATCAATATCGCAACAGAACACAAGGCTTTCTTCTTTCTTAAAGAAAGATTCGAAGAGCTGATGGCGAGTGCGAAATGAAGTCACTCGGACATTCTGTTCCAGAGGATTCCACTGTCGAAGTCTTGAGGCCAGTATCTCGCTTTGCTTTTCGACAGATCCAAATCGCGAACAAGATCGTTCATTTCATCCTGGGTAATTTTATGTGGTGCAGATGTTTCGTCAAAGCACGAAAAGTTATCATCCTTACTGCCACGTTGAGGAGAACTCGCCGACGCATGGCCATCCTCATCGTCTGAACTGATAGAAAAATCTGTAGGAGGTTCTGGAATTGGGAGTCCTTCGCCGTGAGAGACAGGTCGCAGAGCAGATGGTATGTTAGGGTATTCAACTGTCCATTTCTTCTTCTTGGTGATGCCTCCAGAAGCTGGTGGTACCATACAGAAATAACAGTCGTCAACGTGATTGGTGGGCTCCCTCAAATCATGGGCACAGCAAATGGCATTGCCTTTCTTTTGCCATTAAGCCACTGTGAAAGATTTACGGCACAAGTGCGGCAGCATACGTGTGGGGCCCAGTCTTTGTCCTGGTCGCCTATCTCGCAACCAAAATACAAATGATACGCTTTCTTAACTGTTGCACTGATGTTCTTTTTCTGTGCAGCAAACGTCACTTCTCCGCAAATATAACAGAAGTTATTTGCACTATTAACACAGTTACGAGGCATTGCTACTGTAGAGTTACTTTACACTATAGCAATCACTTGTGTATGCTAGAGCTTCGAAAAATATGCGCGAATGAACGGACATTGCACGAGTTAATTGTCACGTCGGCCATTTATAAATAAACTATAATTAGCTATTGCTTGATATTGCGCAATCAATTTCGCAACACTCTCAATGGAAACTTACAGTAAATGCTGCATTAACTTCTTTGCATGAAGGGGTGATGCAATATGACGCAAAATTTCGTAATTTCTCACTAAATTGCATTACATTATGCAATAGCATCTATACAATGGACAAAACGTCAATATCTCTGGAACGTGAGCCAATCAACTTTTTTCAATGTGATATTCGTGTTCAGCACGTTGAATTCATTCGGGATTGGGTACTTTCACCTAAGAAGCAATTTCACTGTTGACCAGTGTTATCAGAGAAACTACCATCCCCATCCCCTATCAGCGTTTTGGTATGGAGTTGACCTTCAGTCGATCTCCATTTTTTTTTGTACTTTCTTTATCTAACCAGGTCCAGATCTCCCTTCTTGCGGAATCCTTAGTAATCCCACATACGGGCTCTGGACCCATGAAGTGTCTCTTAGAGCCCTCCTTGGCTAGTTCATCGGCGATTACGTTGCCCTTTATATCCTCATGTCCCGGCACCCAAATCAGAGACACCGTGTTGTCTCGTGCCAGTGTATTGAGGGATGGTTTGCAGGTTTGCAGTTGCATGGTTTTATTGCAAGTATTTAACTAAAGTCTCACACTAAACGTTTTATTTACTTACAAGTGCTTCATTACCCTCGCTGAAGTCCTTCTTCTCGTAAAAGTCGTCCCAGTCTATGCACGCTGGTTGCACATCGTTCGCAAAATCGAATTCGTTATCTACTTCTATCAAAGCTATATCGCTAGCATGTATCCAACCGACAGATGAGACTGTTGTACTTCCAATTGTTGCGTTTTTAATCTATAAAGAAGTTAATTATATTCGCAAGAAAATAATTAGGAGTCGGACTGACAGAAAAAAGCACCGAAGTTGAACTCTCTGATTTTGATAAAATTTGGTAAGAATGTAGAACACCGAAAAATATTTGACATGCATTTTTTTAGCGTCCCATAGGGGTTGTAATGGGGCCTCAAAGTTTCTTCCAAAAGTATATTTTTTTGCAATATTTCAGAAGCGAAAAAAGATATCGAGATCGGATAAATATCAAATGGTTCTTTATTAGCAGCCCTACATTTTAGGTTAAAAAAAAACAACAGCGCACCTACCGGCTGATTAGAGGGTTGAAAAATACCATTTTTTCTGATCCCTGCTCTTGTATATTATAAATTCATTTTTTTTAATCTTTAAACTGCATGAAAAAATAAAGTTACGGGTTTCTCAATTTTTTCTAAATGTTCATTTTAGGAAGTTATCGTTATTTCTATGTACCATCGCCGTCACTCATAATGTCCGGTTGATGGTAATATACAGAGTGAGTTTTTTATCTTGAGGCAACGGTATATCTCTAAAACACTGCATCAAATCAAAAAAAGATCTTAATAAGAATTGTTACAATGTAGGGGACTGAATGGTGCCGAACTAGATCCCCCACCCCAACCACCCCCCCCCCCACACAGAAGTGGGAGGGTGGCCAACTTTGAAATCTTAAATGGGAACCCCCATTTTGTATTGCAGATTCGGATTCTACGCCATCAAGTATGTAGTTTTTAACATTGCGTAGGCTTTCACGGCCGGTGTAACTATAACTAACAGCTTCTTGCGGGTTTCGCCGTGTGTCAAAACTTTCGCTCGACGTTTCGCTGTTCATACTGACAGCTTCTTCAGGATAACTGAACTGATTCTCCATTGTCCGACATTCTTCTTATATACGCCCCTGGTGCATCCAACCGTGAAGTTTCCGCTCCATTGACCGTGACGGTTCGTAGTAGGCTCTTCCACGTGTTGCTAAGTGGTACCCTTCTTCTCTGTTAACGGTTTTATTCTTCCTCTATTTCTATGGCTTCCCTGATGAGTCTTTTTCCGTAGTTCTTGGTGGTAGTTATTACTTTTACATTCTTGAAATCCATTTTGTGTCCGGTGTCGTGCATGTGTTCTGCCACCGCTGATTGATCGGTCCTTCTTAATCTTGCGTCCCTCTCATGGTTTTTTATTCTTATGTCGATGGCTCTTCCTGTTTGTCCGACGTAGCACTGTCCGCATTGGCATGTTATCTTGTAGATACCTTCTGTGCGCCCTTGGGTATCTTATCTTTTGCGGTCGTAGATAACTGCTGGATCGACGTTGCAGTCCCGAAGCGTACTTGTACGTTACGTTTCTTTAAAATTCGGCCTACTTTTTCGGTGACTCCTGCTATGTAAGGTAAACACGCCATCCCTCTTCGTGGTTCTGTAGTTGTCTCCAGTGTCGTCTTCTTCTTAGTGGTTCTCCTTATGTCGATGTCAGTGTAACCATTCTTCTTTAGTGCTTTCTCCAATGTATCTTTTCACTGGTAAGATGTTGTTCGTCACTGATGGTTTCGGCTCTGGATAGCAATGTTTGTATTAATGTCTTCTTCTGCATCGGATGATGGTGAGATCTTGCATGCAGATATCTAAGTTCCAGCGATATGAAACCCAAGTGTTGGCTGCGATATGTCGACGATACTTTTGTAATATACAAAACTATACTTTATTCAGTACTTGACAATTTGTGGTAAGTAACGTATTACTTATGACTACTGGTACTGTATCTAACTACAGCCCATGGTTAGTAGAATTAACAACAATGCTGATCGCTATTAAACTCATGTTTTTTCTTAAATATAACAATTTGCCATAACTATATTTATTTGAGTTTTGCTGCCGCCCCGTGATTGTTTTATTATATAGCTACGCGCGCAGGCGCGTGCTAGCGTCAAGTAAGAGTTACGGACGTGGGAAAAGGTCGTCGAAAAAGGGTGGCCAAGGAGTACGGGCATTGTAGGCCAGTTGGAACGCAAATATATTAAAAATACCGGTGCGTTAACTGAAGGCCCCATCCGTATAACGAATACCAGCGAAAGAAGAAGTACCGAGCCTATAAGCAATCGGATGTTTCAAGAGTCCAAGTGCCGCCTCCAGTTAGGGATACCCCGGTGAAATAGCCGTTTTCGAGGCGATCACCGGACATAACCGCCACGTACGCCGACAGAGGATCAAGTCGCCGAGACAACGCCCAGTGCAAAGAACAAACAGAAACCGCAAGTTTACCGCCTAGGTATATTATTTCTTTGTTTGTTATTAGTTGTAACTTCAAAGCCATATTTCTCTTTGTCCTTTGTTTAGATTTCAATAACTAAATAACGTTTCAAGGAAGCCCCATTTACCTTATCTTTTATTATTGCTTTGTTCATTTTTTTCATGATTAAGGAATATATTTTATGAGTCATTACGTTGTAAATTGTTTAAAAAAGAAACTGTCGTTAAAGTGAAACCAATATCTTTCATTCATATCAGGTAGTCACTGTGTTTGTCCTATACAAAATAAAACTATTACTAATAATACTGTTTTTTTTTCTTAAGTAATAAGTATTATGTACCATCTTTAGCAAAATGAATGCGAATTTAATCTTCAATTATTAATGCAATCGAAGCTACAACACACTGAATAGTAATTAAAAATTATTTGCAAACAATTTTGAATTACGCATTGCTCGGTACGCAGTACTTATAGCTGCGGTTACAGAAATAATCGAAGATTTGCGGAACTTTTTTTTGTACTTTATCAGTTATTCACACAGAGTACACAGTAAGCTACTTAATAAATATTCACTAAACTTCCTCGTTTCCTACACTACCTATAGTTGAACAACAAATTTAAGGTAAGTACATTGTATATTTATAGCAAACCACTACCTTCTATATATCAGGTATTTAGTGAATGTGCATTAATGATACTCTTTCGTTATCACAAGTAATCTAAATAGCTTGTATTAATTATGAAGGTGTGATAGCTGTTATAGAATAGTTCACTCACAGCAATACACCTACTACTTGACAAGGGCAAATCTTTGCTTACTGCAACTACATATATTCTTTGGCTTAACTACTTCAGTTTAATTATCATAAGTAACTTCATAAGTTACCGGTATGAAGCAGACCGTAAGTAACTTAGATTGCTTCTTGTTAGTATCAGTGTTTGGGATCTCTTTTTTACTAGTGCTAAGTAATCTGTGCTTTTGTCCCCTATCCAGCTGAACTTTTTACTTACGATAATTGTATTTTTATTTATAATTTTTTTCTCAGTGCAGTATTGGTTATTTCTCAAACTTGTTAATATTGTCAAGATATATTGAAATATATTTAACACAAAAAGCAAAAGCACGGGTGAGAAAAAATGATATTTTTTAACCCCCTAACCAGCCCGCGGGTGCGCCACTGTTCATTTTTCAACCTAAAATATAGGGCTGCCAGCAAAGAACGATTTGATCTTTATCCGATCTCGATAACTCTTCTCGTTTCTGAAATACTGCAACAAATGCGTTCTCGAGGGAAACTTTGAGCCCCCATTACGCCCCCTAGAACCAAATATGGGATACTAAAAAAAAATACGTGTCACATATTTTGCAGTGTTCGACATTTCTACCAAATTTTATCAAAATCGCGGGGGATTAACTTGGGTGCCTTTCCTTGTGAGATGAACTTAGCAGCACTTACCTTCCTTATTTGTCCTGATGTTTGTGTCCTATGAAGGTTACTGTAGTGTTTACCGGCGACAATTGTGTAGTTTGGCACTTGTTTTATATATTTATGTTCTATCTTCTGAATCAAATTATGTACGGAAGAATAATGGAAACACTTTTCATCTTTAAGACAAATTGTAAATATTAGGTGTCTTTCAAGTCTTTTGTATCTTTGCAGGTATAGTATGAGTAGAATAAATTGCGATATTGCTGAGTGATTTAGTTTCTTAACTTCATTCTTTCACAAACAAAATTTCACATGAAACGTGTTTGAGCGGCTAATTCAGTTATTTGTTTTTCGAGGCAGATAAATTCAAATTTTCCCTGTATTAAATTTGGGGTAAATAAAGCATTGGGAATACCAATCGATGTAGACCTTTATAGTGGATTCACTTCTATAGTAAAAAGTTTTGTGTTCTATTTGAAAACGAGAAAGTTTGGTCAGCTTAACGATATGCATATTGAAAATGAGTTTTTGAACACTGAATGAGATTTTGTGATGACCGCTACAACACTGGGTACCTACGTTCTTGTACGTACAATTACCTCAAAAAATTATGACCGCGGTTGGGAAAACGAATTCGTAGCTGTAATTCTAACATATCCACTTTAAACGCAATGCCATCGTAATCCGCGAAGCAATGAACTATCGTCTCGAAACGATGCCCGACAAAGATGCCGCTACCTTTTCGGTTATTATTTTTCATTTCTTTGGGTATTCCGGTTTTTTTATTTAATTATAAAGATGTTCTTTACGTTTCGGAAGTATATTTTTTTCCTTTTTCACATTTTATCCTATGAACATTTAACAAAACATTAAAACTTAAAATTTAATAATTTACATATTGAAATCTAAAGTGATAATTACAAGACGTGTTCACAAACTTGCATTAGTTACTTTCATTTTTTCACCTTTGTGGTGTTGTCAATAGAATTTTTAATTACATTTAAAACTTAAAATTGTAAAAAACGTTGGTACATTTACGGGTCAACAAATAAACATATACTAAAACGCGAGGCCGTTCAATTTTGTTTTCCACTCAGATATTCGTAAAGAAAACAGGCCGTTTTTTATTTAAAATTTATGCAAAATTCGCCTCTACAGTTTGTTATACGATAAGGTGCATGACGACTCAATTCGTTTTTCCATTAGAATTTACAACTATCAAATTATTATAGATGTGACTTAGGTTACTTATATCGTTTTTATCTTTAATTGAATTTTTATTACTTTTTATATGCCACATTTCTTTGAACAGTCTTTTATAAGAATTATTTTCTATATCTGAAATTTCCGTTTTATTAACCCTAAACCTACCAAGGTGTGCTTTTGAGGCACAATTGATTTTGAAATTGCTGGAACTTTGTAAGTTAACTGCCCACAAACTGGAGGATTTTTGTATTCTCAAAATAAACTATTTAACACAGAATGACATAAAAATTTTTTAAAAATATTTTTCCTATTTTACTAAAAAAAATTAAACATAATTTACCGACACGTCCTACCAAGGTGTGTCTTTGAGGCACATACTGTTATTATACTATAAAATGCATTGCTACGTTATTTAAAACTAGGTATGTGGGTAAATCCCCCGTAATAAGATATGCTTTATATTTCGGGACTTTCCCCTTGTATGTAAGAACTTCCAGTTACATATGATGGGGAATTCCCTAAATGCGTTTTGCTAAAACAGTCAGCTTACAAACTGCATTGCTATCAGTGTATTTGTGACTTTCCTAACGAACGCATTGGCCGTTTTAGGTGTCTATTGGTTAATTTTATTTCTTTTACCTAATGGAGAGTATAGTATAGACTAGGTAAGCAAAATAAAGTTTGATTGACCCCAGTAAAAAATAGATTTGTTGTTTTATGCTTATTTGGTTTTGAATTTTATGCAGAAAGTATGACCGATTGGTTGACTGACCGACGCCGGCCACTAACTGAAAAGGAGTTGCTCGATGCATTGTACGAAAGTGATGAGGATTTGGGAAGGAATGTAAATGATGGTGAAGATGAAGAAGACCCAAATGACGAAACCTCTTCTAGTGAAGCGGATTATCAGAAACTGGCGATGAAGAAAGCGATGAACAAGAAGGAAGTGACGATAGTGATGCTAATGATGAACCGCCGGCCATTCGCAACTTTTATTGGAAAAGATGGTACCGAGTGGAATGCCACGCCGATTGCCAAGGAAAAACACGTGCACACAACATAATTACAACAGCTTTGAACAAAGTGAAACTTCCACCTGGAGTGCATGTTGATACTCCTTGTGACGCATTCAATTTGTTTTTTGATGATACGTTATTGGTATTGTGGTTACTTTCACTAATAAGGAGGCTGTTCGTATTCTTGGCGATTTGTGGAAACCAGTTGACGACGTTGAAATCCGTGCTTTCTTGGGCCTTTGATTACTGCTGGAAGAAATAAAAAGGAATGGTGGACTATAATGAGCTATGGAATCCTTTATTATGGAAATCCTGTTTATCGAGCGTGTATGTCACGAAATAGATTTACTCAATTACTAAGATTTATTCGTTTTGACGATAAAGCGACCAGAACCTCCGAAGGCAAAAGACAAGTTGGCACCAATTAGAGACCTGTGGGACCGTGTTATTACAAACTTGCTGAAATATTATCTTCCTGGCAGTAATCTAACCATCGATGAACAACTGTGCCTTTTAGAGGTCGTGTATCTTTCCGACAGTACCTGCCAAGTAAGCCAGATAAGTACGGTATGAAAATTTGGTGGATATGCGATAGTGGAACTAGTTATCCGTTACGTGGTATACCGTACTTAGGAAAAGAAGGTCTCAACAGAGCAGAAAACTTAGCGCAAAGGTGGTTGAAGACCTTTGTGAACCTTTCTGAGAACTAAAAGGAATATACGTTCGACAACTTCTTCACCAGCTACGAGCTTGCATCCAGTTTGCTTACCAAAGGCCTAACTTGTGTAGGAACGCTCAGAAAAAATAAGCACTGCATACCACCAATTTTTTACCTCACAGACGACGGAATATTGAAGCAACTTGTTTGGTTTTCAGAAGACAATGACTTTGTATCTTATGTACCTAAGCAAAATCGCTGTGTCATATTATTATCTACAATGCACAACGACTCCACCATTGATGAGGAAATAAAATAAATCTGAAATCAATAAGTACTACAATTCCACGAAAGGAGGGGTGGATACACTTGATCAGATGGTACATACATATTCAGTGAAACGCAAAACTAATAGGTGGCCTTTGGTCTATTTTTTCATATATAATTGATGTGTGTGGAGTAGCTTCATTTGTCATTTGGAGAAATATCCATCCTGACTGGCATATTTCCAAAAACGAAGACTTCACAAAATTTTCTTACGAGAAATTACAACAGAATTAGTACTGGGGCAAATTAGACGTCGTAGTTTGAGTGGCTTGCATAAAAGTCATACTTCATTGATACAAACTACGTTGAATCAAGTACCAACCACAGGGAGTCTTCGGCTCGAGAAGTAAGAAAACGAAACGGTGCTATTTTGCCCATCAAAGAAAAGCAGAATGTCAACACAGTTATATGATAAGTGTAAGCAAACGGTTTGTGGTGAACATTCAGAGAAAATACTCACGTGCAACAAATTGTAAACTACATAAATAACTTTCAATATTTTACTATCTTGTACTATTTTAAATTATATCTTCTGACACACAATATTCTTTCTATATGTTTAATCTTACTGTATACCTACTACATGAAATAAATAATGCATATTTTGCTATTATTACATCAACAATGTGTACAAATAGATGTGTGCCTGTGAGGCACACCTTGGTAGGACACGTTACGATAAAACGTTGGTAGGACTAGGGTTAAAGTTAAAATTATGGTTGTTATTTAGTGCATGTTTTGCCAGAGCAGTAGAATTAACATTTTGTGTATTTATGCTGTACTTGTGAGAGCAAATTCTCTTTTCTATGTACTGTTGTGATTGTCCAATGTACACCCCTTCACAGTTTTGACAGTTAATTTTATAAATTGTATGTGTTTGTTTATTAAAATCTATTGGTTCTTTAGTTTTTGTGAACCGCTTTTTATTTGCGTAATTTGGTTTATGAGCAATATTGATGTTTCTCTCAAATTCTCTGACAATTGTTCTGTGTATGGTATGGAAATATATTTTTTGTTCTCCTTTTCATTTTGGCCCTTATTTTGTGGGTTGGTTTTAGTTTTATTTTCATTTTGTGTCAATCTTTTTTTTACATATTTATCTATAAATTGATTTGGATAATTATTATTAATTAACATTTCTTTTGGTTTATTTATATTTTGTTTGATATTAGTTTTTTCTGGGAGAGCTATGCACCTGTCAACTATGTTGTTAATCGTACTTATTTTGTATCTTGTGGGTGTTTGTGATAAAAAGTTTAAATATCTTCCACAGTGTGTTGGTTTAAAGTACCAATTTGTGTAATTTTTTTCATTTTTATGTGAGATCGTTATGTCAAGAAAATTTATTGCTGAATTATTTTCATTTTCTAATGTGAATTGAATTCGTTGATGATAGTTATTCAATTTTTCTAATATGTATTGATCTTTGTTCTGAGGTATTGCCAAAATGCAGTCATCTACATACCGTTTCAAAAATATAATATGTGTATCAATTTTGTTTAGTATATCTTGTTCAATTTTCTCCATAACTAAATTTGCTATGACTGCTTATATGGGTGATCCCATTGCTACACCATAACACTGTTTATAATAGTTCTTTTCAAAATTAAAATATATACTATTTAAACATAAAGTTACTGCCTCCATGAAATTTTCTAGATTTAGTGGCGTGTGCATTTTTAAGACGTTCCATTTTTATGGCTTGCAGTGCTAGATCGATTGGTATATTTGTGTACAATATGAAACCACATCCAAGCTAATTACTTTATATCCTGAGTGGATTGTTTGGGTTTTAATAAAATTGATAAAGTCCCATGATTTTTTTACGTGATATTTTGTTTTACCTAAAATTTGACTTATAGAGTTTGATAGAAATTTTGCTAAACTGTATGTTGCCCTTTGTATATTTGATACTATTGGTCGTAATGGTACATTTTGTTTATGTATTTACAACATACAGTTTAGCAAAATTTCTATCAAACTCTATAAGTCAAATGTATGGGTGCATTTTGTCGTCATTAAGAACTCGCCATACGCTCACATGGCTAATGCTTGACTCTCGTGCTATATTACGAGTGTTTGTTTGAGGATTAACTACAACTGCCCCCAAAACATCTGCTATTCTCTCACTTCTAACATGCCGAACAATTTGTCTGTCCTTGTTGTGGCTTTTGCGTATGTAAGAATTCGAAATTCCATCCTGTATAATGCAAGAATTTAAATTCATTTTCTTAATGCGTAGTTGATAGGTACCGTGGCATTTGCTGAAGCAAGCGTCTGTCTCGCCGAAAACAACAATCTATTTTTCGTTTAAAGACTCGCGTAATTAAAATAATATGGTACTACTTTGTATGTTATCTATTACTTTGTCCATTGTATGTTACAAAACGCCGGTCGGCAATTCCCACGTTACGCTATCAAGTAGGACGTCTGAAAGTCAGAAAAATAACGCCTTCGGTCATGCTTGCGCGCTCCTGTAAAGAGAGGCCGAACTAGTTATCGGTGCAAAATGACGTCACAACCAATGTTTATAAAAACCCTTAACATAGCGGTTTTGAATTAATTAATTTCGTGGTCTTCGTTAAAGCTAAAGTAAAAGCACGCGTCTCCTTCGTCGGGTGAATCTAAAACTTAAAATTAAAACTTCTTTTTTTAGAATTTGTAGTCATAATACGCTTTTAAAAATATAGGAAGCAAAAGCTTTCCTCGAGGGGTGTTCAGTGATTTTGGAGTTAAATTCATTTAAAAACCACCCCCCTTTTTCTTGGCTTAATCTTGCTTGTGAGTGTTGTGTAAGTTTTGTGCCCTAAAATTTGGATTACGTGAAGAATTATAATTTCCCACATCGGCCGGTAAGATGTTCAAAAATTCCGCTTGAAACTAACCAATGCAAATACATAAAAATCGTAACTCGTTCGCTCTCTCTCTCTCTCCCTTATTAAATAAATTTTGTAGTAAAATTACTTTTGCTTATGTTAAACGTCAATATAGTTTGTTAAAATATTTATTAAGATAATTGTGTTTTGGTTTACTTTTTTTAATCTCTTGTTATTTGATTTAATTGTGTAGCTTGTTAGTTCAATTTCAATGTCTCAACATTTTCAATAAATAATTGTAAAAATATAAGTCGTTCTATTATTTCGTCATTTCAAAAGGAAAAACAGTTTGAACCATTAGTAAAGACCCGGAGTGGAAGTCAATTTTGTAAAGAGAAAGCCGACGAGAAGGGTAAGTCAACAATCTTTAGGCTAATTAACGGCCCTGCTTCGACTGACCGAGGAAAACGCTGTTGGAGAGCATCTTTGGCTAGTTTATCTAAAACCAATCGCTACCGAACAAAAAGATTGCTTTCCAGCAGTGGCTGGTCGCTCAAAAGAGCAGGTGTGGGTTATCTGTGAGACGGAATTTGGCCTTGTCTTATTAGAAATTGGGCTGGCCATCCTCAAAAGACTCCAGATAGGAAAACCCGTTTTCGTTACACGTACATTTCCTGTTTGTTGCACACAGAGAGAATACCTTAAGTGTAAACTGTCCTCGCTCCGGATACCTTTCGGCATATACACGCGCTGCCATCGCCATATTTTTCTGACATTCACCCATAACCATCAACATGTCAAATGCTTCTGCATTTGAGAATGCCATATTAAAAAAAATAATTCATAAAACTTGAACAACAAAAAATAACAAAATAACGCGTAACAATAAAGCAAACCCGTATTTTGAAAGGACTACCTTGTCTATTAATTGTATGGACTTTGTATATAGAGTTTACATACTTGTAACAACATGGTATGCTGAAATAATAGTTCCTGTGCATTTTATTTCCTCCTTTTCGTCATAGATGGCCACTATCCACGGATATTTATTATTTGCTGTTGACCGACCGCAATCTGTATATTAGCAAAAAGAACTTTGGTTAAAAATGTAAGTATCACAAATAAAGATCTGAGGAATATGCTTATACTAAGAAATTACGGTATAACAACACAAATATTGTTCCATAAATTAACGGACAAATCAAATACGATATTATGGTCAAGTTATTTCATAAAAAGTAATAGTTTACACCAAAAGATGTTAAATGAACCAGAAAACGATAATACGCACACAAGATTAGAAGTAATTGCTAAATAGCAACAGTTAATTTTTAACAACTAAATGTAAATAGCAGTCAGTAGCAGCTAAAAGTAGTAATTTAGTAATTTTTATTTAAATTTAATTAAAATATAACTAACTAAAGAACAATGTTCCTTTTGACAACTTTCTCTATACTAACAAGGGAACACCGGCGGGTGTCCCCCTCCGATTTCGATGAAACTTAACAGATCGAAAGAGTACCTTAAAATAAGAGACACGTATTTTTTTTTACGGCGTATCCGCACGATTTTGGGGTACAGCCCCCTCCAAAGTTTGGACGATTTTTCAATTCTTGCAAATATTTCCTAAATTATAACAGATATTAAATTTTCGTCTTAACATAATTTGCAGCATATTGCATGGCCCTAAGGGTGGCGTCGTCCGTATTCGCAAGAAGTTAATAACGGGGGACGGGGTGCCCCGCACCCGCCATTTTTTTTACATTTTTTCTTTTTCTTATTCATCAAAAGAAGGCCGATTTTACATAGAATACGACGATGTATTACAAGTTTAGAAAATTAATAATTGTAAAAATAGAAAAATAATAATAAAGCTTCAAAATTAATAAACTTGTCTATTGATATAAATCAAATGAAACTATAACAGAAATAAGTTTTTTATCCTTAACATAATTTCCAGCATAATACATGGTCTCAAGTAGATATCGTCATAAAAATCTTAATAACGGGGACGGGTACCCCATTACCCCGCATTTTTTTAATAATAAGTTTATTCATTATTCATCAAAAAAGATCGCCTTTACATAGAAAACGGTGACGTATAATAAATTTAGAAAATAATAATATAATAATACTCAAAATAAATATATGTACGTGTCTATTGTGATGAATTTGATATGCACTTATCTACGCATACGTGAGTTTAATTAATTATTCAGTCACTTCAGATATAAATGTAATTTGCATTATAAATTTAACGCGATAAGGGATCTGGTCATTAATCATATTATTATATAGATAAAAAATAAATGCCCGAATGCCATAGTAATTAATTATTAATATATTTCTTCTTCGGTATCTGGTAAGCTCACTTTAAATCATTTCAAAAACCTGGCTAACGGATGTTTTTCTCTCGAATATCGGGCCAAAGAGTGTCCTTTTGATTGATTCTTGGAGTGGCATTGTGTTGCAAACCTTCAGCAATTAGTTGTCAAAAGACAAAACTTTGAACATTTTAAATATACAAAAAAAAACGACAGCGATGATACACCTCTGTATATGGTTTTAGACTGTGGAAAAAATTTTGTTAGAACTTTTTCGGTAATAGTGATTCTTATGAACTACGACATAGATTTACATCAGAGAAATAATATTATTAAGTTGCAATCCCTCAACCCATAATCATTTTCTTCCCCAAGATTTTTCGACGTATTCAAGTACTCGTGGTATAAGAGTGATACGTTGAGGAAAAACCTGAGCCCGTTAAAAATCCTGTAGAGTTTGTTTTTAACAAAGATGCGCAGTTTGCACCCTTGTGTAGTATTTGCAATAAACCAGCTATTGTGCGGTGTTCATGGTGCAAACAAAATCTGTGTTTTTAAACCTTTTACACAGACTATCACTACTATAATACTTACATAGCTTAATTACGTATGTATATTAATCTTGTTCGCTATTGCAATCATATATACCAATAATCGCATTACAGTATGTCATGTATTTAACATTTATAAGTATTATATGTTTTCCTAATTCTGTTCTATTGTTTCCGAAATGTTATAATCGTTGCAAACACATTAGTTATATCTATGCACCATTGAATACTTACATTGTACACCTACATTGCACGAAAAACTTGAAATAAATTAAAAAATATATATGTATTATTATTTGATCCTTCGTACTGTTGTAGCAAATTTGTTCATATATACGCACTAAAGGATTATGGTATTCTAAGAATAACATTTTATTAAGGAAATATATAAAACGCAGTCACTAACTGCAATTATAAAACGATTTATATTGCTACCACCGATAAAAGTTTCGTATAGTATATAGTATAAGTTAGTAGGCATAGAAAGTTTGGCCATAGCTTGTCGAGTAGATACAATTCTAAATTAAGAAATATTTAAGTAAGGAGAGCAGCGGAGTAACGATAACAAATAATTGTTGTTAATGTACTATATTATTTTATTTACAATTATTTATATTATTTTATTATTTTCCAAATTTATTACCATTGTTTTCTATGTAAGGCGATCTTTTTTTATGAATAATGAATAAACTTATTATTAAAAAATGCGGGGGTATGGGTACCCCGTCCCCCTTATTAGCTTTTTATGAAGATATCTACCTTGAGACCATGTATTATGCTGGAAATTATGTTAAGGATAAAACTTATTTCTGTTATATTCATTTGATTTATATCAATAGACAAGTTTATTATTTTGAAGTTTATTATTATTTTTCTATTTCTACAATTATTAATTTTCTAAACTTGTTATACAGCATCGTATTCTATGTAAAATCGGCCTTCTTTTGATGAATAAGAAAAAAAAAAAAATGTAAAAAAAATTGGGGGTGCGGGAGACTCCGTCCCCCGTTATTAACTTTTTGCGAATATGGACGACGCCACCCATGCGCCATGCAATATGCTGCAAATTATGTTAAGAAGAAAATTTAATATCTGTTATATAAATTATAACAAATATTTCCTAAATGGAAATATTTGCAAAAATTGAAAAATCGTCCAAACTTTGGAGGGGGCTGTACCCCAAAATCGTGCGGATACGCCGATAAAAAAAAATACGTGTCTCTTATTTTAAGGTACTCTTTCGATCTGTTAAGTTTCATCGAAATCGGAGGGGGACACCCGCCGGTGTTCCCTTGTAAGTACTAACTTATAAGAAAAAATGTAATTTAAAAAATAATATGTGGGCTCTTTTAATTGTTGAAACTTCTTTGTTTGGTAGCATTATTTTTACTGGTCTCTCCAGTTTTATAATTTGTCATATAATTTTAAAAACATCCTGTATTGAAGTATTAACTTGTTAGTACCAAATATAATACTAGTATACATATGGTCAAAGACGTATAGTTCCGCTGGCGTACTATAGAGCGGCGCCACTGTAGCTTCTTCGCGAGGGCAGTTAAAAAGCGGCGGGGCAAAAGACGTACGAAAATAAGCAGTGGACCAAGCGAACTATGTAGTTGATATGGAAGCACTTGAGTATTACAGCTGCGGGTCATTCAGAAATCTATTCCTATTGGCCAAATTCAAATTTCCCACCATAATTAATAAAGTAACAAAAAATTCAAGTCTGAATTACCAACTATTTTGTATTACAATACAATCTTGACCAGTAACTGTAAATAATCGCGGCAAATATGAATTTTACCCCCTGGCATATAAATAAGTGGATGGTTTAAGGATCGGATGCTAGGTGTTAGTTCTGCGGTTTATTATCCAATAATTTCCAATTGAATGATTTATTTTGAGAATCTGCATTTGCACTTGGTTGCATACCTATAAAATTTTCTAGTATTATGTCTCATTTCCAAAAGCAATATGAGATATCCTAAAAGCAACGAACGAAAAAAAACTTAAAATCTTTCCTAGAAATAAATGCGGGAAGTTTGAATTCTGCTAACTCTCTCCTTTTTTTCTATTTTTATCATTTTTTTTGTTACAAATATATAGTTTGACAGTTCTAACCATTATAAGATATGGACAATAATATATATAATGTCCAACAATTATATTTTCTATATTGATTCTACAAACAACGAAACAGAAAAAGTTCAAGAGCGACGAAAGCTTATGTCTGATGCTAGCATACTTGTGCTTGTACACTTTGATAAAAACAAAATTGAGGAAAATACCTTAAAAGTGCAACCAGATAATAATAATGTTGCATATTTTTCTTTGTAAAGACCCCTCCCAGTAAACCAAATTTAAATTTCGCGCAGTTAGTTTCAGTAACTTCAACACTAAAGCATGAAGTTACCTACAATTTTGTATTACATTAATGGTTATTTGAATACCTTTAAGTTGAAGTTACATAATATAATTTCCGAAGATTTGAATTTTGTTTACTGGGCTGCGATTGAAACTTGTCCTGTAATGTTTTAAGTTACATTTTAAGCAAAATGATAAAAAGCATATTCGATACGCCATCGACTATCCTATGAAAACAGTAAACAATAATTTTGGAAACAAATATGAGCTTATGTTTTTCAAACATCATGGGTATTTCTGAGAGTGAATTTAAAAAAAAAGAAAAATTTATAGATTTTATAGATACACTTTTCTGATATTTTTATTTCACTTTTTAGTAAGATAATATTCTTTCGCTGTTAACTGCAGATATATTGACAAGAATTAGCAAAAAAAAAAAATTAATATATCAAGAAACAAAGATTATTTTAAATGTCCACTAATCCACTAAAAGCAAAAATATGTTATTACCGCAAATAAATCAACAGTGGTAAATAAAATGTAATATGTGCTATGAAAAAGTTAATAGGCATTTGACGAAATAAATAAAAGCAAATATTCCGTATGTTGCTTTGCTTTAACACAAAAATATGTTTTAATTTCACAATAAAACGAATCTTAATCCATTGAGCCAATAAGTGTGTTTTGGTTTTTGTTTTATTTACTAAACTGTTACTTGTTTCGATTCCTTTAATATTAATTTCATAACAATTTTGCGAAACGACAATTCATTTATGAATGCTCTACCTCTTCGCTGCGCGCGCAGTTAAACCACTGTCATTCGTCTCGCACCGACTCTTCGGTTATCTTATATTATTACGCGTTTGTGCAACGGAAAATTCCACTTACGTTTAATCACGTCAGATCACGTTTAATATTTTAGTCGTTACACTTTTCTAAAATCAGCCTAGCTGGGACATCTATAGTACGCCAGGGGAACTATTCTTTGCCCGCATATATATATATTTATATTGTATTTGCTAGTACTAATCACTGACCGGGTCTTGTCATTTTTTTTTTCTTACTTAAACGCAGTATTATGTCCGTATCAATAGCTCAAAATGTTCATATTTTATATCTAACCATGAATAACTGAATAAGTAAATGTTATTTTACTTACCCCAATCATTTTCTTGTTGCCGACAAATTGCAGTCATCCAAGCGATCACTGGAAAAGATGATATTTTATAATATTAAACAGAACATTGGAATAAAATAGGAAATTAAATAAAATTATAAGATAGTGTTTTCCATGTTCGGTACTTCCTCATGGAAACAATAAGCTCTCAGAATCAGCACTTCAATAAACAAATTCACAAAACAATTTACCACGAGATCACAATGTTTCATTATTATTTATTGATAATTATTACTTATTTCTAATTATATAACGAGGGTTAGTGGATTTATTGGTTTAATTGAAACACAAAAACTGATTTACGTTTCGGCGTTTAGTGTATTTTTCAAGTTTTTTTTTAAATCTGCAAGATTAACAAAAAAATAGATTAGAGAATTATATCATAATTATATTTATATAAAAACAAAAACTTACATAAAAGTATTAAAATTCAATTAATGACTTTTTGTTATTACTAACAGCAACATCATGTTGTTTTGTCGAATATTAGTTAACATATTAAAAAATCTTTGTAAAGGACAATGACACATTTATAAGGTATTAAAGCGTTTGTTTTTTTCACATCAGAGATACGTAGACTAAACCATTTTCTGTTAAAATTCATATTTTTGTTAAGATAATGTTTGTATAGGAAAGCAGAGCGTATCGTTTCAACATTGGCATCGATGTGTATTGCAAGGTCATTTTTTGCATAGTATAAGACCTTTATACTAAAATTGATTTTTGTCGACTACGGTTTACATCAGTAGAGCCATGGGGCTATGGCCCCACCATTGCAAATCACAAATTAATCATTAAAAAGCTTTTTATTATATTTTCTGTAAAAATACAAGTGATGTATAATGATGCTTCTTTACATTAGCAGCTACAACCTGCTTCTGCTACTTTTTGCATCAGTTTTTCTTAAATAGCGACATACATTAAACAGATAAACTGTTTCTACAAATTTGCACACCGCCCCAAAGTGTCTTTGTTATTGCTATGCACTCCCTGGGGGTTGGGAGTACCTACCAGGCGTGTCCCCGAGGTGGTGGATAGGAGAAAGGCCATCTTTTCGGGTTTGCTCAAGACGAAATGGTTAGTGGCGGCTATAAGTTCGTCCTCTCTGCTTCAAACCGGAGCAGGGTGAATGAAGACCGTTGCCGTAAACCACTCCCTCCTCGCCCGAGCTGTCGTGTCGTGGCTAAGGCTTGCACAGGGTTCTACAACGATGCCAGTTGTTGCTTTCGGTTACCGAAAGCTCAATTGTTAAACCAGGTCCAGAAAGGGATGAGGGGTCTTGGCTTAACTGCACGGACCGAGAGGAAACAACCTCAACAAAAACCTAAATCCTAAGGTGGCGGACTAGGCTGATGGGATGCGTGGCTGGACAGAAGACCAGTCTACTAGTCCAACCTTGGGGCACCTGACGTAACCCATCGTATTTAGCCTTACCTCTGCATGCGGGGCTCTGTGGAGGTGGACCTTTTCTTCCCTAGCTACTCGTGGGATCAACCATAGAGGAAGGACGTTTGTTAGCGGCACGACACCGCTAATAAACAGGAATTGGAGCAAGACCTCCATAAGAAGCCTTCCACTTCCAAAGTGAGGGTACCTCACAAGGAAGGAACAAAGGGAGGAGCAAAATGACTGGAACAGATCGGGGAACAGGGTGGCATCCATCCCCTCTCAAATTGCGTAGCACTCTGCAAGTCAAGGGCGTTGCACGTAGGAGCACGTGAAATCGAAGAGGGAGACTTACCTAACCTGGGGCTTTCTGATATCTTACACTTTCTGAAAGAAATAGGATTGGAAGGCCAGCTGTAAAACGGCAAGAACAGGGGACACAATAGATCTTTTAGGTCGCAGTGTAATATCACCCTTGCAATATACACATGTTCAGTTGTTTAGATTAATTTCACTCTTTATTATATTTTTATTTGCTCATGTTTTTCAATGTCCTTTCTTGTATATTCTTCTTCGATGATCTTTGCGCGTTGCAGCGCACGCAACTGTTGTTATATGTATGCGAATGGTTAGCATTGTAAGACTCAGTTCAGTCATCCATCTTAATACCCAAGGTCAAATATTGTAGTAGTGTATCTTCCACCCGCAAAGCGCTGATGTAAATGCCGCCAAATCGCTACCGCGAAATTTCAAACTTTTTTAAATATGCATATTTACATTTATTTACAGGATATGTTAGAGGGCGCGTCTGCCTAGTATGCGTCATTAGTCTTTGCCAATTGCCATTTTGCATTCTTTTGTTGTTTTGACGGTTGTGGTTATGTTTATTGTGATATTTTAGGGCAGAAAAGCAGAAAAGCGGCAGTTTGCGTTTTTCTTAGAACAATTGTATTTTGAAGTTTTTGTAATAAATGAATATAATTGAGGGGTATTCTTAAATTATAGAAATGAATCATAAATTTTAGGTGTAGAATCTGTGGAAGTTCATTATACAATTTTGGACGTTATTTATTTAAGAATTTTTAAGTTTTATTTATTTTTGTAAGTATGATAGAAGATAGAAGTAACGTGGTTGTGATTTTTACTGTGGAATCGTCAATTTCAGGTGTAATAATCCCTTAACGATATTGAACGTTTTTTATTTAGGAGTTTTATGTTTTATTAGTTTTTGTAAGTATGGTACAGATCATGTGGTGTTTAAAAGACCTATCAGTTAGTTTTAGGTATATAAGTCATTAAAATATAGTACCCTTGTTGTTTTAGTGTTTGGAAGATTTATTATCTTTCGTAAGTACATACTTTTTGCTACCATCAGTGATGCATTAATTACATAATTAAAAATTGATTATAGAAAATGGTTCTACAGTGTTGTGTTTCATGATGTAGGAATACATCCCAAGAAGAAAAACTTCATCGATTTCCAATATACCGATGAATTGGTGAGTTTTCTTTCTACTTTCTGATGGATTATTTTTTACATATGTTGCAATTTCAAGGTATATAATGAATGAATTAAGAGGATTGGCAATGTTAAACTAAAGATATTACCACCTCAAAAAGTTCACAAGAAATATCGAGTTTGCCATTTGCATTTCCATGAAGTTTGTAAAATTGACCCAAAATATTATAGCAAGTCTGGCTTAAAGGAACGTAGTTTTACCAACTGTAAATTTGCCAGGTGAGTATAATAAAGAGCACTTCTATCAGGAGGAAAGAGGCAATATAACTTAAAATTTTTAGGTTTTACAATAGCGCCCACTCAGGAAAATTCTTTTATGACATTGGATCATTATAAATTACTTGCAGGTAATTTTAACATGAGAATTGTTTTTTTTTAATATAGTTATATTTGTTGTCATAACTAGCAAGAAGTATTAATATCCCATATTAAATTATTTTTCTGTTCGATTCTTTAATTATTAGTTACAGGTATAATTCTAAATGCTATCTAATAATTAATGCAAGACTGTATTTTGACAGTTGTATTTTATATATATTTTTCTTTTTCTATTGTCTTTTACAATGTTTGCTATTTTCTCTTTTGTTGACTAGTTTTCATATCGTGTAATGTTGAAAATAAAGTTCTATTATTATTATTATTGTTATTATTATTAAATTTAAAATTGTTCTTAATAATCTCGGAATTCACACCACTAAGCAATTAACTCATTAATAGCTCAAATGTCGACATAAGTTATATATATTTATATTATGTATCAATACTACAATTAAATACTGTAACAACACTAAAAAATTACAGATGAATTGCATACACTTATTGATTTTAAATAATATGTATTTAGATTATACGCTATTCGAAATCTGTAATTTTTTAGTTGTTACAGTATTTAACTGTAGTATTGATAATATCAACTGTAGATCAGCGGTTCAAATTACGCGCGTTTTCATTTAGTTTATCTTCCTACCGCGCCAGTGCTGTATTTGTGCCTGTCTTCACTAAGATCGTTTAAATTACTGAAGTTTTGTACAGAAGAAAGCCATCTATATTATCTATGACTCAGTTTCTCGATAGGCGTTAAAGAGTAAGTAGATGTAAATTTGTATTTCATTGCTGCCATTTTGTTAATACTTATGATTTAAAGATTTGAATTCGCGTATTTTGATTTATTTCGTCCATCTAGGAACTCGTTTAATAATAATTGTTGTTATATTGTTGTGTACACAATTTAGATATAAGATCATTTATTATTTCGTGCAGGAAGATATTTTAAGTTTAAAGAATTAATTTTTTTTTTCGTTTTTTAATTTTGCTGTTTTGTTATTTTTTATTAATCACAATGTAAATTGGTTAATAAATAAAAAAGTATAATTTCTTGAACGGAAAAGTATAAATTGGCATTTTCTATCAATTATACAATGGTGATTGTAACAAGTGGTAACAGTAATAACTAGTAATAGGTTATGAGGGGTTACGTTTCATAATGATCGAGTTTCTATAATGATATGTATTATGTGTTTTTTACATTTTTTTTTGCCGTAAAGAAACATCTATGATACATAGTGCCACAAAATAAACATAAACTGTTTCTTACAATAAAATGTTTCCTGAATTTATAACATTAAATGAATATAGTTTTTATGTATTTATCTTTGTTCCTTACAAATAGTCCAGGTTTAAACAACTTTTAATAAAGTTAGAATAAAGTTAGAAAATTTCTATTTCTAAAATGCAGTACACTAGTGCCATCTATCATTGAAGAATTAAACATAAAGTAATGAAGTGCTGAAGGCATGGTAGAATAATTGAAAACCATATATGTGAAGGGGTCATCTCTCGAGTAAAACTTGGAACAGAGGAGTGGAGTCTAAAACTAATTGCGAGTTTAAAGAAAGATCTCTACTAGTGAGCTGTTGCCTCAGTATTTCTAATGCCTCCAAGTTGCTTGAGGTAGGTAGCTTTTTGGGGGGTATGTAAAATTGCAAAGTTGTGATCGATGTTAAAATTGTGTTTATTTTCGAGGAACACGATGGACAAGTGTCTATATTGCGGGGATTGATACCAGCACAAATCAAAGGACTCCTTTTCTTTGTCTCTAGAGCTTTCGAAATAAACTTATTTCATCATCAGTAGAACAACTACAAAAGGATACATGCTAATAGATACAATTGAATGAAAAAGTGAGGTTACTTACAATTAGAGTAAGGTGGTAGCAATGATATTAAACAATATATAAACAAAACAGTTCAATTTAAAATAAAAAGACATTATATAAGTTAAAAGTTAAAAAATTTCAGCAAAAACACTGAGATTAATTTAAATTTAAAGTAATGTAGAAGATATGAATAACAACAACCGCCCTATTGTGACAAACTGCAATATATAGCAAACAATTGATTTAATTTCGATTAAATCCAGATTAATAATTTTAATACAGAATTTAATTGATTAAAAATTTGATCGATTAAAGTCCAACTCTAAGAGTGTGCATGGTTATTTTATTATTTTATTTATATATTATATATTTTATGGCACACTCTCAGAGTTGGACATCAACCGATTAAATTTTTAATCAATTAAAATTATCAATGGAGATTTAATTGAAATTCAATTAATTGTTAGTTTACAATCAAATATGTAATTATTGTTTAACATTTGCATAACTACATTTATTTTCCACTTATTGATGACGTAAGTGAGGTTTCCAATGAAGATGTAATAAGCAAGCTAAAAGAACCCCAAGGTCTGGAACTTCAAGAACAGCATCATATTTTCATTTCAACTATAATTTTAATAGTTTGGTTGTAAACTATTTTTTTTGAGGATTTGTTTTAGCATTTAGGATCTTGTAAAGTTCAAATATTTCTTTAATTAAAGTGCTTCTTCTTCTGGCCAAATGCTCCCTAGGAGTGGAGAGCCATATGCAACTAGTTCTTGGAGCCCTTTTAAATGTTTTAAAACAGCCATTTTTTTTATTACATTTGTGCTTTTGTATTCATTGTTTTCCCAATAGTGGTCTACATCCTAAGAATGGTTTTAACAACCCTTTCCGCAGTTTTAAAAATTCATAAAAACAGAAATATGTTTTGTGGACGAATGCTCCTTCATACCCCTAAGTATAATTATAATTACATCTAATGTTTCCTTAATCTTGTAGATTGAAAAAGAAAACTCGACAGGGACAATAAATGCCGAAACGTCGTGAAATCAGCTTTTGTGTTTCAATGAATGCAATAAATCCACGAACCCTTGTTATATAATTGGCTAAATAATAAACCCCAACGAGCAATTATTTATTTCCTATTAATTTTTTGCTAAAGAATTATTATAAAATGTATTTAAACTATACCTCTTGTCTTGTCAAATTCATAATATGATAAATTGAGCTAACGCGGCCCTGTACCGAACTTGTGCCCAAAATTGCTGCATCAAGTCGTAGATAATTACCACTAAAAATAAAATCGTGATCATAGGAAAATACTTTAATTATTTCTCTATTCTGTGCTCGCGTGGTTTGCCCAGAACTCGCATGGCGTTATGAACACGTCTCTTAGCGAGTTTATCAGCACTCCGCTCCGATTAGCTCTGTACGAGAGTTGATATTCGACTGTTTCGTGATCCTCTCAAAGTTTGTCAAAGATTTCAGATCGTTATATTATTACAGCTAATTGGAAGTGCCGGTTTTTTTGTGTCAGTAGTAATAATCCCGTCCTTCCTGCTCACAGGAAGCGCCATATAAAAGTAAATATGCATGCACTGTGTATAAAATTTCTTAACTTTCTTAATTTTTGCCGCTTCACCTTTACAAATGATCAAACTTACTATTTATACAAGTAACGATCGTGACCTTCAAATGCGTATATATGTAAATAATATATCTCACCGATTAAAACGTAAACCGTCCTATTGTTCCACATACTCATGGTAACAACGCGGAAATTATAACTTCACTGTGGAATCTGTAGTGTGCAGAGTAACTGGTTATACGCTTAGTGAACAGAGACGTCGTAATCGAACTGGAACAACATCTTAAAAGTATGTATCAGTGGTAATTATATAAACCGCAAGAAATTTACCATGGCCATTTCTAAAGTTTCGGCAGTGGGGATAAATATAATACACAAATGCTTATTTTGTTTAACTCTGAGTAAACAATTCCTCTATTAACTAACAGAAAATACCAATAAACTTCAGTCTCACAAATTCTTTAATCTTCAAAAACACAATGTACATTTCGTTAGCTAAGCTAACATCTTCAGGTGTACATACAAGTGTATTGTCAAATACTAAATGCGTAAATATAGTAAGTATATCCTAGGCTACAAAAATTAATCATCAGGACTACTATATTCAATAAATTCTAAATATTTGTAATTAAGGGGTGTTAAATCAGTATTGAGCAAGCTATTAATATGTTTTTTCATATAAATAGCTTCCCACATATTAAGATTCTTACAATTTGAAGACTTAATTAACTCTAAATCATCAATTGAAAAAGTATGTTCTGTATTAACAAAATGATACGCCAAAGCGGATTTATCGCCATTGTGATTCTTAATATGATATAAATGCTCTTTAAATCTAATCTCCGCATTCTTCTTTGTTTGACCTATATATACTTTATTACAAACACCGCATTTGATCTTATAAATCCCAGAATATTTTTTAAAATCAATAATTTCAATATTAAATTTTAATTTATTTCTTAAAGTATTAGAATTTTGAAAAACCGGACTAAGATTGTATTTTTTACACAAGTTTAATATCTGGTTAGCCCATAATTTATTAAAGTTGAATCTGCAAAACTCTTTCTCCACTATTTTCTCTGGAATAAGTGTAGTTACATTTCTTAATAATCTCTTATTATCTAACTTATTTTTAATCTTATCTGTCACACTTTTCTTGTAACCATTAATTTCTGCTATATGATATATATATTCTAATTCTTTTTTAAAATTATCTTCGGAAAGGGGTATGTTCAATAATCTAGTTATTAAGAAAAAGAATGTTGTGTATTTTTGTTTATAGCTTGTATAAGATAAGTTGTGCATATAATTGTTTGTGTGTGTGGCTTTTCTATGTATATCAAAGTGGAATGTATTATCTTTAATCATAAGTAATAAATCAAGAAATGGTAAACTGTGTTGATCCTCAATTTCAAACGTTTGAAGTGTAAAAAATAAACTTGTAAACTTGTAAAAAATAGTTACTATATTTACGTATTTAGTATTTGACAATACATTTGTATGTACGCACAAACAATTACATACACAACTTATCTTCAAATTCATCGAAGATCTTTAAGACAGATATGTATTATATATATCATAACCTATATATGTTATAGTAAAACCTACCTGTTGTGCTATAAGGATGAGCAATGCCACGTAATGTCATTCTTAGAATTGATAGTAATTCTTGATCAAATACAAATTTTACAATAATTATAAACAGTGTTATATATGAAATATGCAGCTTATCCTCAATTTTCATATAAATAAAATAGTTTTTCTGATCTCTATTTTTGACGGTGTCTTTTTTTTTAATTTCAGAGAGAATTAGAAGAAATATTGTACTCACAGATACAGAATACGAAATAACTGTCATGGAATGGTTTCGTTATGCAAAACAAAGATTTGATAGAAAAACAGCAAAATGTTCAAAGAAATAAAATGCATTCGGGGCGTTTTTCTTATGTGTTGTGAGTTTTTGTTTAGATTCTTTTCATGTTAATTTATGTGGCCCATAATCTGTTTCCAATACTGAAGTTTATTAAAATGGAATTTAATGTACTTTTTTTTTATCAATAAATGCCTTTATTGTCTTCTGTAAGCACCATTTTACTTTTTAAAGTATTTATTAATGTATTTCCTTTACTTAAATAGCTATTTATAATATTATTCATAGTATTACTATTTAGTTTTTACATAGAACTATATGATATATGATTGACCATTTTAATGTATCTGCAAAAATAACTACAAAATAGACTTATAATGTTATATTATAAAAATGTCTTATCCATTATATTCTTCTGGCATTAATGTTTAATGTTAACATTGTAATTTTAGTAAGTGAAGATAAATTCGTAGAAACAGAGGGACCCGATCTATCGAGGGTAACATGAAATTATAATATTAACATTCAATTTCAATAAGACTGATTGAGATTCTGTTTTATATTAATTAATATAACCTCTCGATAATCCTCAACATCATGTTTCTTGTATAATGCAGCAAGAACTTTTGGAGTAAATAAAAGATCCCAATAGAAACATTAGTGTAGATATATTTATAGGAACATTTAATTGCCATACTGTATCAATATTTCTCTTTAACATATGAGAAATGTTACGGAAGAGCTATACTTCAACATTAATCGTCATGTTAAAGTAATGTTACTCGAAGACCTCGTATTAACATTACTGGGAAATATTATTTCTTAATATCGCTTAGGCGGACATTAAACAGTCGTAGAAATGTTACTGCATGTGGCACATTGTATATATTTTTGTAACATTTCGCGTTACAAGATAACATTTAGACGACGTTATAGTCATGTTATTTTGCCAAATGGGATGCCTACGTATTGCTGTGGTTATACAACCAATTTATCACTGAGTGTATTGTAAGTTGCATATTTTTTGTTGTTTTGATTTCTTCCGTTCTGGTGATTTTCAATTAGCCGAGAATTTCACTATTTTGTTTGTTTTGTATAAATTTAGTGTAAGAATTTATTGTATGTTGTTAATTAAGAAGTGTTAAGTTTTTTTTTATTTAATTATAGTCATTATTTGTCTTCTTCGCTTGTGCTGATTATATGCGTATTCTACTAAATATTGTCGTTGAAATGTTATACGTCTGCGTTGTACGATTTTGAGAGAGGGATTTTTGTAAGAAAAACAATTGTAGAATTTTGTTAAGGACTTCCTTGTTCGACTATTGACGTGAGTAGACGTATTTTTAAATCCTTGTTGCCATTTTGTAATTCATTTTGAAATTGAAAGTTTAATTTTTCTCCAGTAATTTGTTTAGTCAAATAAGGAATTTTGATCGTAATAATTGTTAATGTATTGACGTGTACACGTAGTAGATATAAGCTCAATTATTATTTTTTTTTTTGTTTAGGAAGATATATTTCAGTTTTTTTTCTCGTTTATTTTGAAAGTGTTAATTTTCTGTTCAATTTTGCTGGTTCATTTTTATTTTTCAATCACCTCGTTTGCGTGAGTAGAAGCTTTATTTTTTCTTTTAGCTGTTTCATTTTGTAAAATTTCTTGCATTTGTCCACGCTTTAGTTTATTTTAATTTGTTGAAACCAAGTGGATTGAAATTGAAAAATATTGGATAATCTTCCTGAAAAAATAATTTTATTTTTGCATTGTACAGAAAATAGCATTGTCCTATTTTAATTTAGAGTCAAGTGCAGTTTCTATTTTAGGCCAGAACCATCAGTTCGCATAGTTCTTGTTTAGTGTTTACTTACAATACTACAATACTACTTTGTTTGTTTTGTGTGCATTTCATTATCTTTTTTACGTACTGTATATACATTTCATTACTTTTTTTAAGTACTATATATATTCTTTTTTATTTGTCGGCTGCACTAAAGCGCATTAGTGGCGGCTTTGCTTTGTTGGCTTTTTGCAGAGGAATTTAACGATGCGGCGTAGTTTTTACCTACGGCTGCGCTGTTGCCAATTTATTTTTCTTTTTCTAAAAAAATCAACTATTATTTGCATCTTTGAGGGAAATGTACGTTTTTTGGGAACAGTTAAAGATTTACGAGTTTAAGTTTGTGATTTTATGTGCGCGGGTTTAATAAACGTATTGCTGTAGATGAAGTATCTCAGACGAAAATTTAAATCAGTGTTTTAAATAAAATAGATTTTTTTTAACAAATATATTGTCTAATTTCCTTTTTTTTGCAAAGTTAAATTTAAGATATTTATAAATTAACACTAAGTATTTAAATTGTTACAACCATGATTATTGTGTTAGTTATAACAATTCTTTAAAAATCTTCTTATACCTAAAACTAAAATATAAAATTGAATTTAATACAGACCTGTATTAATTACTCATCTAAACTGCACGAGTGTGATTAAACATTGAGCACTGGTTTAATATTAGCAACAAATTAATAGATTAATATATTAAAATTTTTAAATTCCAAGCAAAAGAAAACACATGTGAGCCACCCCGATATCTATATCACACTGGCTCTCTCGCTCGCACGTACGAAGCAGAGAGCCAGAAAACAAACAAAAAACCTGGAAACAAATCCGTCCAATACGGAAAAATATAGCAATAGTGAAATAATATAATGTTGTAAATAGTCGAAAATTCTGTTAAAACTTAAAGTATAAAGAAATACACCGGTATCGTAAAATATCAAAACAACTTTCAAATGAAAATAACATTAAATTAAGAAATTTATTCAGATAATTGTTTTTTTTTTAATAAAAACTACAGCAGTATTACGCACCCTTGGTTTCATTATAAAACTGTCACCAACAAACAGTATTAGTTCTTATGGTAGTTACGACCTGTGAACGGTGAGTCATTCATAAACAAAACATATATAATATAGTTTATCCGTAAAACACGATATCTGAACGTTGATATCGATCGATTTGTTAATGTGACCCGAAAACGCAACGAAAGCGAGCACAGGAGCACAGTCAATTTGTGCACCGTTCATATGGAATCTGCCGTATCCCTCCCCACCTCCGCTACGTCCTTTATGCGGCTAGGGATTGGATAAAATCAACGTAGTCCCGCCTACTCGGCCCACGTGCTTCGTCGTCAGTCGCTTGCTTGCGATGTACATACATATTTATAGAAAGGAACGTCGCGTCGTTTATTCGTTTCGCTGCGTTATATTTCACGAATATATTAAGATCGAGTAATAGATTTTATTACTTTGTAATCGACGATTTGTTTAGGGGGTTCACGTGCTCATGTGCTCCTATACAGAAACCGCTACTGGTACTGATAGATACACAAGGTTTTAGAATTCGAAATAGAAAAGTTTTTGCAGAAATTTTCTTGGCTAGTTCATGACAATATTTTTTCTAAATGAGGTTCTGATGAAGTATAACGCCTAAAAATCTAGTGGATTCACTCTTTGACAGAGAATAATCGTACAGCTCCAAATATTATCTTTCGATGTATCTCTGCCGAGTATGGAAAATCATAAATTTGTTTTTTTCAAGACTCATGACTAATTCATTTTCTGCAAACCACATGTAAGGAGTTTCTAATAGATCATTCGCCAGCTGTGTTGTAACTAACAGGGAGGTGTGGATCGTCTGGCCATTTATGTTGTGACTTTTTAGATCTTTTTTCAAAAAAAAAAAAAATAGAGAAAAGAACTAGAAACGGTACAATTAAATAATATAAAATAAATAAGCCATGCCAATATATGTATATTTTATTATCTACGAATGAAAACTACAATACTCTTCGATAACAATATAGAGTGACCGGCATAAATATTGCAACATATGGAAAATTTTTTCTGGAGGATAGGTTGTGCATCTCTTTGTGCATCCCCAAATTTAAAAAATATGCAATGAATCTGCAAAAAGTGAGGTTAGTTGACATGATATCCTAAAAAGCTATTTGAAAAAGTTGATTAGAATACAATTCTGAAGCAGTATGCGAAATTTTGTAAACATATTTAAGAAAAATTAAAAATCATAATTTTTTTCAGCTATTGTTTAACCATTTTTTTGGTTTCTAGCAGCTCAACTGCAGTAATATTTCTAAATTCGATTGATACACAAACAATTCTGTTAATTTTTGCATAATTAACACAGCGAAAACTGAAAAATACGGCTTCAGTATGACAGTTGTTGCAATAAGGCACTGCATCTGCTAGTAACAAGAATGTACATGTTTGTGAAACCTTATTTATTACTCTAACTTCACTTTTTGCAGATTCGTGGACTATTTTTTAAATTTGCCGCCGTACTAGTGCTCACGTGCCGTGTATCAAAATACATTTTAGAGATCCTAGACATGCACAAACTATCCTCCTCACCCTCCCCCCCAAAAAATTCTATATTTTAATACTAAAAAAAAAAATATATATATGCCACCAATATTTCTGCAGATCACTGTATATACAGGTGAGTTTTTTTTATCTTGAGACAACGGAATATCTCTAAAACACTGCATCAAATCAAAAGAAGATGTTAATAAGATTTGTTATAATGTAAGGGGCTCAATGAATGGTGCCGTATTCGATCTCCCACCTCACCCCCCCAGAGTGGGAGGGGGGACAACTTTGAAATCTTAAACGGGAACCCCCATATTATATTGCAGATTTGAATTCTACGCCATCAAGTATGTAGTTTTTGTTTGAAACTTTTTTTCGATTCGTAACAGATTGCGCTGTAATCGCAAAAAACATGATTGTGAACGTCTAGAAAAAATACAGAAAAAAGAGAAGCAAGCAAACATGATTTTGTGTTTTTTTTTTATTTTAACATAAACTAACATTTCAAAAAGCCATGGGTTCGAAGCTGTGCCCCTTCACTTCGATACATTTATTTATTCGCAATTGGAATGCTATTCAACAATACAAAATCGTACTTTATTCAGTACTTGACAAGCTGTGAATACTTACACATTGTCCGATCCCCATTTAGATTAATAACCCTTCATGACACGCGTGGGTCTCAAAGATTTTTTGGTAACAAGATTGCTGTTGTGACGGTAAATGGTTGCAATTGCTGTCTACCTCTCGCCAATGATTTCATCTATGTAGGGATAGGACGTATCTTAGATAAATATTACATTATAAACCTCTTTTTTGTCAAAGAAAGATCAAAGATTTCCGACAAGAAAATAAATCATTGATAAAATGATCTTTGACAAAGAAGTTTTATAGTGTAACCTCATATAGTGCTTCAGATTAGTTTTGTGAATTAGTCGCACTCCCACAGTCCACTGAGGCGCTGCACATCAACTCGAGTAAGCAAACCTAATTGCTTTTAGATATTTTTGTAACATTGAATTATGAATAATAGGTGCTTGTGTTTGTATTCGTAAATAATGTTCGTAATTCGTAAAATACAATTATTTATTATAATGCGTACAAATATGTACCTATATCAAAAAAATATTGTTTTTCTTATACTTTTTATTGCTTTTTGGTGATTTCGTCCAAAATAATACTTTTTTAGTTATGGCTGCGGAAAAGTTTGGTTCTGATCTGGGAAATGATGAAGGTACGATTCGACTACACCGAATGCTTGGTGAAGTCTTACAAGATAATGAATTCGACGATTCTGACCGTGACAGTCTTGTAGATGAAATCGATCATGTTGAAATGCGTGACCCAGAGGAAGATACAGATTCGGAACAAGAAATTCTTATTACCGATTCTGATGAAAATGAAGACACAAATGGTAATAAAATTTTAGGAAAAGATAAAATTACTCTATGGTCAAAAATAACTCCAAAGAGGAACAGACGCACTGCAAAGCATAATATTATCACGCATTTGTCAGGTGTAAAAGGTACTGCAAAAAATAGTAAAACTCCTTTTTCTTGTTGGACCTTGCTTTTGACAAACGATATTCTTGAAGAAATTGTTCGATGTACCAACTACCAAATTGAATTAGTCAAAACAAATTATTCAAGAGAACGAGACGCTTCCGACACTGACATTATAGAAATCAAGGCAGTGCTCGGGGTATTACATTATATGGGGGTAAAAAATATTATCCGTGTAAATACCAGACGCGTTTGGACACCAGATATAACAGGGGATAACTTTTGTAGATCCGTCATGTCTGTAAACCGTTTTAGCTTTTTAATTCGCCATATTCGTTTTGATGATGAACGTACAAGATTAGAAAGGAGATCTTTTGCTAAACTTGCACCGATTAGAAAAATTTTTGAAAATTTCCTTGACAATTGCAAAAATTATTATAGCGTAGGCGAATATAATACTATTGATGAAAAGTTGGAGGCATTTAGAGGAAGGTGGTCGTTTAGACAGTATATATCTTCAAAACCTGCCAAATACGGACTAAAAATTTTTGCACTGACTGATGCTCGAACTTATTACACACTAAACATGGAAATATATGCAGGTCAACAACCTGATGGACCTTATTCTGCGAGCAATTCCCCATCAGATGTCATGAGATTTACTGCACCAATTCACGGCACGCGACGAAATATAACCATGGACAACTGGTTTTCAAGTTATCAACTGTCAGCGAAACTTCTCAAAAAACAACTTACAATGGTCGGTACACTACGATCAAACAAAAAAGAAACACCCCCAATATTTGTAGCAGTGAAAAAAAGGCCATTGCATTCAAGCATGTTTGTCATTGATGAAACTAGGACGCTTGTATCATATAAAGCCAAACCAAACAAAGTTGTACGATAATAATATAGATAAGTCAAGTGAAAAAGAAAAAACCAGAAATCGTTACGTTTTATAATTTCACCAAATCTGGGGTTGATACCGTAGACCAACTTTGTTCCAACTACAATGTTTCAAGGAATACCCGAAGATGGCCAATGGTTGTCTTTTCAACTATCCTCAATGTTGCTGGGATAAATGCTAGCATAATTTATAATAGCAATGGCTGTACTGACTGCAATACCCGGGAGAGGTTTTTGAAAGACCTAAGTTTCGAATTGGTCCGGGACCAAGTAAAGCGAAGATATTATTCATTTCATATATCAAAAGATATTCTTTTGATGGTGGAAAAATTTTGGAAACTAAAACGTGAGACTGATAACGAAAACAAAACACCTCTATCATACAAGAGGAAACGTTGCACATACTGCGATTCAGATAGGAAAACAAAATATATATGCAAAATATACGAAAACTATATCTGTCTTTCTGACCACTGTGTATATATTTGCAAAAAATGTTACGTAATTGAATAGGGACGAATTATGTCTAGATCAAAACCACGATTCGCCATAAAATAAATTATATATATAAAAACTCATGTACGCACATATATTTGTATTTTGTTACAAAAAAAAAATCAAGATAAATATTTTCGAGAGGTCACAAACATTTGAGTAATATTAGGAATATAAAATTATTTTTGTTGTTTTTTTTTCCAAAGATTTTCTTTACGTTGCTTTACATTGTTTATTTGTTATTTTCATTTTATTATTTTCAGTCTATCTTTTGTTGTTATTATGTTATTTATGTTGAAATGTTTACATATTTTATGAATAATTTATATTCAACTAACTAAACAGAGTTACTATGAGTTATATTTTAGTTCCTAAAATTATTATTAAGACTGTCATAGAATTAAAAACTTTTTATTAATTACGATGATGTTTGTATTAACCAACAACGCAATACTAAATTTATTACAACCCAAACAGTAAAGTTCTTCGTTGTTGAATGGCTTTTTTGAAATGTTATTTAATGTTAAAATAAAAAAAAACACAAAATCATGTTTGCTCCCAGTAAACACACATGTGTCTGTTACATCTCTGCTAAATATCATTTAAGGAACAGTGCCATGTAACTTAAGTACGTAAATGTTACATAAATGTATGTATCCTAAATGTTATCTGGACTGAACTGCGATACGCGGCGCTAGCTACATTATAGCGATGTATCTGAGATGTACCTAATAATACATCATATATCCTTGATCTGGTGCTGTTCTAGAACTATTCGTGACATATCTTTGTGTTTTCCGCAGTTTGAAATTTCTGAGCGAGTGTGCAAATGGCGTCTGTGAATGGCGTGTCCTACGTTGGTGTAGGTATATTTACTGGTTTAACTTTAACTATAATAAATTTGAAGCACTGGAACGCATTTAACAACGGGGTGCCAACCGGTATTAAACGTAAGTAAATTTTTACTTTACAAAATAACGTTTCTGAATGAGATGTTTGTGAAAATGCCTGTTCTAACCTCACATTTATTTGTTCAGGAATTATTAACCCCTTTTTATTTTCGAAGCAGTTTTTATTCCACTAAGACATCTCAAGATAGAAGAAGGATCAGCTGCGGACGACAATACTGAGAAAATAGAACAATTACTACCCCTCAATTCTAAACAAAGTTTGAATAATTTCGAGTTTCTTTTAAGCAATGATTTTAATACTCCAAAAATCGTAAGTGAATTACGTGTACGGTTTTCAAATTAAAAAAATGTTAATTTCGTTTTAGCGATCATTCACAAAAAGAATCGGAGTCCAGAATGATGAAGATATTTAATACGACTCTTGGAACATTGCTCCACGAAGTTCACTAACGAACTTGCGCAGCATCTACTTGGTTCGGACAAAGGAATAACATAAAAGTTTGTTAACTGTGTAGAACCATTATATTTCCATTTTTAGGAGTTGTGACGTCATAATTCCATGAACACACGGACGGAGCGGCAAGTGAGTTCTTTATACCTTGTAAATCCAATAATATTGATATGTATTTACTAATGGATAAATATATAACTTGATGTAGTTTCGAAAATGATTTTTACCTATTCCTAAAGGCCGTTTTACACCTGGCTATTTATTGTGTAATTTATTGCCCAATTTAAAATTGTTACGCGTATAACACGGATTTAATACGTATTATACACGTAACAATTTTAAATTGGCCAATAAATTACGCAATAAATAGCTAGGGGCAAAACGGCCCTAAAAGAATGTTATGTATCATACAGAGAATATAATAACTGCTCTGAAAGAGAACAGTGTTCATGTATCAGAATCATATCTATGTGATATCTCAGGGACATATCAAAGACAGCTGCTTGATGCGGACATTACGCACCGAATGAAGCTTACGTGTGCCTTACATATTATGTGTCTGAGATAATAGATAGAGATCAGTCTCGTGCTAACCGTCGTATCGTCTGGACATATTTTCCGTTCCAGACGATTTTCGTTGTGTCTTATATTAGTTCTCAGGCTCCAAAGGTTTTAACATCAGCTTTGGAGACTCTATCGGCTGATTGTTAACAATTGTCTCTTCGACAAAATTCTAACGTTTTATAACGTATTACTTAAGTTTTTTCTGACTTTGGTTAAAATTCTTAACCATAAAATCTCTTTGACTGCCGATTATCTATCGTATATTTTTAAATATTCGCAACAAAGTTAGCACGAGCTTCGTTTATTGCAATCTCTGGTAAACAAGTTTTTACTTGTACCCGTTTTTATTGTGTCGTATTTTTAAATACTTCACTGAATATTTACCGATATTTTATCTATACATCTGTGATTTTAACACACTTTTACTTATTTATTTCGAACAAGCCAGAGATAAAATTTATTTTTATTTTTATTATCGTTGTTGTTTGTTTGTCGACGATTAAGTCCTTTGTCTTTTTACATATATATTCGTCTGTGATATCTGTTTATATTTCTTTGTTTACAACTGCTTTTATTTATACAGTTATTTAATCTTTGTAATTGCCCACAACTAATTTTATTGATTATTTTTTCTGTGATAGTACGACCGGGTGTGGGACCTTTACATCCCATTACCCGGTCCGATACATTTTAACGACCGTAGCCGCTGTGGGGCATTTGTCTGGCTTTGTCAATTAATTTTGACTAAAAATATACGTGTTGACCTGATTTTTCTTTTTGTGACTGCGGTGACGGTATGTCTTTGACGTGCAGAACACCACCGCCACCTTTGAGCGCAGCCAGTTCGGCTTCGACGCAGGGCGGCCGCTTGGGCGATACACCTCTGCCACTTCCTCCAGTTTTGCGCGGGGAAGATTTTCATACCCCGACGCCGCTGGATAGTGCTCCTTCCATCGATTTCGAGAGTTTTTCTAATGATGACATCTTGCTATTAATTAAGAATTTACACGCCATCCTGCAACGACGAAACCAGTCTCTGGTGAATGATTGGCAGGATACAGCCGCCAAAGGGGCTACTGACAAAATTCCTCCCCCTATCTTTGGGGACTCTGACTCATCTCCTGCCTCCACCGCATCACTGGTGGAGGCGATAATGGTGGAAGTTCATCCCCACCCACTAATAAGAAAAGGCGCGCTAACTCTCCGTGGTTGAAGCCGAAAACCCAAATTTGTTGGGACTCATTCTGCTGCGCCGGCCCATGTCGGACCGACTCGGGCGCCTGTAGCCTCTGCCCCTAATACTCCTAAGAGGAGGAGGGGCAATAAAGTCAACACTAAGCACAACTTTGATTTGATAGAGGTCGCAACTTCTGACCGACCTTCCTCTTCGTCGACGGCTCCATCTATAAGGGCTCAACAAAAAGTCGTTTACCGGCTGACCCCAAGTCCCAGCCAAACAAATCTAGTACTGGCAGGGCTGATGCTGATAATTTTCTAAATGCCAAGATTCCACCTATTGTTGTGAGGGATAAGTCCCGCTGGCCTCTAGTTCGCCAGCTGATCGATGGGCGGGCCACCGTTTTCTCAAGGCCCAAAATATCCGGATGGCATCCGGGTCTACCCGGTTAATGAAGGGGACTATAGGGGTATTACCAAGATCTTTAATACAATAGTATCCCATACCACAACATAAGCTCCCTCAGAGAAGCTGCTTAAGGTAGTGCTGAGGGGAGTTCCCCAGGAGCTTAGCGAGGAGGAAGTCATGCAAGATCTTAAAAAGCAGGGATTTGACCCTGATGGGGTGGTCCGGATGAAACGCTTTGGTTCCGGCCGCCCCATGCCAATGGTCATTGTCAGAATTACACGCGACCAAAGTAAAATCTATGAAATTACAAAGATTGTTGATATTGAGTCATAGCCGAGCCCCTTAAATCCAGGCCCGTTGTGGGCCAATGCTATCGCTGTTTGCGATTTGGACACGCACAGAGCCGGTGCACAGCTCCGGAGCGGTGTGTAAAATGCGGACAGGGTCATAGGGCCAGGGAGTGCCCAAGGCGCCAGAAGCTCCGCCAACCTGTGCCAATTGTAACGGCGAACACCCGGCCAATTATAGAGGATGTTCCAAATTTCCAAAACTCAAAGTGGTCCCTCTAAGATCCGATAGGTCGATGCCGGATTCTACTCCGGCTCCAAAAACAATCCCAAAGACTACCAACATAGACAACAACAAGCAGACCATCTCGTTTGCTCAGGCTGTTTCCAGGACAAACAAGTCACAGCACACTTCATCTAGTGCTAAAACTCCCTCCAAGTCGGGGGGGGGGGACACTCGGGCGAGGGGGTGTGCCTAATCCGCCGCCCCGCCCCGGAAAGAAGACCCCGGGTCCCAAGGTTTCCGGGGCGGAGCCGGGTCGGCTGCCTGGGGGCGTGGACATCGTTTCGATGCTCGACGCCCTCCAGACTCTCGCAGCATCTCTTAACTCGGCGGTAAATCAACTAAAGGTCATCCTCCCGTTCGCCCCCGCCCATGAGTGATGTGCATACTGGTCGTGGGGTAAAATTTATGTCCTGGAACGTCTATGGTCTGAAAAATAAAAAGGGGGAAATCACTGAGGCCCTTGACAGGTACGATGTCGACGTCCTGCTTCTTGGGGAGACGTGGCTGAGTCCCTCGGACCGATTTATTATACGGAATTACCGCTTCTATCGTTCCGATAGAATAGGTGCTCGTGGTGGCGGGACCGCTGTCGCGGTTCGCCACAGTCTCCGCCACTTATTAGTTCCACCGCATGTCCTTCGCTCTCTTGAGGCGACGGCTGTACTTCTCCACTTGGACCGCCTGTCGATCAAGGTTGTGTCTGTCTATGCCCCGCCCTCGCGGGATTTTTGCTCGGGCGATTACCGAGCGCTTTTCGATTCCACTGTTCCGGTCGTAGTAGCGGGGGACCTCAACGCTAAGCACCTTGCGTGGGGTTGTAGGTCCTCCAATGCTTTTGGAAGACAGCTCTTTGAGCTGTTAGATTCAGATAATATTGTCATCCATCCACCTGACGGTCCCACCTATTTCAGGGGTGGAGTGCGACCGGACATGTTGGACTATGTCTTGAGCAAAGATCTTGCCTGCTCAATCCATGTCGAGAGCGTTTCGGACCTTTCGTCCGATCATAATCCTATCTTTTTTGAGATAGCGGCGGGGCCTGCTGGGGATGCGCCGTCCCTTAGGAGAGCGATAGATTGGACAAAGTTTGAGGCCGAGGTTGCCTTGGCGGAGGGAATATGCCCTGTCTCCCCAAGTTCCATCTCGGGGTTTGTCGAGGCTGTTGCATCCTCGATTGAGGGTGCTTCTACTTTTCGCACCCAGGCACGAGAGCGATGGTTGCCTATTGCCTTAAAACAACTCATACGAGAGAAGCGTGCCGCTGTGAAGCGCGCGAGATCTACCTTGTGGCCTGCTCATAAGGCCATTGCTAACCTGTATATCAGTAAGGTTAGGATGGAATTGGCTAGGTTTAATAATGAGCAATGGCAGTCCCGTTTACGGTCCCTGAACGCTGGCGATAATTCTCTCTGGAGAATGGTGAAGTCTCTCAAGCGCGGACCAAAGCACTCTCGCGCCCAACAATTGCATGGGCCACAGGGACTTGTTACCGATGAGTTTGGCCTATCTGAGACACACGCTGACCACCTCGAGTCGGTATGCGGCTCTGCACCTGAAGTGGACTCCTCTGATGAGGAGGATGAGGAGGTCCTCTCTGTTGCCTCCGCTATTCCAACAGATGGGGTGCAAGGGCCCCTGCCAAGAACGACATCTGACGCAATAATCAACAACTTGAAAACCGGTAAAGCCCCCAGGTCGCGACGGTATTTCCACGAGGGCCTTAAAACATCTCCCTCCCACCGTTGTGATAGTACTGGTTAGGATAATAAACGCCATCTTGCATCTTGCTCATTTCCCGTCCACCTGGAAACACGCCGCCGTAATCACCATACCTAAGCCAGGAAAGGACCAACTCTTTCCCCAAAACTACCGTCCGATAAGCCTACTCTCTACACTCTCTAAAGTGGCTGAGGCAGTCATCCTCGCTCGTCTTCGGGATGACATGTCGTTACTAAATCCACTCCCTGACGAGCAATTCGGCTTCAGAGCGGGTCTCTCAACGGATTTTCAACTCTTCCGATTGACTGAAGCAGTCAGGGACGGCTTCGAGAGGAAGGAAACAACTGTGGCGGTATTTTTGGATTTTGAAAAGGCTTTCGATTCGGTATGGCATGACGGCGTGATATGCAAGATGGCGAAGATCGGAATTAATCCGGTTATGGTCAGACTTATTCGGTCGTACCTAACGGGGCGCACCTTCTCTGTGAGGGTGGGAAATACCTACTCCTCAGTGCGTCCCATAGGCGCGGGAGTCCCCCAAGGCTCTCTGCTTGGTCCAGAGCTTTTTGTGATCTTCACGAGTGATATCCCTAGGCGTCCGGCGGTCAGTCTCGCTATGTACGCGGACGATACGGCCGTTTTTTCGGCTGGAAGAAATGAAAACATGTTAATAAGACGTGTACAAGCAGCCATCGATGATATTGTCGCATGGGCTGACAGGGTGGAAGCTGAGGATCAACCCTGCTAAATCCGTAGCCGTGCGTTTTACACGGAAAAGGGTGGTCCCGGCAGACAGAATCGAGGTGGATGGAAATGTCATTCCATGGGCGGACCAGGTAAAATACCTGGGGTTCCGTCTTGATCGAGGTCTAACCTTCCAACAACATGTCAGGGAAGTGAAGGGTCGGTTTCAGGCTGCCAAGATCCAGTTAATGCCCTTACTAGCTCGGCGGAGCAGTCTGGATATTAGGTCTAAATTGCTGCTTTACACTGTATGCCTGAGACCGATCCTTACATATGGGGCGCTCGCCCTCTGCACCATGGCCGAGACGCACCTCACCACCATGGGGATCCTCCAGAATCGCATGTTGCGACTCATAGCTGGGGCCCCATGGATGGTGAGGAATGAACAACTTCGTCGCGACCTCATGATTCCCTCGTTGAGGGATCATATGTTCGAATTGGCCGCGCGGTCGTGGCTGAGGGCGAGCCAGTCGTCTAATCCCCTGTTGGCCGAAGTCATTGAGCCCCAGGATAAACCACCTCCCAAAGTCCTGTCCGCAGGATTCGTGACCGCCTCGATCTGCCCACCGAGAGGTGAACGGGGACTGAATGCAGCAAGCAGGGCACGCTTCATAGGTGCCATAATTATCCTGTCACTTACTTCTGGACTATTTTGGCGAGACAGGTAATCGCCTATAAAATAAGATAAAGATGCCCTAAAGACTCTGTCTGGCATTGGAAAGACGATGAGATCGAAGAGATAGAGATCAGATGATACGTATTTCTTACGTGTCTGAGATATAAATGTGTTTACTGGGCTTGCTTCTCTTTTTTGTGTATTTTTTCTAAACGTTCACAATCATGTTTTTTTTTTGCGATTACAGCGCAATCTGTTACGAATCGAAAAAAAAGTTTCAAACAAAAACTACATACTTGATGGCGTAGAATCCGAATCTGCGATACAAAATGGAGGTTCCCATTTAAGATTTCAAAGTTGTCCCCCTCCCACTCTGAGGGGGTGAGGTGGGGGATCGAGTTCGGCACCATTCAGTGAGCCCCCTAGATTATAACAAATCTTATTAAGATTTCTTTTGATTTGATGTAGTGTTTTAGAGATATTCCGTTGTCTCAAGATGAAAAACTCACCCTGTATATTTTACTATCTACGAATAAAAATTACAATACTCTTCGCACTATTGGCTCCATCCATTGCAGATATTTAGAGACCTTTATGTAAAGCGCGAATTTATTTATTTCACATGTATTGGTTTGCGTTTTTGGAACAAGGCTCACTATGCCTCTGACGTAAAAGCGCTTATCGTCCGATTGAAAATAGAGACCTCCACCGCTGTCTCCCTTGCATACATTCGTGTCTGGAAGAAGGGAACAAAGTGCAAATCTTTATCACTGCCAATACTTTATCACGTCGACTTACTGCTGTCTCTGTCGCCTGCACAAATTTTATCTTCTACTAGAAACTGATGACTAAACTCTTTAGGTAGGCTCGCGACGCATACATCTTTCGACCTGTAGGGAACAACGAGCTTCTTCAGCACATCGCTAGAGGGTCCGCCTTGCGTGATGTAGCCCCAACCAGCGACCTAAGACAATTAAATGCTTCTTTTACCGCCATATACATAAAAAAATAGAGACAAATACAAAGGAATACAGAAAATAAGGTTCAAATACATAGTATTGTTTTTCATTTTCACCATTCATGTGCAAGTTATATAGTTGTGACCGGTAATGCGCAATTATTTTAAGTCCTAATATTTCATTGTGTACTTAAAACCTACTTGCCGAATATTCTTAAACCATAGTTATAACTAGAGACCGACTATATGCAAAGTGCATATATTTTATTTTTTGCATATCTTTAATTATACTCTATATGTAGACGTATTACACTAATTGAAGTTAATTAGCGCTAATTAGTGATTGCATATATGGCATATTTAAGCTTTTTCTTATCCTTTCTATTAGTAAAAATTCCTAGTAATTCCTAATGTAGATCGACAACCGACAATTCTCAGAACGATAAATCTTTTACATTGGTTTCTCTAATACTTTTGTTCCAAGAACTGCACGTGTTTAATTTCGCCTAGCAGAAGGAATGTGGTAAATACGTTTTATTATTATTAATTCCCAAATAAACTATTCATTCATTGAATATCTTTGAGCGAAACAGCATGTAATTGTGTTACGTTTTTAAATACTGTGCGTACATACAATGAGTATAGCGGAAAAAAATTCTTTATGGATTAAGCCATATCCTGAACTGGTAAAGGATGGCGACAAAATATTTTGTCGAGCCTGCAGTAAACTGGTAAGTTTAATTTTACTAAAGCTTTACAATTGTTTTTAAATTCTTTAACTTTTGATATAAAATGACAATTGTTGTTGTAGGTGTCTTCTGAGAGAAAATACCCTGATTGATCAACACGCTAAAACTCCATCACATATTGGAAAATGTGACAAACTAAAGCGATCCGCATGTGTGCAGCAATCTATACGTCAATGTGTAGCACCAACTTCACGAAACTCAGAACAAGAAGAATATAATACGGATCTGTGTAACGCATTAATTGCGTCTAACATACCATTAGTAAGATTAAACAATGTTAATTTCAAATCATTTCTGCAAAAATATTGCAAACATAATATACCTGACAAAAGTACCTTACGAAAAAATTATGTCACATCTTGTTACCAGCAAACAATAGCAGAAATTCAACAACTGGTAGGGAATAATTTTATTTATATCATGGTAGATGAAAGTACGGATAAGTGTGGCCATTATATTGCCCATTTGTTAATAGGAATTCCTCATGAAGATATTGTATTTAAATCATATTTAATTTATTCTAACGAACTTCAAAAAACAAATAATGTGACAATTGCCCAATTCGTTCAAGAAGGTTTATCAAATTTCTTTTTACCTGGAAGTATACCTCGTGAAAAAATTTTACTAATGTTGTCCGACGCTGCACCATACATGATAAAAGCCGCGCAAAATTGAAAAAAAAATTATAGTAACATTATTCATACCACTTGTTTAGCTCATGGGTTCAATCGTGTAGCCGAAGACTTTAGGAATTAGTTCCCTTTGATTAATGATTTGATTAGCAATTTCAAAAAAATATTTTTAAAAGCACCTTTACGAATCCAATTTTATAAGGAGCGACTTTCCGGTGTTAAGTTGCTTCCCTGAACCGATTATTACGAGATGGGATACATGGTTAGAGGCTGCAATTTTTTTCGCCGATAATTTTGAAGGAATAAAATATGTAATTCTTGAAATCACTGCTGACTGCATTGCTCTAGAAAACTGTAAAAAGATAGTAACATCAACAGAATTGCAACAAAACCTTTTGTATATTAAGTCAAATTATAGCTTTGTTTCAAGTTCCATTCGTAAACTAGAAACACAAGGGATGTCGCTCTCGGAATCAGTCGAAATAGTAGACGAATTTGATATGCTATGCAAGAAGGTTAAGGGTACAATAGGTAATTCTATATATGATAAATTTAAAAAACTGATAAATAAAAATGCGAGGTATTTGAAATTGGAGAAAGTTAAGAAAATTTTGGAAGGTGAAACAGTAAACGATTTTGACTTTAATTTTAGTTTAGAATGTATTGCAAAGTTAAAAAATGCACCAATTACATTTGTGGATGTTGAAAGAAGCTTTTCTATTTCGAAACATATGTATTCTGATAGAAGACAAAACTTTCTTTTATACAATTTTGAAAAACATTTAATTAAATAAATTGTTTTAGAAATATGTTGTGAAAAAATTTTGTGCAATAAAGTTAATGTTTAAATTTCTGCTCTTATTTATTTTATATAAAAATTTTGCATATTGTCGCAATTTTTTTTGGATATATGCCCCAGGTTTATGCATATTTTCTCAAAAATCGATGCATATATATGCGCATATATTTCAGTTTTTTTTTGTCTCTAGTTATAACTATACCGTAGTCGACAAATTTCAATTTCAGTATAGGGATCTTATACTATGCATAAAATGACCTTGCTATACGCACCGATGCCAATTTTGCAACGATTTTGGGCGTTAGATGGTGGGAGACACGGCACGCGCATGATAATTCGCATTCTGTTGCTTGATTCTCCGCGTTCACATATTAATAGGCAGCGCACAGCTTTCAATATGTTTGTTTATGTTTATACTGCCCAAGAAAAAATTCAAATTATAAAATGGTACTACGCCGGCAGTAGCTTAAAAGAAATCATTGGGCGATTTGCTTTTGGGTTCGATAATGGTCCTATTCCTACTGAACGAACTATATTGAATGTCATTCATAAGTTTGAAAAGTATGGATGTGTGACAAATTGTAGGAACCCAGGTAGCACCAAATATTAATAAAATATTTTTTTTCTAATATATATTTCATATAGGAAGTGACGCTGTATCGCTGTAGAAATTTATTCACTTCCCCTAACTTGCCCAACACTGGTAAGAACCGTACTAACTCCCTCTTCCCCCAGTTTTGCAGCGACCGGCATCTCCCACCATCTCCCACTACAAACCCAGCATTTCTGTCTATTTGTATTTTCACACATCGACATAATCAGTGTTGCCAGAGCTAGAGAAATTTACGTCGGTGCTAGGGAAAAAAGGGAATATTTTTACGAAATAAGGCTATAATCTAGGGAATTATGCTATGCCACAATATTTCCAATATACAGGGTGTATCAAATAAAAAAGTAAATTTTGCTTGGGTGTTAACTACACGACATATAAAGCACAAACCCACCGAAACCGGATTTCATCATTAAAGAATAAAAAAAAAAGTCAAATTTAGAGTCAAAAATTCTTTAGTCCGGGCCTGATGCAAGGAAACATCATGTTAAGCACCCGCTAAACGTGGGTTATTATGTAATAATACATTGCACTCATTTAGTATTATTCTTAATGGTATGCCGTAAGTTCATTTAACGTCATTCTGAATAAATAAAGGCCCTTGTAAAAAATAGCAAAACTGAGGCATTTTAAATTTCTTATTTTTATAAAATAAATATTCATTTGTTAAGAGCATTCTACGTAAGTTTACAAAGTATTATTTTTAATATCCTGATAAGACGTTCGAGTTTCACCGGATATGCGACTTCAGTAGTTACAAAAAACGTAAATATTTTTCTTTTGCTTTGTCGAATCGAAAGGTTAGTTGTAATAAAACGGTACCACATGAATCTGAGTTATTTCTTTTGGATTTATTTAATCATATAACGTAGAATGAATTGAATCGAATTACACAGAAATAAATGTAGATACAGAAAATTTGCAAACACGCCTTTTTACTATGATGTCGCGCGAAAATGAATCTATACATTCTCGCGCCTTTGCCGATGCATCAAGCTTCGATTTTCTTTATATGAAATCATGATGGTCCTGAAAAGGATCGTTTTTTCGAGACGGGAAAAGATTTAAATAAAATGTTCTAAGTGGCTTGCACTCCAAGCGGCGATCCACACAAAACTAACAGCGGTAATGGCTGAATGATAGTGGTATGTGGGGGATACACGGGGACAGCATTTAGATTGGGCCACAGGCGCGGCTCTAGCCCACGGCTTTATAAAATATTTTTTTCTCGTTAATGCTTACAGATAGACCCCCTGTGCATTAAGATTTTTTGATCGTATATGATTACAGCTGCTACATATTATTATATTTACCTCTATATCTGATACATCCTGTATGCTGACAATCGTTCCGAAAGATAATCCACTTGATGTTATGCGACAAAGATTCCGCAACATTTTCAACTAGATTTACATTCCCAGTATTTTGCTTTATAGTTTCCGCAGAAGAATTCAATAACAAAATAATTCTTAGAATCTACATATGCGCAATGGCTGGTATATTAAAGAAGATGTCTCTTTCTTTATGTTTCCTAATGCCTTATTTTCCTCTATTTTTCCCTATGTCGATAGTACATACATTTCCTGTTGTCTTGCCGCTGCATCCAATATTATTATTCTGTTTGTTTATAAGAACCATACTACAACGAAAACCACCCCAGTGCCCAACTATATATATTTCATATTTTATAAATATTTAAAAAATATTAAATCTTAAATAAATATTAGTTATATTAATATAATATGCATAAAATATATTATAGAAAATATATTAGGAAAACATTTAAAAAATATATATGTTATGTAACATTAATAATATTTTATTACAAATGTTTTCTCAATATATTTTTTATAACTCTGCAAGAATATTTTGCTTTGTCTTTCTGTAAATATTTATTTCATATAAAAAAAAAAGAATTTTACATTTGGTGCGTAGGACGAATAATATAAAATGGGTAAAATATGCATACATACTAAGAAGGTATGTACCTATTTAAAATGATAGTTTAAAAGATTAAATTAGATAATAATATATCTAATACGATTTTAATTAGTATCTAAGTTGAAGCGCTGTAACTTTTCTATTAATATATCTGCGTTTTGTATTATATTATTTGTAATATTTGGTAAGTTGCGAAGCGTCAACACAACACCTCTATTCATTACGGTGCCGGTGTTATATGATTTAGTATTGTTTATGCATCTATGGATTAGGTACATAGAATGCATACGCGCACGTGCGTATCATCAACATTTTCATTCGTTTGTCCGTTACATGTTATAGTTTATAATAGTACACGATTAGGGCAGATTAGGGTTTAACTGTGTAATTAATTGTTGCGGGGTGTGTTTAGTGTTTGTGGTGACTACGAGGTAAGCAAAACTTTGAACATGTCATGGCATTTATAAGATAATTGGAATGCTCATATCGCTATGTACAGAAATCGTTTAATAATATAATTGTAGGAATTTTATGCATCATGTAGTGTACTGCATCTACCAGATAATTGCTAGTTGATTTGCTTAAGAATTCATCTCGGTAGATAAGCGTCATAACCTCAATAGAGATTAGAATACGTGTGTTGTTTTATTGTTTGTACGTAGAATGTTTTCAAATATTATGAAATAAAGTAAAAATAAGTATCGTAAGTATTAGAATGTAGCTATCACTCCAATTATTGTAAATGCTCCAAATGTATTAGTAGGTGTTGATAATGTTTTATTCATGGTATGATCTAATACAATTGGCATTGTTTTAGAGGCCACAAGGAAACGCCATGAGAGCGCCACTACCGAAGATATGAAAAAAGCCATAGGGTTGTACCTGGCACTAGCCAAGGCTAGACTTAAAAATGAGTCTTTTTCATTTTTATTGGCTTATTCAAATAAAATGATAATAAATACGTTTGTTTTTTTTATTTAAAACACTTCAATTAAAAAATAGTGATTAATTTGATAAACCTTCAGTATGCCTTAAAAGATGCCAGAATGATTATTAACTTGTATGGTGAGTGTGAAAAAACAAGTTCTTGCCTTTTAGACAACTCTATGTATGTTTCAACTTTTCGTTGACAAATTAAATAGATTGCATAAAAAATCTCAATTTTCATATAAATATTTTACAAATATTTTAGAAAAATATAGCGCTTACATTAATTTTAAATATGGAATAAATATTTTAATTGAATATTTTATCTATATTTAGAAAAAAATATGAAAAATATATTCAGAAAACCTCTCACGAAAAATATTTATAAAATATATTTTTAAAAATATCTATGTAATATTTCTGGCTGTTAGGGAAGTGTTAAATAGTACCTTGCCTCTCTTCTTATTATAGCTTACATACTTTATAAAAAAACACAACAAGCGTTACCATACTGTATAAAACTACTTCATATATCCCACTATAGCTTTTTTTTTTTACTGGAATTATCCACTTACCCCCGCAGTCCATTTACCCAATCTTAACTTACTGTGTACACTTACCACTGCTTGTTACCGTCGATAAAATCGAAATCCTCATACTTATTCTCCCAGTCCAAAAAACCGGTTGCACTTCCAATGAAGGTATCAATTCCGCATCTAGCTCGATGAGGCTATGTCATCTCGGTACTTCTGGAGAGCGCCTCTGTAGTCGTCGTGGATGTAGAGGTGTTTTATCTGGATATTTTGAGAAATAAATTAATTTTTAACGTATGTTATGTAGTAAAAAATAACTTCCTTTAATGGCAGCTGATGCAATCGGGTGTTTGAACTTACCTTTCTACTCTGCGCCGATGATTCTTCTGCACTGAAATTTCTGTAATGTTTACGCGGCAAGATTGTGTACAATTCTTTATCTTTCGCCGTTCCATTGGATCTCGTGAAGCAATGGCAGCTAAATCGATGAATTCGGAAAAGTGATTAAGAGTAGTGATGGGGCAACGGATCCAAAAGCATTCATTAAGCGTAAACGGATATGTAGTCACTACGCTAAGAAAATCGGAACTTTTTTCTTAACGATTCTGATTCTTTTGCTAAACGATTCAATATCGGTTCATACAGATACCGATTCTTTTTAGTCGATAAGGAAAAAGAATCGTTAAGCAAAAGTAGTCGATAAGAAAAAGAATCGTTAGGCAAAATGTAGCCTATAAGGAAAAATATTCGTTTAGCATCACATAGTTGAGCCGATGTATATACAGTGAAATTCCCCTTCGTGGACACCCCTCTTACACGGACACCTCCCTTAAACGGACAGTTTCTCATGGTCCCGACCGGCTCTCATATAATTTCCATTGTGTTAACTCTTTTTTGGACGGACATTCTCTTGAACGGACGCGAACACGAGAAAATGTTCTCTTAACCGGATAAAAATAAATAAAAAGAAACGGCTTATGTTATTTTTTTTATCGAGAGTATTGATATTGCATTTCTCAATCGCGTCGCGCGCCAATTTCGCTGGGACTTCCCCGAGTAAACCGGAGATTTACCGACTTTAATCTTTCGGTACAAACGCAACCTATGTCGCGCATTTCTGCCTGGCGTGAATTAGGGACGTCCCCAAGTTGGTCGGGGATTTACCGTTCTTATTCTTTGGGTGCACGTTTTCCATTGAATCTGCATTCAATATTAGTCTGACGTCTATGCGGAAAAGACACAGTGGGCGAGACATTCATTGTAGAAATGGCTCCAAATAGAAAAATTCTCACGCTTAAACAAAAAATTGAGATTGTTGAAGTTTACAATAAAGAGAAATTAAGTGTAAGGAACTTACCCAAGCGTTTTAATATTGGAAAAAAACACAAGCTGCAGATATAATTAAACATAAAGAAATCCTTCTAAACAAATGGATGTCGAACAGCAATTTGAATGAAAAAAGAAGTTTTTTGACGGGTGATGGTACTAAAATTGACAAATTGTGTTGTGATTGGTTTACAGCAGCTCGCCATAAGGGGATTCGTTTAACAGGTATGCATATGATTTTTTTAGATAAGGTTTTCTTGTATTAATGCGTTGATTTTCTTTTCATATTAAATTCTAAAATATGTATGTAGATAAAAAGAGTGAGATTACCAATAGGTTTGTCGTAACAAAAACGCAAAAAACTTATTTTTTTTTTAGGTCCGCTGATACAATGTAAAGCAAGAGAAATAGCCGCTTCTTTGGGACATTCTACATTCAGTGCTTCTTCTGGTTGGCTCAATAAATTTAGAATCCGTCACAATATAAGTTTTAAAGCGATGTCGGGAGAAGGAGCTTCGGTTAATGCTGAAGATGTTTCGTCGTTTTTAAAAAAATGTCCTTCTTTGATTAAGGGATATTCACCGAGACACATCTATAATGCCGACGAGACAGGCCTGTGTTTTAGGGGCTCTACCCGACAAAACGCTCACATTAAAGAAGGAAAAATGTATTGGGGGTAAGTATCCCAAAGAGAGGTTTACAATTTTGCATTGTGCAAATATGGCGGGTGAAAAAGAAAAACTCCTAATCATTGGTAAGGCAGCTAAACCCAGAGCTTTTAAAAACATTAACATAAATAACCTACCTGTAACTTGGAAATACAATAAGAAAGCTTGGATGACAGGACAAATTATGACAGAGTGGTTGCAAGACCTAGATTGGAAAATGGTTAAAGAAAAAAGGAACATTTTGTTATTTTTAATTGTACAGCTCGTCAACCACTTAACCAGGGGATTATAAAGAATTTTAAAACTTATTACCGAAGTCGAATACTCAAACATCTGCTAGTAAACATTGAAACTGCTGGTACAGCTTTTGAGTTAATAAAGAAAATTACACCACTGGATGCAGTTTATTTGGCAAAAACCGCTTGAGACCAAGTAACCAAAGAGACAGTTCAAAATTGCTTCCGCACAGCAGGATTTAATCATGCAAATATGCAAAGTGAAGACCAGTTAACCTAGGCTGATATATCTGCCCTAGAAGATGATTTGCCTTTTAGTGTACTTTCAGATATCCTCAAAAATAAGAATTTATTGAAATCGACGGATAATGAAAACCTTAATGATTTTTTGAACGTAGATGAAGATTTGTATGTTGAAGATCCAGATTCAGAACAAGAAATTCCAAATCCAGTTGAAATACAAGAACTTTCGGAAGATTCTGATGTCGATGAGGTTCCAGTGCCAACAGAAGCTATCCCAAATTATGATAAAGCTATTACCCCGACCAAGCAGCTCAAAAGTTTTGTCGAAAATCACGGAGATACAGAGTCTTTGGAGCTTCTTTCTAAATTAGAAATACGATTTCAAGACGCCATTTTAAAGAAAAACAGAAGACAAACAACAATATATGAATTTTTGCGTCCTTAAAGTGACTATTCATTTCACTGTTTTGTATTACATACTGCATCTATGTATCTATGTCCATATTATATTATACTTTGTATATATCTAAAGGAAATAAACTTTTTTTCTTAAGTTTAAAGTGTCTTATTTATTTTAAAAACATTTATATACATATACGATTTAAATGTCCCAGTTTATGAAGCAGAAAACAGAAATTCCCAAATCTCAGTTTTTTTTTTTTCCATTTTATGTTACTTTCTTTAACAGACTAAACAGAAAATTTTATTAGCATACAGTAATATTACTTCGATTACTTTATTATGTATTTCGTAACTAAACAAAAAAAACAACTTGTATTTATTATGCAAAATTTACCTAAATCATGTTAAACCAATGATAATGTAATTCTAGTTCCACCAAAACAACGTATGCGTGTGTATTAAGATAATTCTATACAAATATTATACAGCTAGCGTATAAGAAATCGCAAAAAAATCAAAAGAAATATGCCGCAAATATGCTCGCCTCGGCCTCGGTGTCTACATATACATACATCGGCTCGACTATGTGATGCTCAACGAATATTTTTCCTTATCGGCTACATTTTGCTTAACGATTATTTTTCCTTATCGACAAAAAAGAACCGGTATCTGTATGAACCGATATTTGAATCGTTTAGCAAAAGAATCAGAATCGTTAAGAAAAAGTTCCGATTTTTCTTAGCGTAGTGACTACATATCCGTTTACGCTTAATGAATACATTTTGGATCCGATTGCCTCATCACTAATTAAGAGGAAAAATATGGTACGGTAAAATACCTGATAAGACGTAAGACTTAGAGATAATAGTTCCACCGCAAATTTGCTTTCTTCTTTCATAGACGGCCACTACCCAAGGGTATTCATTCTGAATGACTTCGGAGCCTCCAACAACCAAAGTAGTGGCGCCAACCCTCTTAATACCACATTCTATAATGGAATATACATAGAATGGGGAATTACAGCTTGTCAAACAAAAGCTAGTGACTTTTTTTTAACAAGATAAAGGGTAGTTAGAGTAGTTACCTAAAGTACAATGGGTAATTGGCTGATCCCATTCACCACTTTCGCACTTATATATTGGTTTGTTCCCCAAGATGGCATGGAAGGGTTTGCAGCGGATAACAGCCGTTGTGTTGTCTCCCGGTTCTGTGCAGTCAACCGTTTGTCCGCTATTCCTACAAATTATGTCTGCGGATGACGACGACAAAAGAGCGGGACAGGTGCCTTGATTGAGAAAAAAAACTCCAAAAATCCGTACACGCTTTATGAATTACAAGAATGGTGAATCGACTGGTGAAAGGCGCAACCCAATATACACAATTTTTTCGATGGATATCGATCTTGGAAACTAGTAGAGATATAAAGACGATCAAATGGAGAAAAAACTGCAGTTTCATGAGCGGGATTGAATGAGCCCTTTAATTTTTTGAAAAAAAGTAATCAAATATCCCAAATATACAGTCCCACACTGAGAAAAATGGGCTAAGTAAAGTATTTACTTGATAAAAAATTATTTACAACAGATAAAGTTTTACTTGTAACTATTCTCGTTAATTAATACCTGCAACTAAAGCCAGTTCCCTGAATGCAAGTTGTTACTGTAAATAGTGCTTTTATTAACGGCTATTACACAGCGTACCTGACAAATTTGTGGTAAGTAACGTATTACTTATGACTACTGGTACTGCATCTAACTACAGCACATGGTTAGTAGAAGTAACAACAATGCTGATCGCTATTAAACTCATATATTTTCTTAAATAGGGAACAACTTGCCACAACTATGATTATTTGAGTTTTGCTGCCACCCTGTGATTGTTTTACTATTTCTGATTGGCTAATGCGGCGGAGTGATAAAATAGTCCCCGAGACGGGTACGCGCGCAGGCGCGGGCTAGCGTTAAGTAAGAGTTACGGATGTGGGAAAAGGTCGTCGAAAAAGGGTGGCCAAGGAGTACGGCCATTGTAGGCCAATTGGAACGCAAATATATTAAAAATACCGGGTGGGTTAACTCAAGGCCCCATCCGTATAAAGAATCCCAGCGAAAGAAGAAATACCGAGCCTATAAGCAATCGGATGTTTCAAGATTGCAGTTTTAAACCACGTGGTGGGATATTTGAATTCCCCATCATTGTGATGATATCTGCGCCCGCTGGTGAAATTAAAGTGTGGATGCCGTCGCTAGCTGAGTGACAGTCCAAGTGCCACATGCAGTTAGAAATATCCCGACGAAGTAGCCGTTTTCGAGGCGATCACCGGACATAACCGCCACGTACGCCGACAGAGGATCAACTCGCCGAGACAACGCCCAGTACAAAGAACCAACAGAAACGGCAAGTTTACCGCCTAGGTATATTATTTCTTTGTTTGTTATTAGTTGTAACTTCAAAGCCACATTTCTCTTTGTCCTTTGTTTAGATTTCAATAATTTCAATAACTAAATAACGTTTCAAGGGGGCTCCATTTACCTTATCTTTTATTATTGCTTTGTTCATTTTTTTAATTATTAAGGAATATATTTTATGAATCATACGTTGTAAAATGTTAAAAAAAAACTGTTGTTAAAGTGAAACCAATATCTTTCATTCATATCAGGTAGTCACGTGTTTGTCCTATACAAATAAAACTATACTAATAATCCTGCTTTTTTCTTAAGTAATAAGTATCAGTACCATCTTAGCAAAATAAATGCAATTTAATCTTCAATTATTAACGCATCGAAGCTACAGCACACTGAATAGTAATTAAAAATTATTTGCATACAATTTTGAATTACGCATTGCTCGGTACGCGGTACTTATAGTTGCGGTTGCATAAATAATTGAAGATTTGCGGAACTTCTTTTTTGTACTTTATCAGTTATTCACACAGAGTACACAGTAAGCTACTTAATAAATATTCACTAAACTTCCTCATTTCCTACACTACCTATAGTTGAACAACAAATTTAAGGTAAGTATATTGTATATTTATAGCAAACCATTACCTTCTATATTTCAGGTATTTAGTGAACGTGCATTAATGATACTCTTTCCTTATCACAAGCAATCTAAATAGCTTGTATTAATTATGAAGGTGTGATAGCTGTTATAGAATAGTTCACTCACAGCAATACACCTATTACTTGACAAGGGCAAATCTTTGCTTATTGCAACTACATATATTCTTTGACTTAACTACTTCAGTTTAATTATCATAAGTAACTTCATAAGTTACCGGTATGAAGCAGACCGTAAGTAACTTAGATTGCTTCTTGTTAGTATCAGTGTTTAGGATCTCGTTTTTACTAGTGCTAAGTAATCTGTGCTTTTGTCGCCTATCCAGCTGAACTTTCTACTTACGATAATTGTATTTTTATTTATGATTATTAATTCTTTTTCTCAGTGCAAGTAGCACATTTAGTTGTGATTATCACTGCTATAGACACAACTACTTCATTATAGTCAATGTTAGGTAATTTTTACTACCATTACCGACTTTGAAGGGATATCTACTTAGACGACATACGGGCATGACGTAACTCGTGGCCGCCAAATAAATTACTTTAAGGTTTATTATTTTATGGTGCTAATAAAATAGTAATTGTTATGTCATTCTTACTTAATGAGTCACTCTAAAGTTAATTCGTGGCCATAGTTTTTTTTTTTTTAATCCTTTAAAACCTTTCTACCGTTAGGTGTAAGGTTATTTCGAGTTTGAGGTTAATTTCTTGCCCTTATCTTCTCTCTCCACTTTTCCGGTCTTTTGTCATTTCTCTTGCCTCATGCCAATTCATTTCTCTTCGGTTAATGCTTCCTTATCTCATCGTCCATGTTCTTCTTGGTCTTCCTCTTGTATTTTTCCCAAATATTTAGTTTCATAAATTTTCTTAGTTATTCTTTCTTCTGACATTCGACAAATATTCCATACCATCTTAGCTGTCCTTCTTCTATTTCGTTCGTATTGGTTGTCATTCCCAAGTCTTCCCTTATTTTCTCATTCATGATATCTATCTATCTCGTTTTATTTCTACTTTTCTTAGGAATTCATATCCATGGCGTTAATTTGGATTTATGTTTTTCGGTCAGCGTCCAGGATTCGCAGCTGTACAATCAGCATTGGCCTTACTATTTTATTTATTACGTCGACTTTCACGTTCTTTTGCACCTCTTTTTTTCTAGGAATGTCTTTTCATCGTATTATATATTTCTTCCACCTTCTTCAATCTTTCATCTATTTCTTTGTCTATCCTTTCCATTGGCTGCAATTATCGTCCGAGGTACTTGTATTCGTTGACCTGTTCAATATTTGTCGTTTATTTAATGTTGTGTTTTGTTTTCTCTTTTGCCACAATCATACTCTTTTTTTTCTGTATTTATTTTCATATTGATTTTTAATAAGTTCTTCATTTAAGATGTTTATATTATGTTGCAGGGTTTTCTTCGTTCTGCCAATACCACCATATCATCGCATACATCAACTCTCTGCTATACTGGTGGTTTTCATTTTCCAATATCCCACTTTAAGTTGTTTCATTTTAGTTTTGCCTTCTTTATTGCGTCATCTAATACAGGAGAACAAAATGGGGCTGAGAACACATCCTGTTTAACACCTATTTCGTTTTAAATTCTTTCGACTCTTCATTATTATTCTTTACTATATTATATTATCCTTGTACATTGATTTTAAGACTTCTATGGTTCTTCGCCGATTTCTCATTTTTAAATGACTTCCATATATCATCACTCCTTACCTATCAAACGCTTTGTGTGGGTTCGTGGCCATTAGTTAGATTAAAAGTCGGGGCGTTGCTACATATGCTATCATAACTGACTTATTATAATCATGACCCGGCTAGTAATATATTCGGTAGAATTGAGTAGACAAGACACTAGATTGACGTACCAAAGTTACCGACATTTTTTTTGTTTTACAATTACGTAATCATTACTTCCTAGGGCACTATTATACCTTAACCAAAAGTTACATTTGACACCCTAAAGTAACCATTCCAAATATACAAACTTTATAGGAAATTTAATTATAAAAGTAGTAGAGTTAAGCATATGTGAACAACACGGCCCGCTGTAAGAATTGAACCCCGGCGCGAGACATTTTGAAAAATTAAGAAAAAAACTACTATTACTCAACTCACTCCAATGAGCAGATCGAGTGATTTGGGGTTTGTCGCTTGCTCCTCGCGGAATCAAATGAGCGAGCAAGCTGAGTGGCGGCGATCGTCAAAAAGTGAGGCGCGCAAACATCAAAGCCTTTGATGTTTGCCCGCTCATAATGTAAAAACAACTTGACTGCCGTAATGCTGGTTTGAATCATGTTCAGAGCATTAGACGAGAGCACCGATTGCCTGACACAGCTCAACTGCTATATTTATTCGAGGTGTTGATAAGAGTTCACTGTACTGAGAATTGCTTGCTTTACGCCGCTAAAAGAACCACTACAGGAGAGACATTTTTATGAAGTTGAAAAGGTATTCACAAGTTATGGTTTGCCATGGTCAAAAGTAGTTGGTAATGCAAAAGATGTGCACCTCTATGTCGGCTTACGTAAAAGGTTCATCGAATTTGTATAAAAAGCAACTGAATTAAAGTGCAAAAGATGATTTGATAGTCCTTCATTGCATTATCCACCAAAAGAACTGTGTTCTAACTCCATTCGACTCCAGAATGTTATGATGGGTAGTAAAAACCATCAATTTTATTGATCCCGAAGGCTTAACCATCGCCAGTTCAAGGCGTTTTTGGATGAAATACCCGAATATGACGGCATAAATATTATTGTGAAGTCAGATGGTTAAGCAAAGGAAAAATGCTGAAACGGTTTACGAGCTTAGAAATGAGATAGCAGATTTTATGCAAAAAAAGATAAAACACTATCTGAATGAGTGACCCAAATGGATATGTGACTTAGCATTCTGGTCACCTTTACAGGCCATTTGAATGATTTAAATTTGAAACTTCAAAAACAAGGACAGTTAGTAAATGAATTTGTACAGCCGTTTGAAAGCGTTTCAAAAACAAAATCCGCTGTGGAGGCAACAGTTGCTGTCTGGTAACAGTTACCATTTCGCCATGCTTTCTGCGTATGAAAATACTGCTTATGTTCATATGCTGAAGAACTCAAGTTACTGTCGAGCAAATTTCGAACAGAATTAGCGATTTAAAAAAATGAAAGACAGTTTCAATTTATTAGCTACTCCAACAAAAAGTAATGTACAAAATATTCCAATACACTTGCAAATGGAGTTGATCGAGCTTCAAGAAATCTCACTCCTAAAATGTAAATTTGAAGACGTGGAGTTGTGCGATTTCTACAAAAAAATACCTCGAAGAAGACCATTTTCCGGAGCTTAGAAAATTCGTAAGAAGATTGATTTGTGCGTTTGGCAGTACTTATAAATGCGAACAGTTGTGAGGTGGGGGATCGAGTTCGGCACCATTCGGTGGGCTCCCTACATTATAACAAATCTTATTAAGATCTTTTTTTGATTTGACGCAGTATTTTAGAGATATTCCGTTGTCTCAAGATAAAAAACTGACCCTGTAGAATGTCACAATTAACTGCGTGTCAAAAAGCCAGGGCTCTGGTCTTAATAGAAGATGGTTGGTCGGCAAGGAGTATTACCCGAAATTTAGGGGTCAGCCATACCTGCCATAAACAATATAAAACGAAAATGGGATATAGAACATGGAATTGGAAGAAATCGTGGTACAGGGATGCAAATATTTAGTGAAATATGACACCAAAAATCCTTTAGTACGTATGCTAACAAAGCGATTGTTGTCACTAATTTTCCGGAGGTCTTCACGAACAGCCGAAGGAGGTTAGCTGCTGCAGGCCTCCATAGTCATATTGGCCGCTGTTAAAGAAAATTTTGCTACCCGCGTCATCTGCAGAACGTGCTAAATTTTGCACGCAACTATTTACAAGAAGACGATGACTTCTGGCCAACTGTGTTTTTTTTTTTTCTGACAAAAAAACCGTCCAATTTACAGGTTCTGGTCAAGTAAAAGTTTATCGTCCACAAAATAGTCGCTTCGATGATGCGATATGTATGCCAAAGAGCTCGCAGTGGCAGATTTGCCGTTCACTGCTGGACATGGATGTCACATGATGGTCCGGATGTTGTTTGGAAAATAGATGATGTACTGACAAGCTTTTAATATCGCAATATTCTGGAAAATATTATAGCTCCTTTTGTAGAACTTTGCGTTCCAACATGATAATTTCCCCATTCACACAGCAGATGTTGTAAGAGAATGGTTGACGGACAACCACATAAATGTTCTTTATTTGTCAGCTAAGAGTCCAGATTTAAATCCTATGGAAAATCTGTGGTCAGTTTTGACGAGGCAGCTGCAAAATCTTTATGAAGGTTCTCAGAGAAATGTAGATGATCTGTGAGGTGAGAATTGAAGACACCTGGGACAATACATCTCCAGAAATATACCGAAATATGATGAGAAGAATGCCGGATTGGTCGAGAACTGTTCTACCCAAGCAGGGCAATTGGACTGGTTGTTAAGTATTTACTAAAAATGAAACGATGTTGTTCTATATATTACATAGTTTCTAGAATTTATATTTTTCTTTTTTTTACGGCAATATACCTACTTTGTGGTATATTTTAGTTTTAGTATCAATATATTGCATTATAATAGCTTCTCTTTGTTTTGCTTTCTACATTCTTGGCATTTAGCATTATTTATTGTCAAGTTATATTACTACAAGCTCCCAGGTAGCAGAGTGACGTAAAATGACGTTTATTAGACGTTAATATTACGTCTAATACGTGATATCAACGTTTATTAAACGTCATTTTACGTCACATTAGTTCAAAGAGGACTGAACTTCACGAGAAGATGGTGTCAATCGATGGGACTCAATGTCAACCCCACTAAGACAACCCTAGTAGCATTTACCAGGAAAAGAAAATCCAATCTTAAAACATTAAGCTGATGGGCAAATATAGATTGGAGAACGGAGGTTAAATACCTAGGCCTTACCCTAGACAATAAACTTCTATGGAACAAACATGAACTTGAAGTAACCAACAAGGCCAAAAGAGCTCTGATGGTGTGCAGAAACTTTGCAGAGAAAAATTGGGGATGCAACCCAAAAATACTGCTTTGATGTATACAGCGATAGTGAGACGATCATCACTTATGCATCAGTAGCATGGAGCAAAAGAACTAACCTGGCCACCGCGAGAATTAACCTCTCGAAAGTGCAAAGATTAGCATGTGTATGCATAACGGGGGCTATGAGAACTTGCCCAACTGCAGCTATCGAAGTAGTATTGGATCTTACCCCCCTCCGTATTGTAGTAGAGGCGCGGCAAAAAGAACCACACTATTTGGTCAAGGAAGAATGATTAGGCATAGGCCTGAATCTCCTGACGGTGATCAAACCTGAGATATGCCCCGGGATGATATGTTAAAAAAATTCAGCTTTGTGAAGGAATTCATCATAAAGCTGAGTAACAGGAGCGAGTGGGATCATAACACCATCTTGAACTTGAATAGAAATGCCATCAAATGTATATGATGGCTCCAAGACGGCAGAGGGAAGTGGAATAGGAATATATGGGCCTAGAAACACATATTTCGAAAGCTTGGGAAAATATCCAAGTATATTTCAGGCTTCAGATACACGCTATTGAAAGATGTGTCCAGTTCAACATAGATAGAAATTATCGGAAGCAGGAGATTATCATCATGTCTGATAGTCAAGCAGCCATCAAGCGCTGAGTTCATATGAAATCATTCCAAGATGGTCTGGGAATGCCTAGGAAATAAATGAGCTAGGCAAAGAAATAAAGTAACCCTCCTGTGGGTTCCGGTCACACAGGAGTGGAAGAAACGAAATAACGGATAACTTGCAAAAAAGGGCTGGAATGCCTTTATAGGGCCTGAACCCTTTGCGGTTAAGTAGCAGTACAATACTGAAGAAATTAAAAACAGAAATGGAGCAGAGAAAATCCAGTTACTGGAGAATCTCCAGGAAATGAGGCAAAGTAAAATCCTTCTGGAACTTATAACCAGAAGAGGTTTACAGAATGCATCAACCTGAGTAAGAACAATGTTCGCATATTAACAGGAATACTTTCAGGCCACTGTAAACTGAAAGGACACCTGAGTAAGCTTGGATTAGCGAAGGAACCCGAATGTAGATTTTGTGGGGAACAGGAGGAAACACCCATCCACCTCCTCTCAAACTGTGTAGCACTGTGCAACTCGAGGGCATTGCACATGGGAGCATGTGAAATCGAAGAGGGAGACTTACCTAGACTGGGGCCCTCTGACATCCTACACTTTCTGAAGGAATAGATTGGAAGGCCAGCTGTAAAGCAGCAAGAATAGGGGACACAATAGATCTTTTAGGTCGCAGTGTAACACCACCCTTATACCTACATACATACATACGTCACTCCGCTACCTGAGCTGTTGTGTGCAAGTGATGCCGCAAATTTTGTAAGTAGAAAAATCATTAAAGAATATTTCTTAAATGCATTCCTTTACTTAACCTGTATACAAAATATAAATAATTCTTTCTTTAACATACCTTTAATCTATTTACTAAATCTTGCTTCAGTGTGTACTCTATTCTTTATTCAGTAAATAACACCGGTATGCTCCACTACAGGATGCCGACTATTAGCGTAAACACACTCATACACTGTAAAAACCTGCTGGTGGGTCGGAAACATTTATGTGACCACGAGTGTACCTATCGCAAATCATTTATCCGGAGATTTACCAAAAATAGTAAAATACTTTTAGTTTCCGAAAGACTGACTGGGCAGACTTATCACGCATTGCGATTAATTCCAATCACGTCGAATATGCGTCCTAGCCATGCCTTAAAGAAACAAAAAGCTCATTCAATTAAGCTCATAAAATTACAATTCTTTCCTCTACTCGATAGTTTCTTCAACTCTGGTTGTTTCCGAGACTCCATGTTAAAAATCGGAGAAAACTCACCGTGTATGTAATAGTTTTCTAATCGTCTTCAATAAAATTCATTCTCGGTCAGATATGAGTCAAAAATGTTTCTAATGGATTTAAAATTTTGTTGAAATAGTAAACTTCAGGATTGCCTCGATTCATTGAAAAAAAAAAATTATATCTACTAACCTGGTCGCTTGCACTCCAATTGGTCGACAGGCGGTTCCCATTTGTCCAAATTGCAATATGTGGAGACCGACTTGCCGCCAGCATCAGCAGTGCAAGTCAGCAGAATTCTCGTACGCGAGGGCACCCAGGCTCCTGGTCTGAACGCTTCTCCGAAGACCAATTTGAACCTGCCGTATTTTACATGGTTTGGGAGTTTGCATCCAACCTCGTCCTCTGATGCACCCTTCGTGTAGAATAAATTGATCATACGGGGATGAGTAATCATTTGGCTTCGCAGCCATGGCAGAAATAAGGACACCATGGTGTACAAGCCATACGTTACTTCCGGCTCGGTTACGATTTTTCTAGATATACCTCTCAGGTAATATCGCCAAGGATTGGACTTAAAAAATAGGCCCGTTCCTAGGGTTCTACCGCAGCTTGACCCATCTGTGAATCAAGTTATACTAAAATGATAGTAGTCACGGTTTGAGTCACAAGAACGTGCTGATGGACCATTTAAATTATATGTGGGCAACAACCGACCCGCGGGTCGGATCCTGCCCGCTGTAAGATTTGATCCGGCCCGCGAGACATTTTGAAAAACCCAATTAAAAAAAAATATTACACTACTTACTCATATTCACTCCAAATGAGGAAGATCGAGTGATATGGGGTTTGTCGCTTGCTCCTGCGGAATCAAGTGAGCGAGCAAGCCGAGTGGCGGCGATCATCGAAGAGTGAGGCGGCAAACATCAAAGCCTTTGATGTTTGCCGCCTCACTGGCGGCGCAACAAAAGATTATAGCTTCTCAAATGTTCTACACTAGACGATTCTAGATCATTCCTTCATTTTGCCTATATAAGCGGGTGGATGGCCCGAACTTTAGTTCAGTTCTATTTGAGCTACCGAGGTGATAACTTCGACAAGCGGTATCCTAGCGAACTGCTAGTGCCGTCAATTTGCTTTGTGACTTTGTGTGCATCTTGAGTGCTTACTAATTATATTTTGTTATTAAGTTTATCGAACGAAAAGTAAACGAAAATGATGTCTGGTGAAAGGCAACGAAAAGTAGATGCAAAGGGTCGCCAGTTTCAAGAAAAATGCAATGAAGAATTCTTTTTTATCTTGCACAATGGTAAGCCTATTTGTTTGCTGTGTATTGAATCCATTTCAGTGATGAAAGAATTGAATATAAAGAGGCATTTCTCAACTAAGCATCCTATGCTGCACTCACTGACAGGACAAATAAGAAAAGACAAAATCCAGAAGCTTACCGCAAATTTGGAAAAACAGCAGAAAATGTTTCATAAACAAAGAACACAACTTCATAATGTTGTAAAAGCTAGTTTTATAGTTAGTTCAAAATTGGCAAAGTCATTAAAACCATTTGCCGAAGGAGAATTTTATCAAGGAGTGTATGTCAGTGTTTTGTATCCTGAAAAGAAAAATGAATTTGAAAAAATTAGTTTGTCAAGACGAACTGTTGCCCGACGTATAGAAATGATGGCTAATGATATAAAAACAACTTTGACTGACCGTATGGCTGGTTTTGAATCATTTTCCATAGCATTAGACGAGAGCACCGATTTGCCTGACACAGCTCAACTGGCTATATTTATTCGAGGTGTTGATAAAGAGTTCACTATTACTGAGGAATTGCTTGCTTTATAGCCGCTAAAAGGAACCACTACAGGAGAGGACATTTTTAATGAAGTTGAAAAGGTATTCACAAGTTTTGGTTTGCCATGGTCAAAATTAATTGGTGTATGCACAGATGGAGCACCTTCTATGGTCGCCTTACGTAAAGCTTTCATCGGAATTTTGTATAAGACAGCAACTGAATTAAATGTGCAAAAAGATGATTTAATAGTCCTTCATTGCATTATCAACCAACAGAACTTGTGTTCTAAGTCCATTCGACTCCAGAATGTTATGAATGTGGTAGTAAAAACCATCAATTTTATTCGATCCCGAGGGCTTAACCATCGTCAGTTCAAGGCGTTTTTGGATGAAATATCAGCCGAATATGACGACGTAATATATTATTGTGAAGTCAGATGGTTAAGCAAAGGAAATATGCTGAAACGGTTTTACGAGCTTAGAAATGAGATAGCCGATTTTATGCAAATAAAAGATAAACCACTATCTGAATTGAGTGACCCAACATGGATATGTGACTTAGCATTTCTGGTTGACCTTACAGGCCATTTGAACGATTTAAATTTGAAACTTCAAAAACAAGGACAGTTAGTAAATGATTTGTACAGCCCTTTGAAAGCGTTTCAAAACAAAATCCGCTTGTGGGAGGCACAGTTGCTGTCTGGTAACAGTTACCATTTCACCACGCTCTCTGCGTATGAAAATACTGCTTATGCTCAATATGCTGAAGAACTCAAGTTACTGTCGGAGCAATTTTCGAACAGATTTAGCGATTTTAAAAACATGGAAGACAGTTTCAATTTATTAGCTACTCCAACAAACAGTAATGTACAAAATGCTCCAATACACTTGAAAATGGAGTTGATCGAGCTTCAAGAAAACTCACTCCTAAAATCTACATTTGAAGACGTGGAGTTGTGCGATTTCTACAAAAAATACCTCGAAGAGGACCATTTCCCGAAGCTTAGAAAATTCGCAAGAAGATTGATTTGTGCGTTTGGCAGTACTTATAAATGCGAACAGTTCTTTTCAATGATGAAAGTTAATAAATCAAAACATCGTACAAGGCTGACTGACGATAATTTGGAAAATTCTTTACGTCTTTGTATCAGTGGAATTCATCCAAACATCGATGGATTAGTTTCCCATTCCCAATTCAAGCTCGAGGGTCTCATTGATTTCGTTGTCGCTATTTAACTTTAGTAGTTTGTAATAATTCCAAATTTCACGATTTAATTATAATGTTGTACCTATTTTTTTCATTTCATTTTCTTGTTTTAATAAATTGCATTATAATAACATTGTCGTATTATTTCATGTCTGATGTCTATCGCTAACAATTATGAACACTACTTTAAAATGCACTACTTTTAAACGCGGCCCGCGAACGTATTTGCACACTAAAGTTTGGCCCACAACATGTCAAAGGTTGCCCATACTTGATTTAAATTGACAAAGTTGAAGATATTTCAAAAAACGAAGCGATATAGAATAGGTTAAATTACCTTCCTATCTTTTTTGGCGACAAGAGTGTAAGAAGCTACTATAAAAATAAATTACGTCTAAATTATCCAGATATTTATCAACTAAGGATTGAAAGATTATCGACACTAGTTTATTAATTCCTGCTGAACTTTTTTTTTTAATATTTACTTGCTAAGTGTATATATAAGTTATATACGACACGAAGTTCCAAAAATCTGACTTTTTATTTCCATCACTAACAAAAGTTGCAAGTATTGAGTAAGATCGACATTTAGGGTTTGCTTTATAAAAACAAGGCATGCATTTCTATATTTCCTAGACGAATTCTCATCACTATCTAGAATACTAAACAATTTAAATTTGAATTAAAAATTAAATCAGTAATGTTCATCACACGTTTTTGTGACACGGGGCTGGAACACAATGTTATGTTGTTAAACATGAAATTGTTAACTTAACTTACTGCTGTTTATGTAGGTACCACAAATGGTGACTGGACTGAACGAAACCTTGTTCGTGTTTTGGGTGCATGTAATGATATCCCAAAACTGGACATTAAAATCATTTGCGTCTTGGCATGGAACTATCTCGTCCTTGTTATAAGTCCAATCGACTGCCTTAAAAATGTATAACATGTAGTGACGTATCTAAGGAGCTCGCAAACCTCGCAAGGCACGTAGGGAGGGGGAAGGGGCAGAGTAGGCAAAGGTTTGGAAATAAAGTTGTTTAAAGATCAATTGCATTACTATGAATGCATATATAATCTACTCAAAAAAATGTTTACGGATAACCAAGTCTCAACTCTTGCAAACAAGAAGAAGAGAGTTAGCTATCCTATTCTCTGTCAAGTATCCTTGCAGTTCGTCATTTAATTTATTCACTTTACACCAATAAAATCAAATCTGGATTTGTTGCATACCTACGTATTTATTATAAATCCGTATCTATATCAATGGTTTTATTGCAAGTATGTAACTAAAGTCTCACACTAAACGTTTTATTTACTTACAAGTGCTTCATTGCCCTCGCTGAAGTCCTTCTCTCGTAAAAGTCGTCCCAGTCTATGCACATTGGTTGCACATCGTTCGCAAAATCGAATTCGTTATCTACTTCTATCAAAGCTATATAGCTGCCATGTAGCCAACCGATAGATGAGACTGTTGAACTTCCAATTGTTGCGTTTTTAATCTGTAAAGAAGTTAATTATATTCGCAAGAAAATAATTAGGAGTTGGACTGACAGAAAAAAGCACCGAAGTTGAACCCTCTGATTTTGATAAAATTTGGTAAGAATGTAGAACACCGAAAAATATTTGACATGCATTTTTTTAGCATCCCATATTTGGTTCTAGGGGTGTAATGGGGCCTCAAAGTTTCTTCCAAAAATATATTTTTTTGTAATATTTGAAAAGCGAAAAGAGATATCGACCTCGGGTAAAGATCAAATCGTCCTTTGTTAGCAGCCGTACATTTTAGGTTAAAAAAAAACAGCAGCGCACCTACCGACTGATTAGGGGCTTAAGAAATACAATTTTTTCTGACCCCCCGTTCTTGTATATTATAAATTCAATTTTTTTAAGCTTTAAATTGCATGAAAAAATAAAGGTTACGGGTTTCTGGATTTTTTTCTAAATGTTCATTTTGGAAAGTTCCCAGATAACAATTTAAGGTTTATACAAGCCTTTTTAAAGGTTATTTCGACAATGGAAAAAACTTGTCAACATGCTTGTTATGGCAACGGTGCAAGCTTGCTGCAAGGTTGTGACAAGCTTGCTAGTTGACACAGGACAAGGTTTTTCCCAAGCAAGGTTACAGGTCAAGCTTGTCTGTAAAAACATATGACAAGGTTACCATGGCAAGGTTCCCATCAGCTTATCTGTAAAAGCATATGACAAAGTTGGAATGACAATGTTGAGCCAAGCTTTAGAGAAGGCCTGTACAAACCTTGATAAAAGTTTGTAACAATCAAAACAAAATAGGAATTGGATATTAATTTCTTCTTTTTCTTGGTTTCTAGGTCATAAAAATATAGAAATGTACATTAACAAGGACGTTTCGTTTTAATTTCAAGAGCTTTTTCAAGATATATGTAAAAATATAAATTATAAATTGTGTAAATTATAAATAATTTTTTTTAATTAATAAACAAAACATTGTTTACTATGAATTTTGAATATATCGTTATGTTTTGATTATTTGTTGTTAATAAAATATGAAAAATTGAAATTTGTAACTAAATAGATCTTTAAAAATATTGTATTTAGCTCTAAAATTAAGTTATATAGTTTTGTGAAATATTGTATATTGTAATATGTCTGTTTTATGGTTAACTGCTTTTGTATGTCTATAAATTTAAATTATTTCAAATAAACTTCATTTTATAGCTAAATACAATATTTTAAAGATCTATTTAATTACAAAATTCGATTTTTCATATTCTAACAGCAAATAATCAAAACATACTATTTACGCTATCTTTAAAAAAACATAAGATATATTCAAAATTCATAGTAAACAATGTTTGTTGAATTTTGAATTATGATTTTATCATTTATTAAACAATTTACTTATAATTTACACCATTTACAATTTATATTTTTATATGTATACTTGAAAAGGCTTTTGAAATCAAAGTGAAACGTCCTTATTAATGTACATTTCCATATTTTTGACCTAAAATCCAAGAAAATGAAGAAATTAATACCCAATTCCTATTTTGTTTTGATTGTTGTAAGCCTTTATCAAAGTTTGTATAAGCTTTCTCTAAAGCTTGGCTATAGTCAAGAAAAGAAGTTGGGTATATGACCTCTTATTCATGTGACTTTGAAAATTACTAAAATATTTTAAGGAAAGATATAACCAGCAAGCTGAAACCAAAATAAATTTCGTACAAATAAATTTTATGTAACTTCCAAGTGCTTCCAAAAATGTTTTTTGCAAAATTATTACTAAACAAAACTCTGAGAGAATTTTAGTAAATTAGATACCATTCGCGTTCATTTTATTATTTTCGCATGCCGTCCATCGTCTCCTAAAATATTTTAATTGTTTTCAAAATCACATCTGTTTGCATCAAGTAAAATTGCTAGAATTCAAATAAAATTAGAATTTCAGTATTTAATAAAAAAAAACTTCTACATATTTATATATACATATTTAGATTGCGTTTTTATATTTATATAGAAAAACACTATAATCTATTTTCCTTTGCCATCGTGTTGCCGCGATTCTCTGTAATAAAAAAGGACAACTATTAAAAAATAAAACAATACCAGAGATGGGAAGACAACTTTCCAACAGTCTACGTCACTTTAGCAACCATCTCTGTCGTCCCTGCTACTCGAAGATTTCTTTATTTATGGAATTAAATTTAATGTCGCATTGTATTTCAATTAAAAATCGTTTGTTATATTAAGATATAAAAAAGTAAAGTGATATGTACAAATAGTTATGCTAAAAAAGTTCGTGCGTTGTTAGTCATCTTGTAAATATACTTTTTCACGTCTTGGCAAATCAATGTGTTTATGTTTACCAATGTATACAACTGATTATAAATAAAACTTTAAAAATAAAATTATCACTGCCTCTATACAGGATGTACCAAATATAGAGATAAATATAATAATATGTAGCAGCTGTAATCATATATGATCAAAAAGTCTTAATGCACAGGGGGTCTATCTGTAAGCATTAACGAGAAAAAAAATATTTTATAAATACCGTGGGCTACAGCCGCACCTGTGGCCAACCTAAATGCTGTCCCGAGTATACCCCCACATACCACTATCATTCAGCCATTACCGCCTAGTTTGTTTTGTGTGAATCGCCGCTTGGAGTGCAAGCCACTTCGAACATTTTATTTAAATTCTTCCCGTCTCGAAAAAACGATCCTTTTCAGGACCATCATGATTTTATATGAAGAAAACCGAAGCTTGATGCATCGGCAAAAGCACGGGAATGTATAGATTCATTTTCGCGCGATATCATAGTAAAAAGGCGTGTTTGCAAATTTTCTGTATCTACATTTATTTCTGTGTAATTCGATTCAATTCATTTTACGTTATTTGATTAAATAAATCCAAAAGAAATAACTCAGATTCATGTGGTACCGTTTATTAACAACTAATTCTCGATTCGACAAAGCAAAAGAAAAATATTTACGTTTTTTGTAACTACTGAAGTCGCATATCCGGTGAAACTCGAACGTCTTATCAGGATATTAAAAATAATACTTACGTAGAATGCTCTTAATAAATAAGGAATGTTTATTTTATAAAAAGAAGAATGTTGTGCCTCAGTTTTGCTATTTTTACAAGGGCACACTGGCTGATTGGCCTCTACTTAGAATGACGTTTAATGAACTTACGGCATACCATTAAGAATAATAAATGAGTGCAATGTATTTATACATAATACCACGTTTAGCGGGCGCTTAACATGACGTTTCCTTGCATCAGGTCCGGACTAAAAAAAATTTTGCTCTAAATTTAACTTTTTTTTATTTTTTAATTATGAAATCCGGTTTGGGCGGGTTTGTGGTTTATATGTCGTGTAGTTAACACCCAAGCAAAATTTACTTATTTATTTGATACACCCTGTATAAGAGTGTGGTCAGCTCGCTAAAGTGTATTATCAAACACATATATATTGTTAAAGATAGTAACGACGTATTCAGAATAGGCCTTTTTTTATATTAGATATATTAACATCTTGGCAATATTAATATTAGTCAAATTGTAAATCGAAATTCAGGGTGCTTGTTTGTTTAATATCGTAAGCGGGATCGCTACAGCCACTCACAATGATGTCCAACACTGTTTGCACAAGTGTTTCTTTAGCTATATCCAGTATTGGTGATTTCTTAAACTTGTTAGTGCTTTTTGTAAAGAGCACGGGTGAGAAAAAATAATATTTTCTAACCCCCTAACCCGCCCGTGGGAGCGCCACTGTTCATTCTTCAACCTAAAATATAGGGCTGCTAGCAAAGAACGATTTGATCTTTATCCGATCTCGATAACTCTTCTCGTTTCTGAAATATTGCAACAAATGTGTTCTTGAGGGAAACTTTGAGCCCCCATTACATCCCCTAGAACAAAATATGGGAGACTAAAAAAAAAATACGTGTCAGATATTTTACAGTATTCGACATTTCTACAAAATTTTATCAAAATCGGAGGAATCAACTTGGGTGCCTTTCCTTGTGAGATGAACTTAGCAGCACTTACTTTCCTTATTTGTCCTGAAGTTTGTGTCCTATGAAGGTTACTGTAGTGTTTACCGGCGACAATTGTGTAGTTTGGCACTTGTCTTATATATTTATGTTCTATCTTGTTAACCAAATCATATACGGGAGAATAATGGAAACACTCATCATCTTTAAGACAAATTTTAAATATTAGGTGTCTTTCAAGTCTTTTGTATCTTTGCAGGTATCGTATGAGTAGAATAATTTGCGACATTGCTGAGTGATTTAGTTTTTTAACTTTATTCTTTCACATACAAAATTTCACATGAAATGTGTTTAAGCTCTGCAGCTAATTCAGTTATTTGTTTTTCGAGGCAGATAAATTCAAATTTTCCCTGTATTAAATTTAGGGTAAATAATGCATTGGAAAATACCAATCGATGTAGACCTTTATAGTGGATTCACTTCTACAGTAAAAAGTTTTGTGTTCTATTTGAAAACGAGAAAGTTTGGTCAACTTAACGATATGCATATTGAGAATGAGTTTTTGAACACTGAATGAGATTTTGTGATGACCGCTACGTTCTTGTATATACAATTACCTCAAAAATTATGACCACGATTGGTAAAACGAATCCGTAGCTGTAATTCTAACATATCCACTTCAAACGCAATGCCATCGTAATCCGCGACGCAATGAACTATCGTCTCGAAAGATAATACCCTTTACGGTGCCCGACAAAGATGCCGCTACCTTTTCGGTGATTTAGATTCCCAGAATTAAAATCTTTGTAGTTTTCGCCAAAGAATTTGATATAATAATTCTGATTTTCAATTATCTTGCTCACGTAGAAATTTTATTACAATATACTGTTCGTATTTTTTTTTTCTTATATTTTAGTTATCATTAAATTTAGTTCTATAGTTTAGCTGTGTGCGTTATATTAGTATTTATGTAAACAGTACTTTATTTTTGTAGACAGTTTTAGTTTAAATAAGTAAATAGTTTTTATTTCAGTTATAATAAGGTATATAACATTGTTACAGCAATAAATAAATGTGCAGGCTCTATACATCTTTTTTACTTTTACAAATATCGATGCCAGTTTACTGGTTTACTTATTTATAATATATTGTAATGTTACTCTCTCTCTCTCAGGGTGTGTTTAATTTTGTGAATTCGGTTGTCTAAGACATACGTTTGATTCCACAATTATCAACATCCAAAATTTTGAAATAATAATAAAAAAAATATTAATTAATATTGAATATTTATAATTTATATATAATTTATACTATTTTATTTACAAAAATCTTGACAAAACCCTATTTCAATCCCTACTAGCTCTTATTTTAATGTATGGTGTGTATATGTAAATAGATAAATTTTGCAATAAATAAAAAAATAAATATTAAAGTCCGACCTTGAATCAAATCTTCTTTAACAGCTCCTCTTCAGTTTTTGCACCTTAACTTTAAACCAACCTTCAAATAGTATCTCTTGAAACAATTCTTCTATATCTTTTTCTTTAACAGCTCCTCTTTCAATTTTTGCACCTTAGTTTTAAACCAACCTTTGAATAGTATTTCTTCGAACAGTATTTTTTGAGACGATAATTCTATCAACTTGCGTTTAATATTTCTTTATATTATATGTTCTTAATTTTTAGAACTTTTATTTTATCTTTCAAATCAATAATTTTTCGTAACTAATCAATAATAATATCACTTTTTATTTAGCACCATGTGCACCAGAACACACCTGATGAATTGTACACAGCCTCCCAAACATCATATTTTGAAATATTTTGAAATATCAACATTTATAAAGTGTTATATGTTTTGTTTGTATTAAATTAAACATTAATTCCGTTTATAAAATAATATAAATTATATATTTTAAGTTTATGCAAATACTAAAACCCTACAATAAGTAAATACATAATGAATTCCAAATCTATAACTAACAGCTTCTTGCGGGTTTCGCCGTGTGTCAAAACTTTCGCTCGACGTTTCGCTGTTCATACTGACAGCTTCTTCAGGATAACTAAACTGATTCTCCATGGTCCGACATTCTTCTTATATACGCCCCTGGTGCATCCAACAGTGTAGTTTCCTCTCCATAGACCGTGACGGTTCGTAGTAGGCTCTTCCACGTGTTGCTAAGGTGGTACCCTTCTTCTCTGTTAACGGTTTTATTCTTCTCTATTTCTATGGCTTCCCTGATGAGTCTTTTCCCGTAGTTCTTGGTGGTAGTTATTACTTTTACATTCTTGAAATCCATTTTGTGTCCGGTGTCGTGCATGTGTTCTGCCACCGCTGATTGCTCGGTCCTTCTTAATCTTGCGTCCCTCTCGTGTTCTTTTATTCTTATGTCGATGGCTCTTCCTGTTTGTCCGACGTAGAACTGTCCGCATTGGCATGTTATCTTGTAGATACCTTCTGTGCGCCCCTTGGATATCTTATCCTTTGCGGTCGGTAGATACTGCTGGATCGACGTTGCAGCCCCGAAGCGTACTTGTACGTTACGTTTCTTCAAAATTCGGCCTACTTTTTCGGTGACTCCTGCTATGTAAGGTAAACACGCCATCCCTCTTCGTGGTTCTGTAGTTGTCTCCAGTGTCGTCTTCTTCTTAGTGGCTCTCCTTATGTCGATGTCAGTGTAACCATTCTTCTTTAGTGCTTTCTCCAAATGTATCTTTTCTTTGTTCGTCACTGATGGTTTCGGCTCTGGATAGCAATGTTTGTACTAATGTCTTCTTCTGCATCGGATGATGGTGAGATCTGGTGAGAGAAGAAATGTAACGTACAAGTACGCTTCGGGAGTGCAACGTCGATCCAGCAGTATCTACCGACTGTATTTTAAGTTTTGTTGTTATGATTTCTCCGTTCAGGCGATATTAAATGTACCAAGAATTTTCACAATAATGTTTATTTTATATAAATTTTAGTTAAAGAGTTTATTGTATGATTTATTTAATTAAGTGTTAAGTTTTTTTAAATTAATTCCATTGATTTATTTGTCTAGTGTTCGCCTGTTAGATTTTATGCGGATTCTATTAGATTTTGTCGTTGAGTTGTTTACGACTGCGTTGTAAGATTTTGTGAGGGGGATTTTTGTTAGAAAAATAATTGTAGAGTTTTATCAGGAAGTTCCTTGTTCGACTATTGACGCAAGTAGACGTATTTTTGTATTTTTCAATCATTGTTTGCCATTTTGTAATTCATTTAATATTGAAATTTAATCCTGTAAAAATTTAGTCCATCAAGAAATTTATATTATAACTAGATGCTGCGCATCTTCGCCCAGCGAAGATGGTGGCACTTTTAGAATGTGCTGTACGTTTTAAGTAGTTTTTGTTTTGTTTTTTTTTTTGTTTTTTTTTTACTTTTGGAAGACCATGTATAGTCGAAAATATGTTTAGGTTGTGCAGCATTTAATTCTGTACAACTTTTGTAGAAAATATTTGTTCCTAAAAGCAAAAATAGAGCTATAGTGAAAAAACCCAGTCTTCCTGAACACCGGTATATATGAAAATATTTTAGGTTATGCAGCATTCAATTCTATAGCACTCTTGTAGAAAGATGTTTTCCTAAACGAAAAAATAGAGCTATAACGAAAAAACCCAGTCTTCCTGAACACCCGGTATATTTGAAAATATTTTTAGGTTATGCAGCAGTCAATTCTATAACACTCTTGTAGATTTTTTTTCCTAAACGCAAAAATAGAGCTATAATGAAAAAACCCAGTCTTCCTGAACGCCCGGTATATTTGAAAATATTTTTAGATTATGCAGCATTCAATTCTATAAGACTTTTGTAGAAAAGATTTTTTCCTAAAAGCAAAGATAAAGCTTTAATCAAAGACTCAATCTTCGTGAACACCCTGTGTAGTGGAAAATATTGTTAACTTATGCAGCATTGAATTCTGTACATCTTTTGTAGAAACAGTTTTTTCCTAAAAGCGAAAATAAAGCTATAGTGATGGGAAACCTAGTCTTTCTGAACACTCTGTATATTTTTATATATGTTCAGGTTATGCAGCATTCAATTCTATAAAACTTTTGTAGAAAAGACTTCTTTCCTAAAAGCAAAAATAGAGCTGAAATCAAATTCTATCCCCTTTTCCCTATTATCTTATTCCTTATTGCATTTTCATTGTCTATTTTCCCTATTTCCTTTTATAACATCCCATAAGTTACAGCTTTTAAAAAATAGTTGACGATTTTTCCTATAGTTTATTCTTCAGTTTTTTCCTATTCCCTTTTATCATTTTTGTTTTCGCTTTTCCTATCTCTATTCCCTTTACCTATTCTTGTTTCCTATTCTTATTCTCTATTCCCTTTATCTATTCCCTGTTCCTTATTCCCTTTTCCTATTCCTTTTTCTTATTCCCTTTCCCTAGTCCCTTTCCCTATTCCCTTTCTCTATTCCTCTCCTTATTCTCTATTCTCTTTCCCTACTCCCTTTCCTATTCCCTCTCCTAATCCCTATTCCTTTTCCGTATTCCATTCCCTTTCCCATTCCCTTTCCCTTCCCATTCCTTCTCCCTATTCTATTTACCCATTCTCGTTCCCTACTCTTATTCTTTATTCCATTTCTTTATTCCAGGTCCCCTATTCTTTTCTTATTTCCTTTCCCTATTCCTTTTCCTTATTCACTTCCCATATCCTTTCCTGTTTACTTCCCTATCCCCTTCCCTATTTCATTTCCCTATTCACTTATCTATTCCATTTCCTATTCCGATTCCCTTTCCACATCTGCTCTCCCCATTCTCTTTTTCCATTCCCTTTCCCTATTCATTTTCCCTATCCCCATTCCCTTTTTCTATTCCCTTTCCCTCTCCGTATTCCCTTTACCCATTCTCGTTCCCTATTCTCATTCTCTACTGCCTTTCTGTATTCCCTTTCTCTGTTCCCTATTCCCTTTTCCCCTTTTCCATTCGCTATTCCCTATTCCTATTCCCTTTCCCCATTCCCTTTCTCTATTCCCTTTCCCTATTCCCATTTCCATTCCCTTTCCCCATTCCCATTTCCTTTGCCTTTTCCTATTGCCTTACTCTTTTCCCTTTCCCTATTCTCTTTTTCCTTATTGCGTTTTTATTCTCTATTTACCCTATTTCCTTTTATAACAACCCATAAGTTGCAGCTTTTAAAAAATAGTTGGCGATTTTCCCTATATATCTTCCTATTTTATCCGTCATTTTATTTTTCCAAACAATATTATCAGCATCAAATGCAACGATCCAAGCACCCACAAATGTCTGTTGCAAAATGTCAGCATTTTTTAATAATATTCCTCCATTGTAGTCGCGCCATCGTGTTTTTGATTCTATATATATTAAATATTCTAAACATCAATCTACATAAAATAAATGTTCTTCTGTATATTTATTGGCCCCAATAATAAATAATCATGTATTGCAATCGATAAAGTACAATAAAAAAAAGTACGATAAGAAAAAAAAAAACTGCCCCGCCGTGATTCGAACCCGACACCTTCCGATAACAAACTCCTTTTGTCGCACGCCGATCCCTCTAGGCTAAAATGCACCCACATATAAATTAAAAATATGACAGTGACTGACAGTTCAATTTATGTTACAATACTTCAGATTTTCAGCTACGTTACGTATGTGCAATGATTATAAGATGTCTCAGTATTCTTATTTAATTGATAAAATATCGCGAAGACACCACCTACCTACAAAATTTCGCCATTGTCCGGTAATAGCGTATCTTTGCGTATAATGGCCGGCAAAAGGACGCTGCCATTTCCGCAAGTATTTTGCAATATTTGGGTACCTGCGCGTAATTCTCGATACTACAGGGCTTCATCACCTATATCCAGTCATTTTACTATCTTTTCCGCATTATCTACGCGCTTCTCTCCCTTCCGAAATCATCTCGATAATTTGGGAATCTGAGCGTCCCGTGTTTTGACATTTCTCTTGGAATTTATTCAATAATCTATCTAAAAACTGAAAATAATCACTTTCACAAACATGCCTAAGCCCGTATTACGAAAGTTATTTCACCTTTTAACCCACGAACTGAGCCGTAAACGAAAATAATGGTATTGTTCCATATTGACATGTGGTATAGGTTAGACTATTAGCTCCATCTGAAATGACAATACTTTGCGAATTATTCGGCACGTTCCCTTTCAACATTCCTGCTATATAGCTCGTAATATTTGTCGCATCACATTTCGGCTTTTTACACTTGCTTGGAGTGCATCTTTACTCCAAAAACGTCGCACTGAATTATGTAGGTTTTAGCGGCCATTTGCCGAACGTACTTCAACGACTTCTGTCAAATCTGACAGCGGTCCCCTGCAAACATATCTATATTAATCGTTTAATTTTTGAAGAAAATTTCGCGTTCCTGTCCTATTTTAGCGTTCGAATTGTACGATGAAACATGAGAGAAGCCGTTCCGACAACAATTTCATACCTGGATACGGTTTTTGAGCCGGTGTCGATGCCGCAAAAACGGGCGTCACTCGCACAATTAACGATTTCGGCCAGATGTGTGACGCGATAAATTGATCGATGTTGAGAGAAATTTAGCGTTTCCATTCCATTTTAGGGTTCAAACTGTAAAACGAAGGGTACATGAATCCGTTTCAAAACTAATTTCGCACCACGTTACGGTTTATGAGCCGATATTCTGCGCGACAAATTTGCGCTTTTGGGTTGGCATCTCTCTTGCACCTTGCTCAATAATTACACTAAAAACTGTATATTTATTATCACAAACATACCTGAGCGTGTATCATGAACCTTTTCTACCTTTCAATTAACGTTAAATTACCTCGAATCTCTATTATCGTTACTCGAAATTGCATGTGAGGTTACGGCAAATCGGTACCATCAGAAATGACAATATTTCTCTCAATTATTCCACATTTTTCCATATGCTGACGAATCATACAGGCTCCCAACATCTCTCTGGTTACGTTTCGACACAGTACGTGTCGCTTGTATGCCCATTTACGTTAGAGATCGTCTCTAGAAGCTCATTACATTTTACCGCGTGACAGCGGTATTTCATATCCCACGAAACCCGTCAAACTTCCAAGCTCTTCCCCGGGAAAATACACCTCTACAAATCGGGTCTTTTTGAGAAAATTAAACCGTCTGGACCCTATTTTAGGGTTCAATCGGTAAGAGGAAACATGTGTGGAGCTTTTGCCACATTAACCCCACTCTCAAAATACTATCTCTGCCTCGTGGCGATCGCGGGAAATCGCCCAACTTTGACAACGCGAAATCTGTCGTTGGCCGCCAGTTTGACATTTCTCGGTCTCCAGTGCCGTTCGCCGCAAAAATCTAAACTCTTATCGAATTTTCACGTTCTACACACAGTTTACGATTCGTTCGCGATACGCCGTTGCGATTTCCACGTCCCGTCCCCATCTATACGTTACGCGTTCGCTTCGCGACCGCCACTCCTTCTCGAGCCTTTAGCAACGCAAGTCGGCCGCGGGCTCTTACATACCTCGAATAGGGCGACGCCTATGGAATAGCGCCCCCTCGCGCCCGCAAACGCAAGAGAGCCTTTTATTAATATTAATAATTGTTAATATACTGAAGTGTGCACATTATAGATATAAAATCATTTATTATTTTTGTTCGGGAAGATATTTTTTAGTTTTCATTCTCTCATTATAGTTTAAAGAGTTAATTTTCGGTTTTTCAATTTTGCTGATTCATTTTTATTTATCAATCACCTTGTTTTGCGTGAGTAGAAGCATTGTTCCTGCATTTAGTTTATTTAATGTAAATTTCTTGCGTTTGTTCACAAGTTTATGTTAATTTGATACCACGTGGGTTGAATTTGGAAGATTTTGGATAATCTTCCTGAACAAACAAACTTTTTGCTTTGCATAGGAAATAGCATTGTCCTATTTTAATTTTGAATCAAGTGCAGTTTCTATTTTAGGCCAGAACCTTCAGTTCACGGTTTTTTTCTGCACAATCTCTAATTAAACCCATTTTGAAAAATAAATTTGATTGTTAATTAGCATCTTTGGGTAAAAAAATCTGTTCTTTTATTTTATTTTAAACCTTTACAATTTTTCGGGTAATTAAGAAACTCTGTTTTCATTCACTCACAATTTACTTTTCGTGGTTAGATTCAAGTTTTAATTCGCGAGGGTAGCTCTGAGGTTAATAGTTCTTTTGCGTTCTTTAAGATTCTTTCCGTTGAGCTAGCAAATTTAAATTTCCTTTTTTTTATTTTAATAATTCGGTTTTGCATTTTCAGTTTTCATTAATTCAGTCAGTACACAGCAGTACGTTACGTAGATATATCAATATATAATAATGGTTGCATTAAGGATGATCTATTTAATAATAAAGTCTAACCTGATATAATGCACATATCTGCATACATACAGGGTGTTTCAGACCATTACTAACAAAACCTCACCTAAAGAATCATGCAAACATATTTTTAACTTCCGGAAACGTTTCATTACACCGGAAGTGGATAGCAATTTTCTTATTTTAAATGGAATCATATGTCTTGTCTTACTTCACTAAAGTTCTGTATCCTTAAATTCAACCGTTTTTGAAATATTTACGATTTTGTCAAAATTTTGACGTTTTAAACGTATAAACTGTATACAGAGTGTTCATAAATTGATTGTCAATTCGGATGCATTTAAAAATTTTTTTTTTCAAAAAGTAAGTTATATTCCTAATTATACCATTCAATGAAGAAATAAATTCTCCGTCGATAGGTTTAAAGATGTATCCTTTATACCCATTCCTAATCGTTTTAAGATATCAACCATTATTTATTCGGCTATGAAAATTTTAGTACATTTCTTGCAGTGGGCTATGAAAATAACAAGTAGGTTTGACAATCATCAAAGCAATGTCACTTTACTTCATCATTAAGATCTAATTTTCCCATTGCTGATCTATGATTATAATGTTGTGTTGATACGAGTATTACGAAACTGCGATCATCAGAGTCACAACAAAATACACTGAATACTTAGGACCATAGAAAACGATTCTGAGTACTTTGGGCCGATATAACACCAGTAATATCATGGGATCTTAAAGTACATAAAAATAAATATAGGTAATGTGACCGATAACAAAGACATTTTACGATATGTATAGTGTAATTCAAATTAAATGTTTAAAATTAAACAAACTCATTACATTATTATGATTTAAAGATTTTATTTAATAAAATTGAATAAAGCAGATTGTTGTTTCTATATCGTCTTTTTATAATTCGGTATTAAATGTGAAACGAAGCAAAATTAGTCCACATATTAAATTAAAATACGGGATGCTTAGTTATTTTGCACATATTATTGTCTTAGGGGCACTAAGAAAGAACTCCACACCTCATTACATTGACAAATTCATTTATTCAAAGAAGTCATTAATCTTTTTATAATGCTTTACTTACGATGTAATCAAATAAATTGCTTTTATATAAAATATTCTGTTATAATTATAATATCAACTATACAATATTAATTACTGTTTATACGTAAACTTACTACGAATAATCTATATGAAATATGAATTTATTTCTATCCGATACACCAACCAATTATAAGAAACCAATAATGAGAAATGTGAAAACTTCTAATAATTCTTACAATTGCACAGTTCAAAATAAAGAAATACTTTAAAACAAACAAATTAACAAATCACATTAACTTAACAAATAAGTTTGTATTTGGCGCCTGTTTTGTCTAAAATTTGGTCACTTTTAGTAGCTTTTCCTTCCACATCATTACTACCACATGTTAAATCCGTCAAAAACGCAAACGTCACATAACCTAGAAATAGCACTTTTCGATCACTGTTTTTAGTACTTTCTTTCCTTTTGCTCAAAAAATGAATAGCTATTTTACACTCAGTCTTACCAAAAGATATTTTACATTTATTGCTTGTGTGAAAGGGAATAGATGATACTCAATAATTTAGAGATGCCAGATAAAAGGATGGTACTTATTACATTAAAAAAAAATAGATTACAATAATCATAAAAAAATTATTGAACTCAATGTAAAATCACTAAATAAAAATAAATTATTCAAAGTGTCTGCCGTTTCTTTCTATACATCGCTCTATTCTGGCCTCAAAGTTCGAATAGCTCTTCTCTACTTATGGATCTACATGCTTGTCTTATCCTTATCTTCATTTCTTCCGCACTTTGCGAACGATTTTGATAAACAATATCTTTTACCCTTTCCCAAAAATAATAGTCTAACATATCAGATCTGGTGATCTAGCTGGCCATGAAATTTCGGACCCTCTCCCAATCCATTTATTTGGAAACGTTCCACTTAATTTTTTATCATATGTACAGCAAAATGTGCAGGACAACCATCATGTTGGAACCACATATCTCTTCTTGTTTCTAACGGCACGTTTTCGAGGAGCATTGGCAATTCATTGGTTAAAAAATTGCTGTACACACTCCCGGTTACCGTTTCTTCAAAGAACTAGGGTCCATTTATTTGGTCAGTAAGTATGTCGCATCACATGTTTATGCTCCACACATTTTGATTGTCAAGTTCTTGCATCCAGTGTGGATTTTCGTGTGACCAATAATGTTAATTATAATGATTTACTTCACCATTACTTTTAAATGTTGCTTCGCCTGACCACAATACCCTTTCAAAAAATCGAGGATCCGCAATTAATCTTATTTGTGCCCATCGACAACACCGGACTCTGGCTTGGAAGTCACCGTCACGTAATTTTTAATGAAGCGAGATATTGTATGGGTGCATTTTGTCGTCATTAAGAACTCGTCGTACGCTCACATGGCTAATGCTTGACTCTCGTGCTATATTACGAGTGTTTGTTTGAGGATTAACTACAACTGCCCCCAAAACATCTGCTATTCTCTCATTTCTAACATGCCGCACAATTTGTCTGTCCTTGTTGTGGTTTTTGCGCACATTTCCTGTTTGTTGCACACAGAGAAAATACCGTAAAGTGGGGCAATTCCGATCTGATTTATGTACTACTTCTGAGCTGCAATTATTATTATTGATCGAAAAAAATTGAAAAAAAAATATATATAATCATACATCTTTTAGTTATACATACCATGATGTATATTAACCCAATGTATTAAAACACTATTTTTTTTAATACATCAAGCGTGATCGGTTTTGCCCCATAATAGGGGGCAATTCCAATCACCCATATATTTTCTTATAAAAACCGATTTGAAAGCTACATGAGGTAAATCCAATAACAAAAATTTGAATTTAGAAAAGGAAACTTACGGAAATAACAGAAAATATGTATTATAGAAATGATAAACAGATAAATAATGACATAAACTATAATAATTCAATAAACTAAAACTAAAACAAAATTTCATTCAGCGCGCTTCCCTCTCAGTTCAAAAACGTACTTTCCCCTTCTATGACCAGCTGGATAATTTGGTTTTTGAAAATTTTCTAAATTTCGTGAACTTGGAGAAATACAAAAGTCATCTTTTCTCTTCCTTAGAAACTACCGGTTCTTTAAAGTATTCTGAAGTAATAATAATAATAATAATAGTAATTCATGCCTTCGCATCCCCCAACAGCTTTTGCCAATTACAGGGTAATGAATATGGCAACCCCATTGTTTTCTGATGCTTTCATAATGGATGAAGTGCTCTATTTTACTGTCCTGATAGCGCTTTGGAGGTATTTGGGGTTATATTGCTGTCTCCCGCTAGGCCATACTTTTTTTTTTATAGTTTCTCACCATAATTTTTAATAAAACCAACGTAGAAACATGAGTATGTCATATTTCTACGTTGTTCGATGAGCATGTTCTTTGTTCTTTTACTTTTCAAACTAATCCGTATTACCCCATGAGGTGTTAATTTTCCCCTTACTCTCTTGTTATTCCAACAATTTCATAAAGTCAAAAAAAGAAACGGTGACGAATGAATGACAATTGATTCTTTTCACCTTATCCCTTTTCGAAAATTCACTTAGTACTAGTGGGATTCCCCAGTAGTAGTTTGTTTCCGTCTATATGAAATTACTTACTCGTTGTGATTCCATCGGAAATTATTTTTTTAACATAGTAAACTTTAATGCAGTACTTACAAAGCCAGTTAGTTATCTATGTTATAAACAAAGTTTATTAAATGACTATGTTGCAAAACTTTCTTATCTTTTCCATAGATGCCAGACTAAATAATTGCTGTAAAATCAAGATTGATCGATTTTACCCCATGCGATCGAATTTTCCTCACTCTACGGTACCTTAAGTGTAAACTGTCCTCGCTTCGGATACCTTTCGGCACATACACGCGCCGTCATCGTCATATTTTTTTGACATTCACCCATAATCATCAACATATCAAATGCTTCTGCATTTGAGAATGCCATATTAAAAAAAATAATTCATAAAACTTGAACAACAACAAAAATAACAAAATAACGCGTAACAATAAAGCAAACCCGTATTTTGAAAGGTCTACCTTGTCTATTAATTGTATGGACTTTGTATATAGAGTTACATACTTGTAACAACATGGTATGCTGAAATTATAGTTCCTGTGCATTTTATTTCCTCCTTTTCGTCATAGATGGCCACTATCCACGGATATTTATTATTTGCTGTTGACCGACCGCAATCTGTATATAAGCAAAAAGAACTTTGGTTAAATATGTATGTAACACAAATAAAGATCTGAGAAATATGCTTATACCATTGTTTAAGTATATCTAGTTAGTCAACGTAATGCATTTTCGGAAAAATAAAATATTGCTCTGGGAAGTGGCGCACTCTATCGGTCAATGTATATTGATTTGAAATCTCGATCATAGTGAGAGACAGATTTCTGTGTTTTATCCATATGCGGAAACGACAGAATCCGTATCGGTGATTTACTAGTATTGGCGAATTGTGTGGCCTGGGGAAAAGGGAGGGTGGATGCATGTGACGCTGTGATGACGCACCTCGCGCTAATTCTCGTGTTTGTTTACATTAGAAGATTAGAATTCTGAGGTATTCTGCTATAAGTAAAAAGAAATTGAAAGTATATTGCAAGGCTCGTTCTTGTTGACAAAACATTAATTGAACAATTTTCTAAATTTAGGTTTTTTCTTATAAGAATAAAATATTTAAACTTAAAACAAAAAAAATCACTGAAAGGAGAAAAGTTAAATCTAAAAGGACGAAAATTTGCCGATAAAAAACAACATTAATCTACTTCCTAATTTTTTATTTTCTTAGTTTTTAAATTAATAAGTTGTTTGTTAACTTAATTTACTTATGTTTATGTTTATATAATAATCAGAAAATGTTTGTTTAATTAAGAAGAATAAGTATATAGTTTGATAATATATAATCTGTAGTTCGATGGCCTTTTTATATTTAAAATTTTAACAAAACGCGGGTTTTTAGTTCGAACGTATATACGAAATCCTTCCTCCTCCTCTCTCCTATTGTTATATTCGCTTCTCTCGTGTATAGCGGTACTTATCGCTAACTTCAACTGGTGTAAAGGCGGGAAATTTGAAATTTAAAATGTAGCCTACTATAAATCGTTATTTTCTTTACATGTATGTACCTTTTACTTACTTTTGACTTTTTCTTAGTTCTAATTTAATGTATAGGTACTCTATGTATATAGTTTTCTTATATTCACAAAACATTTTTTATTTGATTGACTTTCTCTTGAGCGGCTGAAAAGTTACGAGGTAACCTTTGGGGGCAACATCCGTATATACAAGGTTACATCGTAACTTTTCAGCCAATCAAGAGAAAGAGCGCGAACGCGTCATCATGTATGCTGTTTTTAATAGCTTTGTTTATTTGTGTGCTTGGAGCAGTATCTACTGACGTCATCAGAGTAACTTGAGAGCGTCTCAGAGTTGGATTTAAAGATGGTACAAACAAACGCGCTCGACTGCAAATATAACCTTAATTTTATTAGTTACTATTGTCAAATTGTCACAGCTATTATGAATAGGAAAAGTAAAAGTAATTTCTCAAACTAATGAATCTAGACTACAATAAAAATGCATCATATACTAGTATTTATGTACCTACCAAGTGAAGTTTTTAAAATATAATGATCGTTCTTTACATCAATCACATTGGTGTCATTATATTATCCATATCGTGCATATTTGATGCAGGTATAAATCGAATTACATTTACAAACGACAGTTTACAATACGGTGTTAGTGCGATTAGGTTATGTTGTACAAATTGCTCGTAATTGCTCGGACGTCGGATCGCGAGCAGAAAGAGGAACCTCTTTGTGATCCGGATTTGCTTGCTCTAAACGAACAAACACGCACAAATCATGCTCTAAAATACAAACAAACGCGTAAAATTCCATGGATCTGCTTAGATCAGACAAACAAACAAACCTAATAAGTAACGTGGTGCATATATATAAATATAAATGGCGATTTGTACTCCCAAACTACATATTTATTTTTATAATAAAATACGAATTTCTACTATTATGCAATAGTAAATATTATGCATAAGTAAATCAAATAAAAAATATTATGGTAAGACTTCCGTAAGAGGACCGCTGATTTGGTGATTTATATGCATATTAACGGAAACAGCATGTGTTCCTGAGTGTAAAATGGCTATTCATTTTTTGAGCAAATGAAAACAAAGTACTAAAAACAGTGTTCGAAAAGTGCTATTTCGAGGTTATGTGCGAGGCGTTTTTGACGGATTTAACATATGGTACTGATATGGAAGGAAAAGTTACTAAAAGTGCCCAAATTTTAGATAAAACAAGCGCCAAATACAAACTTATTTGTTAAGTTAATGAGAATCAATTGTAAATTAAAGTAATAACTAAGCAGCGGTTCGATACAATATCCTGAAAAGTGTTTGTTTTAAAGTATTTGTTTATTTTTAACACTACAATTGTAAGAATTATTATAAGTTGCCCCATTTCTCATTATCAGTTTCTTATCATTGGTTGGTGTATCGGATAGAAATAAATTCATATTTCATATATATGATTCGTAGGAAGTTTACATGTAAACTGTATTGTATAGTGAAGTACACATCGTAAGTGAAGCATTAATAAAAAGATGAATGACTTGTTTGAATTGTCAATGTAATAAAGTGTGGAGTTCTTTCTCCTTTCTTAGTGCCTCTAAAACCTGTTAAATCCGTCAAAAACGCCTCGCACATAACCTCGAAATAGCACTTTTCGAACACTGTTTTTAGAACTTTGTTTTCATTTGCTCAAAAAATGAATAGCCATTTTACACTCAGGAACACATGCTATTTCCGTTAGTATGCATAGAAATCGCCAAATCAGTGGTCCTCTTACGGAAGTATAGCCAATATTATATATATTGTTAGAATTATAAGTCATTAAACACAATATTTTAAATTGTAACGTTCTTTTACCTCCACTCAATTTTTCGTATTTTTTTAGTTTTCACGGTATCTATCGCAGGCGCGTCAGTCAGACTGTGTGACTGTTGCGACAGCGGAGCCGTTCTTCCTCTTTTCCTTATGTAAACAAATAATCTCATGAAACCTAAGGCGAATTCGATTGAGCACTTTGGTCTCTGTGACCTGGTCTGGAGTAGTCATTTGTGGTCACACGTGTTATCAGTCAGTATTTGTGACGTCATAAATTTACAATATTTTGAGCGGCAAAAACTGTGTTTTTGTAACTACTATCACATAAGGCTTTGGTTAGTGTTATATGAAAATAGTTTTCAATATCGAAGATAATGTATATAAACGCGATACTGCTCACAACCATATAAAGAGTAATAATTCAGAGCGTCGTGAACGAGTAGCAATTGTACGTATTTGTAGATTAGAAGAGAATATCTCCCAATATAAAAATAAAAACAGCTCTTATTGCAATTGTTGTTGAAGAACTAACATCTATTTTCATGAACATACCGTCTTTAGTATTTTCAATTATTGTAACTACTGGCCAGGCTACATACTTATTGCATTTGTTACCACATGTAATACGGGAGGTTAGACGCTCATACCGCACTTGTGACCGATCTCCGAGCGCGATCTTAAAATTGACAGACCAAACGTGACCAGGTGTGACGTCATCAGTTTTCCAAACGAATTCGAGCGGTCTTAGACCACGAATGACCACTAATGACCAATCTCATCGAATTCGCCTCTAATATTGCTCGCTAACATCTTACCCATTAGCCGGAAGATTTATGGAGGTGCAGAATAATAATGGTATGTGTGATCCAAAAAGATTATCAAAACAGCAACAAATAATGCACTGAGGTCTAATACTAATAATACAAACGTCTAACTAAATAGGCGAAGAATTTATTAGACATGTGTGAACATATTCTACGTGATGAGGAAAAAAAATATTTTCAAGCGCTAACAATATATAACACAAAACTTAGAACTACACACATATATTGAGCATAACATTAAATTAGAAACTAAGAAAAAGTAAAGTAAAATAGTAAAAAAAATGACGATATATATTATCAAACTAAATATTTATTCTTCCTAATAAAACAAACATTTCAATGTAAACACGAGAATTATCGTTGGCACGTCATCAACAGCGTCATCGCCTATCCACCCTCTTTTTCTTCGGACCTTGCAATGCTATTGCAATTAAATATTTTGCCGACACGTAAGAGGGCCATCTTGTATGTAGTAGTCTAACTATAAAGCTTATATTTAAATCGAGATGGGCACCAACGCCGTGCTGCCATCTCCCGCTTTTGTCCAAACTGTTCAAAAATCCGTTAACTATTTTGTCCATAAGGTTGACTAACTAGTATGTATATAAACAATGCTTATACTAATAAGTTACGGCATAACAACACAAATATTGTTCCATAAATGAACGGACAAATCAAATACGATATTATGGTCAAGTTATTTCATAAAAAGTAATAGTTTACACCAAAAGATGTTAAATGAACCACAAAACGATGGTAGGCACACAAGATTAGAGGTGATTGCTAAATAGCAACTGTTAATTTTATAACAGCTAAATGTAAATAGCAGTCACTAGCAGCTAAAAGTAGTAATTTAGTAATTTTTATTTAAATTTAATTAAAATATAACTAATTAAAGAACAATGTTTTTTTTTTGACAATTTTCTCTATACACACAAAGGAACCTCGCGAACTGTAAATCGCAGATTTTGATGAAACTTTGTCAGTTTGTAGACTGCATGGAGTGCTACTCAAGGACGCCTTCCGTTGCTGCGGAACTTCAACTTTAGAGGGTGCAATTCACCCTTGCAATTTGGCCCAAATTTGGTTTTTTCTGAATAACTTTTAAACGGTAAGAGATAGAAAAAAGGTTTCAATGGCGGACTTGTACCGTTTAGTCAGCCCTTTCGATTGGTATAGATATTTATAAACAGAGTGCTCCAATAAACGTGGAATGACGTATGTTGTGCTTATTTTATCGAATTTCAGAAATCGGTTATAATGGCCTTTTTTGTGATCAAATAGTCTAAAATCAGTGTAAACTTATACCAAGCGCTAAATGGTTATATGTGATAGTTTTCGAGTTATACGCGTTTGGATGTACGTAAGATTATATTATCCTCGACAGCAGGCATATGAAAACAATAGGGCATATAGTACACTAATTGCTTGCTTCTACTATTTTTGAAGAGATGTGAGTAGCGAACGTCTCACTTGCAGATATTTTTATTTTATCCGGGACAATTGGCCAGAATAACTCGACACACATATCTCTCGGTGCAATGTATATAAGAACCCAATTTTTATTTAAATTCAGTTCATATAGTTTTGCAGTGGCAGTAGCTAACATGGTTCATATCAATCCAGCAAATATTATTCATCTGCTAATACTTTCATATAATTATAATGAAAACCAAATAACACAAGATAATCCCAGTGAAATAGAATTGTATGATGCGGTGAGAACTCTAATCGATACAGGTGTTCGCGAAACAACGTTCGTAGTAAAAACAATAGAAGCATTAGGATTTGAAGATATGGATCGTCCTCGAGTTATTGAAATAGCAGTTGAAGGCGAGCCTTCATCGTCCTACGATTTAGAAGATGCTGAAGAAGAGTATGAGAAGACATGCGCTTTGGAAGATGATAATATTACTCCAGATTACAAAAGGAGAGCTGTGGAGTTTTGGACTGATTCGAAATCAAAGCGACGATCGTTAAGTTCTGTAAAAAGCAAATTTAGGAAAGTAACATCGGTTCAGCAGCTGTACAGATGGGAAAAATACATAGGAAGGGGTGGGAGGAACAGGGATAAATGGCTGGAAATTGCAAAACACGTATTATGTAAATTTTCATCAGCTATAGATAAAAACGCCATAGTACACGATATAGACCTGCGGTAGTGGGCGCTAGAAGCAAGCGCAATCATTGGGCTGGAAAATTTCAGAGCATCTAAAACCTGGATTTTGCAATTTAAAAGAAACAATAAAATTACCTCTAGAAAGATAACTAAATATGTTTGCCGAACTTATGGACAGGAGAGAGAGAAACTGGAAGCGATGGCTACAAACTTTGTCAATTCTGTAAAACCGTACATCGAAGCATGTGGAGCAGAAAATGGCTATAATGCAGACGAAAGTTGATTATTCTGGCCAATTGTCCCGGATGAAATAAAAATATCTGCAAGTGAGACGTTCGCTACTGACATCTCTCCAAAAATAGTAGAAGCAAGCATCTATTGTTTTCATCTGCCTGCTGTCAGGGATAATATACTCTTACATATATCCAAACGCGTATAACTCGAATACTATCACATATAACCATTTAGCGCCTGGTATAAGTTTACACTGATTTTCGACATACAATGCATCCACATAACAGTATGCACAGTATCTCCTTAGAATAAGGAGATATGCTAAAATGTTTGTGGGCACCCTGTATAACTTTTTATATTACCCTTTCTATAGACTATTTGATCACAAAAGAGGCCATTATAACCGATTTCTGAAATTCGATAAAATAAGCACAACATACTGCTGTGGTTTGGCACCCCGGGGTTTGTAAATTCAGTGTTATTTTATTTATAGAGATTAATCTTTATCAATGTGTCGGGCAAATTCTCTCAGAAATTAATGCTTTATTTTTGGATAAGATTTTGTTAATTGATTTGATTGTTGAATTTATTTTAATTGTTCAGTTGTTGATTATTTATTTATTCAATTGTACATATTGCGTTCATCAGTATTGTATATTTTGCAGTTTATATTCTAGAATTTTCTTAGACGAATTCGCACGCATTGTAAATTTTATATATATGCGACCGTGTTTAACCTTGCAGCTCAGTTACTTGAACGATGTCGTGTAAGTACAGTTAAATTTTATTTTCTTTGCTGCCTTTTTGTAAATTCATTTGATTTTAAAAATGTTGTTCGTTTAATTTGAAATTTTCTCATCCTTCAAGGAACTCGTTTATAATAATCGTTATTATATTATTGTGTACACAAATTAGGTATAAGATCTGTTATTATATTTGTTCTAGAAGGTATTGTAAGTTTAAAGAGAGTAATTTTTTTTTCGTTTCTCAGTTTGCTGATTAGTTTTGAGTAGTTAATCACCTCGGGTTAGGTGAAAAGAAGCATTGTGCTTGTAATTAAATTTCATTTTTGTCAATTTACTTGTTTTGTCCACGTTGAAATAAATTTAGGTTGTTTTAAATTTTGAGACCACGTGGATTTTTGTGTAGAAAGGTTTTTCTTCTAGAACAAATTTGTCTTTTGTTTGTTAAAGGATTTGCATTGTCCTTTAGTAAATTAGATTCATGTAGTTTTTGTTTTCGGCCAGAATCTTAAATTCATGGTTTTCTTTCTGCAGAGTTGTAATTAAATGTTTTTTTTCTTTTTTTTTTTAAATAAAATTAATGATTGTTAACGTCATTCAAAATTTCTGTTCTTTTATATTTGAATCAACCATTTCAATCCTTGGGGATTTTAAAGAGTCAATTTTTCAAACGCCCACATTTTATTTTTCAGTAAGTTAAGTATTCTTTTGCGCCCTTTATTTTTATCCGCAGACCTAGTAAATTTTAATTTTATTTTTTTTTTACTTTTCATTTTGCATTTATGCTGGTACCATCAGTACACAGCAATACGTCATTCCACGTTTATTGGAACACCCTGTATATAAATATCTATACCAATCGAAAGGGCTGACTAAACGGTACAAATCCGCCATTGAAACTTTTTTTCTATCTCTTACCGTTTAAAAGTTATTCAGAAAAAAAACAAATTTGGGCCAAATTGCAAGGGTGAATTACACCCCCTAAACTTGAAGTTCCGCAGCAACGGAAAGCGTCCTTGAGTAATACTCCATGGAGTCTACAAACTGACAAAGTTTCATCAAAATCTGCGATTTGCAGTTCGCGAGATTCCTTGTAAGTACTAACTTATAAAAAAAATGTAATTTAAAAAATAATATCTGGGCTCTTTTAATTGTTAAAACGTCTTTGTTTGGTAGCATTATTTTTACTGGTCCCTCCAGTTTTAAAATTTGTCACATAATTTTAAAAACATCTTGTATTGAAGTATATATTAATTTGCTGGTACTAATCACTGACCCGGTCTTGTCATTTTTTTTTTTTTTATTTAAACGCAATGTTATGTCTATATCAGTAGTTCTAAATGTTCATATTTTATATCTAACCATGAATAACTGAATAAGTGAACGTTATTTCACTTACCCCAATCATTATCTTGTTGCCGACAAATTGCAGTCATCCAAGCGATCACTGGAAAAGATGATATTTTATAATAATAATAATAATAATAATAATAATAATAATAATAATAATATTTATTAGTCCATTTAGATCAAAAAGCATTGATATATAGGACAAGTCAAAGAAATGGGAGAAAATAAGATTACAACAAAAAACAAGAAGCAAATATAAACAAATTCTTATGAAAAATAGAACATAAGATATTCGTTTACCGTGTAATAGGCTTTCTGAATTAACAGTGATTTTACTCTCTTGTTGAATAATCTAATGGAATTGATGTTCATTATATCTGCTGGAAGATGGTTATACAGTACAATGCCTTTGTAAACTGGATTTGCTTCGAGGTGAACCAATCTATGCTTAGGAATTTGCAGGTCGTGGTTAAATCTCGTATCATACGTGTGTATATCTTTCAGTTGTGTGAATTGTGCAATATGTTCTTTAATGTATACTATACATTTCAAAATATAAGTGGCGGGTATTGTGAGTAAACGATGTTGTTGGAAAACGTACTTGCAACTGTCTCTATAACGTAGTCCAAATATGCACCTAATAGCTCTCTTTTGTAAAACCAATATTCTCTGCGCTGCAGAGGCACTACCTCAACAAACAATGCCATATGTCGCTTTTGCCATGAAGTTGACATGGTAAAATGTTAAAACAGGTGCTAGTGTTTGCGATAGCTCTTAGTCTCCGCAGAGCGTAACGGGAACATGCAATTCCCTTGATGAGAGCATCTATGTGATTTTTCCAGTTTAGAGACTGATCCAGAGTAATACCAAGTAGTTTTGCCGACGTTGTTTCTTCAATAGACTTATATCCCATTTTAACAAGCAAGCTTTTGTTTATTCGAGTATTAAATTAAAATAAAACTGTATTGTTTTTGTTTTAGCTGGATTCATAGAAAGGCCATTTTTAGAGAACCACTTGCCTATATCGTTTATTTGAATCGAGCAACTCTGGGACAATTCTGTTACATTTGACTTGCTATTGATAATAGTGATATCGTCCGCATACATTACAAGTTTACTATTTTCAGTGTTCAACTTGAGGTCGTTTATGTATATTGAAAACAATAGTGGACCTAATATAGAACCTTGAGCCACACCAGTGCGTAATCGGACTTTATTAGAATAAATCTGATCAAGTTTTACTACTTGCTGTCGGTTTGTAGTATAAGGTAGTAACCACTTCTTGCAGTTCCCTCTAATTCCAATATCTTCTAGTTTCTCTTCTAATCTATTATGGTCTATGCTGTTGAACGCTTTAGTAAGATCTAGTAATGTAGTTAATACAATCTCTCCATTATCAATCCTCCTATATAATTAATTTAGAATGTCAGTAAGAGCCGTTATGGTCGAGAATCCCTTTCGAAAGCCATGCTGTTGATATGTATTTACTAACGGATAAATATATAACTTAATGTAGTTTCGAAAATGATTTTTACCTATTCCTAAAGGCCGTTTTACAGCTAGCTATTTATTGTGCAATTTAAAATTGTTACGCGTATAACACGGGTTTAATACGTATTATACACGTAACAATCTTAAATTGGCCAATAAATTGCGCAATAAATAGCTAGGGGTAAAACGGCCTTAAAAGAATGTTATGTATCATACAGAGAACATAATAACCCCTCTGAATGAGAACAGTATTCATGTGTCGGAATCATATCTATGTGATGTCTCAGAGACATATACATAGACAGCTGCTTGATGCGGACATTACGCACCGAATAAAGCCTACGTGTGCCTTACATGTTATGTGTCTGAGATAATAGATAGATCAGATGATACGTATTTGTTACGTGTCTGAGATATAAATGTGTTTACTGGGATACTTTTTAATATTTTATTAGAATAGAGCCTTTTAGAAAACATAATTATGTAAACCAATAAATTGCCAGTTTTTATTTGAGCGTAGATAAATAATCAAGCTATCTAATCATATAAATTGTAACCATTATTACAATAGATATGATCCAGAAAATGCTTCGACTTGATTTCTTTTTTGAAAGATTAATTTTCAATTAAAGACCTGTTTTTACACATATTATTAAAATTATAATTACGTATACCTATAGGAAAACCGTACAAAAAATATAACTTGTTTCGACTCATTAGATTATAACTAGCTGTTAATTACAAATGTAACATGTATCCCTAAAATTTTGTATGCAGTAAATAATTGCACATAATATAACCATAGAAGTCGTTAAAGTATCTAAATATCTTTTCTAATTTTATAATATTTTGCAAGGCTATATTTTCAGGCCAATACCTAGACATTTAGATATTTGCAATATCTGCTTCCTAAATATTTTATTGCTTCATACAAGACTTGAAACCTATTCGAATATGTAACATTATCCTCGATGTCATATACTTTATTTTTTAAACGCATTGAAATGAATCACCTGAGTTTGATATACCATTCTCAGTAAATAATTGCCAATAGAATAACCATAAAAACCGTAAAAGCATCCAAATTTCCCTTCTTAGTTTTATATTGTGCAATATTATATTTTTGGATATTAACACTTGCAGAATAACACTACTTCATATTTCTACAGTACTTTTTTGTAAATAACTGCAAATAAACAACAATTATACTAACATGTATCCAAAAAATTCTATATTCACCACGAAGAAGCGCGTGCTTTTTAACAATGTATCTATATCTATGTATGTGTTTGTAGTTAAAGTGGTTTCGCAGAGTTCTCAGTCAATCAGCCAATTTTTTCCTTAATTCTAAAATCATACAGTAAATCCTATCTAATGCCATTAATTCCGATTATTCCTGACTAATTCCTCTAATTCCAAAGATAATTCCAGTAATTCCATTGGAATCGTTAGTAATTCCCTTAAAAATAGTGTAATTCCAAGAAGGTGTATGTTAATTAATCTAGCTTGTTTTGTTGATTTTGTATCTGTTGTTATGGATGTGTGTTGATATAAAAAATAATTAGTAAGTTGACTTTTGATAGTTGAGTGATTATATAATGTATTTTTATCAATAAATACATAGAATTTCATAGAAGATTCAATAGGTTATGGGCCCAGTACTAATACGTTCTATTGTGTGTTAACCCTAGTCCTACCAACGTTTTATCGTAACGTGTCCTACCAAGGTGTGCCTCACAGGCACACATCTATTTGTACACATTGTTGATGTAAATAATAGCAAAATATGCATTATTTATTTCATGTAGTAGGTATTACAGTAAGATTAAAACATATAGAAAGAATATTGTGTGTCAGAAGATATAATTTAAAAATAGTACAAGATAGTAAAATATTTAGTTATTTATGTAGTTTGCAATTTGCGCACGTGAGTATTTTCTCTGAATGTTCACCACAAACCGTTTGCTTACACTTATCACATAACTGTGTTGACATTCTGCTTTTCTTTGATGGGCAAATATAGCACCGTTTTCGTTTTCTTACTTCTCGTGCCGAAGACTCTCCTGTGGTTGGTACTTGATTCAACGTAGTTTGTATCAATGAAGTATGACTTTTATGCAAGCCACTCAAACTACGACGTCTAATTTGCCCCAGTACTAATTCTGTTGTAATTTCTCGTAAGAAAATTTTGCGAAGTCTTCGTTTTTGGAAATATGCCAGTCAGGATGGATATTTCTCCAAATGACAAATGAAGCTACTCCACACACATCAATTATATTGAAAAAATAGACCAAAGGCCACCTATTAGTTTTGCGTTTCACTGAATATGTATGTACCATCTGATCAAGTGTATCCACCCCTCCTTTCGTGGAATTGTAGTACTTATTGAATTCAGATTTATTTTTATTTTCCTCATCAATGGTGGAGTCGTTGTGCATTGTAGATAATAATATGACACAGCGATTTTTCTTAGGTACATAAGATACCAAAGTTATTGTCTTCTGAAAACCAAACAAGTTGCTTTCAATATTCCGTCGCCTGTGAGGTAAAAAATTTGGTGGTATGCTGCGCTTATTTTTTCTGAGCGTTCCTACACAAGTTAGGCCTTTGGTAAGCAAACTGGATGCAAGCTCGTAGCTGGTGAAGAAGTTGCCGAACGTAATATTCCTTTTAGTTTTCAGAAAAGGTTCACAAAGATCTTCAACCACCTTTTGCGCTAAGTTTTCTGCTCTGTTGAGACCTTCTTTTCCTAAGTACGGTATACCACGTAACGGATAACTAGTTCCACTATCGCATATCCACCAAATTTTACCGTACTTATCTGGCTTGCTTGCAGGTACTGTCGGAAAGAACACGACCTCTAAAAGGCACCAGTTGTTCATCGATGGTTAGATTACTGCCAGGAAGATAATATTTCAGCAAGTTTGTATTAACACGGTCCCACAGGTCTCTAATTGGTGCCAACTTGTCCTTTTGCCTTCGGAGGGTTCTGGTCGCTTTATCGTCAAAACGAATAAATCTTAGTAATTGAGTAAATCTATTTCGTGACATACACGCTCGATAAACAGGATTTCCATATAAAGGATTCCATAGCTCATTATAGTCCACCATTCCTTGTTTATTTCTTCCAGCAGTAATTAAAAGGCCCAAGAAAGCACGGATTTCAACGTCGTCAACTGGTTTCCACAAATCGCCAAGAATACGAACAGCCTCCTTATTAGTGAAAGTAACCACAATACCAATAACCGTATCATCAAAAAACAAATTGAATGCGTCACAAGAAGTATCAACATGCACTCCAGGTGGAAGTTTCACTTTGTTCAAAGCTGTTGTAATTATGTTGTGTGCACGTGTTTTTCCCTTGGCAATCGGCGTGGCATTCCACTCGGTACCATCTTTCCAATAAAAGTTTGCGAATGGCCGGGCGGTTCATATTAGCATCACTATCGTCACTTCCTTCTTGTTCATCGCTTTCTTCATCGCCAGTTTCTTGATAATCCGCTTCACTAGAAGAGGTTTCGTCATTTGGCTCTTCTTCATCTTCACCATCATTTACATTCCTTCCCAAATCCTCATCACTTTCGTACAATGCATCGAGCAACTCTTTTTCAGTTAGTGGCCGGCGTCGGTCAGTCAACCAATCGGTCATACTTTCTGCATAAATTTCAAAACCAAATAAGCATAAAACAACAAATCTATTTTTACTGGGGTCAATCAAAACTTTATTTTGCTTACCTGGTCTATACTATACTCTCCACTAGGTAAAAGAAATAAAATTAACCAATGGACACCTAAAACGGCCAATGCGTTCGTTAGGAAAGTCACAAATACACTGATAGCAATGCAGTTTGTAAGCTGACTGTTTTAGCAAAACGCATTTAGGGAATTCCCCTTCATATGCAACTGGAAGTTCTTACATACAAGGAGAAAGTCCCGAAATATAAAGCATATCTTATTACAGGGGATTTACCCACATACCTAGTTTTAAATAACGTAGCAATGCATTTTATAATATAATAACAGTATGTGCCTCAAAGACACACCTTGGTAGGACGTGTCGGTAAATTATGTTTAATTTTTTTAGTAAAATAGGAAAAATATTTTTAAAAAATTTTTATGTCATTCTATGTTAAATAGTTTATTTTGAGAATACAAAAATCCTCCAGTCTGTGGGCAGTTAACTTACAAAGTTCCAGCAATTTCAAAATCAATTGTGCTTCAAAAGCACACCTTGGTAGATTTAGGGTTAACTGGGAAGTACAACAGTTAACTAGTGATTTATCACATCGAGATTAGCTATCCCCGTCCATCAATACTACGTTTTGTGGGACCGGCTGAGGTGAAAGATGGATAAATTGAAAAGCTATAATATACAGAAGTTCGCAGGAGAGAATTTCCAGTTATGGAAATTTCAAATGGAAATTATTTTTCGGGCCGAAGGATTACTTGACCTCGTCAGTGGCAAAATAGTACGTCCAAGCGACGATACAGAGAAGCAAAAAGAATGGGACGACAGGAACGCAAAAGCCATGTTGATATTGTCTACATCATTGGAATTTAATCAGCTACAAATTGTAATTACATGTCAAAATGCAGCAGACATGTGGAAGCGGTTAAAAACCATACATGAGCAAAGGTCAGTGGTGAATAAAATTTCGTTAAAACAACATTTTTTTAATTATAGGATGTCTGAGACGGATACAGTAGCTCAGCACATAAGTAAAATTGAATCGTTGGCCCAAAGTTTAGCGGATATTGGAGAGGAGGTAAAAGAAATTGATAAGATTGCAAAAACGTTAGGTTACCGCAAAAATACAGATCCTTCATTACTGCGTGGGATTCATATGATGAAGCAAAGCAAACATTTGACAACCTCACAGCAAGATTGTTAAAGGAAGAGCAAAGGTTAACAGAAATTGAGGAAGTTCCAACCGCATTTGCAGCAATGAAGGTAAGCAAACCAAAATGCAAAATACTAAATAGTAGCAGTGATGATAATAACACCAAAAAGAGTGTTAATAAGAAAAATGAAGAGTGCTATTTCTGTCACAAGAAAGGTCACTTTAAATCAGAATGTAGAAAATTACAAAGTAAGAAAAATTCACAAAACAGTAGTCAAGCTCTTAGTGCGGAAGTTAAAAATATTTCAATCAATGGCTGTGAACATATTTGGCTCGCAGATAGTGCTGCACCAAAGCACATGACATTTCATAAAGAGTGGTTTATCTCTCTAAAATCTGTAGCCGATGTATGTATTCAAATAGGAGATAATTCATTTGTTAAAGCAGAAGGAATTGGCACTGTAAGTTTGATGGCCATGGTAAATGGTGAATGGCAACCGCGCACACTTGAAAATACACTTTATGTTCCAAATTTAAAGAAAAACCTATTTTCAATAGGAGCTGTAACCGACAAAAATTACAGAGTCATTTTTGATGATCAAAAGATTGAAGTATGTAACAACCGTTTGATTGCTAAAGGAGTGAAATTATCAAATCACTGTTACAAAATGTTATTTAAAATGTCTGTTATGGAACAAGCTAACGTTTCATTAAATCCAGCCAAATTATGGCATGATTGATTAGGTCACGTAAATTATTATACATTGAAAGAGATGACCAATCATGGTATGTTGCCCAATGTTACACTAAAGAATGTAAATGATTTATTTTGTGAATCCTGTCAATATGGTAAAGCTCACAGAAAAACTTTTTCTTCAAGTGTTCAGTCTAAAATAGTTAAACCAGGAGAATTCATTCATACAGATGTATGTGGAAAAATGCAAGTTACCTCTGTTGGAGGAGAAAACTATTTTGTGCTTTTCAAAGATGATAGCACTTCTTATAGATTTGTATATTTTGTCAAAAATAAATGTGAAGAAACTTATAGAAAGGCAGACAGGAAATAAAATAAAGTTTTTAAGGAGCGATAATGGGGCTGAATATGTAAATCAATATTTAGGTGATTATTTGAAAACAAACGGAATCATTCATGAAACAATCTGTTCATATACGCCAAAGCAAAATGGAAAAGTTGAACGTGATAATAGATCAATTGTTGAAAGTGCTCGCACTATGTTCCTAGAAAGTAAGTTACCTGAAAGTCTCTGGGCGGAAGCTGTCAATACTGCAGTATATACGCTAAATCGTCGACTATGTAAAACCAATCAAAACTTAACGCCATATGAAAAATGGTTCAATAAAGTACCTCAGTTAAGTCATCTAAGAAAATTTGGATCTCAAGCATTTGTCCATGTTCCAAAACAACTCAGATCGAAGTGGGAAAGGAAATCAAGAAAAATGGTCATGGTTGGCTATAGTGGTTATAGTGCAAATTTTAGACTTTTTGATTTGGATACTCACAAAGTAACAATATCCAGGGATGTGACTTTTAATGGAGATTTTGGAAGTTTTGAGACGAGTGATACATCCACATATGCAATATTGGAATGGCCTATACTTCCAACTAATCAAGACACAGAGGGAGGACAACAGCCAATACTAAGTGAAGTTGAAAATGTTGTGGAAAATGAAGATATTAATAAGGAGCAATCAGAGGTAAAACAACTTCGAAATCGAGAAAATATTCAACCACCAGTTCGTTACCGTAACGATTACGTAGCCTGTGCAGCAATTGTAGAAGAACCCAACATATGAAGAAGCATGTCATCCAATGAATCAGAAAAATGGCAAGAAGAATGGACGAGGAAATGTCGTCATTGTATAAGAATAATACTTGGACATAGTACCACTACCCGATAATCGTAAAGGCAATTGGATGCAAATGGTATTCAGAATAAAGCATAAACCTGATGGTACAATCGATCGTTACAAAAGCTAGATGTGTGCTAAAGGATACTCTCAGAAATCTGGAATTGATTATAATGAAATATCTGCCTGTTATTAGATATGATTCGATTAGAATTTTGTTGTCAATCGCTGCATCTAGAAATTTAGAAATGAAACAGTTTGATGTCAAAACAGCGTTTTCTTAATGGGAAATTAAAAAGAAGAAATCTACATGGAGCAACCTCAAGGGTTTACCCAAAATAATCTAGTGTGTAAACTGCAGAGAAGCCTTTATGGTTTAAAGCAATCGGCAAGATGCTGGAATGAAAAATTTACCCAATTTTTAAGAAATTACGGATTCAAGCAATCAAATGCCGATAAATGCGTATTTTTTACCAAAATTGAAGAAATAGATTGTTATCTAGCATTATATGTGAACGATGCATTAATATTGTGTGACTCAACCAAGTTTATTGAAAACATTATGCAAGAGCTCAGTTCAAATTTTGAAATAACTATTGGCGATGGCAGTTATTTTTGTGGACTTGAAATACAACGGAATCGTGAAAAGAAAGAAATATTCATAAGCCAATGTGGTTATATCAATCGAATAATACACAAGTTCAATATGGATGATTGTAAATCAATTAGTGTTCCGTGTGTTATTGGAATTCCACTTCACAATGGCCAATCCCCACAAGATGATGATGAGAAGAACGAAATGTTGAACAAACCTTATCGAGAAGCCGTTGGTAGTTTGATGTTTGCTGCGATAGTTTCCCGACCCGACATTATGTTTGCTGTAAACCAAGTAAGCCGTTTCTTAAATAACCCCGGTTTAGAGCATTGGGTTGCTTTTAAAAGAATATTCAAGTACCTTCAAGGCACTAAAAACGTAGGAATCCAATATAGTGGTGATTCTCAACACGTAATATATTCTGATGCTGACTTTGCAAGCGACTGTGACACACGTAGATCAACAAATGGATGCGTGAGCCTGCTAGCGACTGGTCCTATTACTTGGTCTTCCCATCGACAAAAATGTGTTACGAAGTCTACTGCGGAAGCGGAGTACATCGCTGCATCAGATGCTGCAACCGAAATCTCTTGGTTGCGTAATTTTCTTGAAGAAATTGAAATTCCTGTACATGAACCTATACCGTTGTATGTAGATAATCAAAGTGCAATCAGACTTATCAATAGCAGTGAACATCATAAAAGGACTAAATATATAGACATTAAGTATCATTTTATTCGCGAAAAGGTTAATAGTGGTTTGATTTCTGTTTCATATGTATGTTCAGAAAACCAGTTAGCAGATATGTTCACAAAGTCTTTACCACGTGATAAGTTTTTATATAACCGAACATCTCTGTCGATTGTAGATAAAACAAAACCAACAAACCAAGAGAGGGAGTGTTAATTAATCTAGCTTGTTTTGTTGATTTTGTATCTGTTGTTATGGATGTGTGTTGATATAAAAAATAATTAGTAAGTTGACTTTTGATAGTTGAGTGATTATATAATGTATTTTTATCAATAAATACATAGAATTTCATAGAGGATTCAATAGTGTACAACTAATTCCAAGAGTGGTTAGCCCCTCGGGTAAAGCACTCGTCCGGTAAACAAGAGAGTCTAGATTCGAACACTGCGTGAAGAGAAAAATGTTTCTTGGGAAAAATTCGTCCTAATTATTACAGTTAATAGCAGGAATACATTAATTTGTTAATTTCTTACTGTAAGAAAGGTTTTAAGATAGACAAATTTTTTTTTTTATTATTATTGGCTAAATAACAAATCCCAACAAGCAATTATTTATTTCCTATTCATTTTTTGCTAAAGAATTAGTATAAAATCTATTTAAAATATACTTCTTGTCTTATCAAATTTATAATATGATAAATTGAGCTAACGCTACTCTGTAACGAATTTGTGCGCACAAAATTGTTGCGTCAAGTTGTAGATAATTACCACAGAAAATAAAATCGTGACCATAGGCAAATACTTTAAATATTTCTCTATTCTGTGCTCGCGTGGTTTGCCCAGAACTCGCATGGCGTTATGAACACCTTATGTCTCTTACAAAGCGAGTTTATCAACACTCCGCTCCGATTAGCTCTGTACGAGAGTTCATATTCGACTATTTCGTGATCCTCTCAAAGTTTGTCAAAGATTTTATATTATTACAGCTAATTGGAAGTGCCGTTTTTTTTTGTGTCAGTAGTAATAATCCCGTCCTTCCTAGTGATGGGGCCAATCGGATCCAAAAAGTATTCAATAAGCGTAAACGGATATGTAGTCACTACGCTAAGAAAAATCGGAACTTTTTCTTAACGATTCTGATTCTTTTGCTAAACGATTCAAATATCGGTTCATACAGATACCGATTCTTTTTTGTCGATAAGGAAAAATAATCGTTAAGCAAAATGTAGTCGATAAGAAAAAGAGTCGTTAAGCAAAATGTAGCCGATAAGGAAAAATATTCGTTAAGCATCACATAGTCGAGCCGATGTATATATACATATGTAGACACCGAGGCCGAGGCGAGCATATTTGCGGCATATTTCTTTTGATTTTTTTGCGATTTCTTATACGCTAGCTGCATAATATTTGTATAGAATTGTCTTAATACACACACATACGTTATTTTAGTGGAACTAGAATTACATTATCATTGGTTTAATATGATTTAGGTAAATTTTAGTGGTGGTGCATTTGCATAATAAATATAAGTATTTTTTTTTCTTTAGTAACGAAATACATAATAAAATAATCGAAATAATATTACTGTATGCTAATAAAATTTTCTGTTTAGTCTGTTAAAGAAAGTACTAAAAATTAAAAAAAAAAAACTGAGATTTGGGAATTTCTGTTTTCTGCTTCATAAATAAGGATAAAGGATAGTTGCATTTACGCCTAACATCTTTTTTTTTTCTTTTATAAGGGATGGCTTAATCAAGTTGATAAACTACACATTTATTATGAAAAGCAATTGGTGGAGTCCTGTATTTACAAACCCAGTTCTTTTTTAAGACATTTGCTTTTTTTCATTGAAATTACACGCTTTGGATAATAAAAAAAAATAAACAAAAAAAAAAGTGTTCATATTCGTAATTTTCTATAATGTGAAATATCAAACAAAACGCCGAACAAAACACCGAAGCCTTTACTATAAAAGAGTATATACATAATACGAAATCCTGTTTTTTTTGTAAAACTAACGGACATATACAGGTATATGGGAAAACGGCAAATAAAATACAAGTATAATATTGATATTTTCTATATGCTTTTTAAAACCCGGTACGTAATAACTATAGTAAGTTACTATAAACCGCAAAAAATCGTTATCTCACACGTGCATGAAAACAAAATAAAGATCTCGTTGTATTCGACATTTAAGAGGCATGCCTGTCATGCATATTTAAGCTAGATATTTTGAACTGTATTTTTTTTTTAACTAAAGCATTAGACTTGATAATAAAATAACAGCAAATGCAAAAAAATATACAGGCTGAACAAAAACATACTTTTAATTCTCGCTATCTTGAAAGGCAAGTAACTTTGTGTATAATGAATAATAGCGACACTTTTGTGTAAGTCTGCTTTTAAAAAAAGAATGGATAGGAATTAATATTTGAAATAGAAAATTCTAAATTACTAAGAAACTACAAGAGGTAGGTATGGGAAACATTAATACAATCTTAAAGACCGTTAAAATTAGAATCTAAATCAGGTAATAAATATAGGGTGTTCCATTTACAATAAGAAACTTACTTGCCTTTAAAGACAGAGAAAATTAATGTATCTGTTCATCCTGTATATTTTGCATTACTTTCATTTTATTATCAAGTCTAATGCTTTAGTTAAAAAATAAATACAGTTTAAAATATCTAGCTTAAATATGCATGACAGGCATGTCTCTTAAATTTTGATCTACATTTTGAAGAATAGTTAATTATCTCGTAAACGAGTTGAGTTAGATATAAGAAACCTAACACCAACTTGTCTTTATTTAGTCTGTACTATCAAAATATGTCATAATAAATGGTGTTTTTTACAACTTTGGTGTGTAACATTTCTTTGGTGGTGAGGGACCAATCATAGTCACCCTATGAACGGACCCAGTAGCAGGCTAAGCGCAACTCAGTCCTTTCAGGCATAGCTTCCTCCTGCTGCCGACCGCAGTGCGGAGTACAAGTACTCCATCCTACTCGAGGTACCACTGTTAAAGCAAACACTGCGGTCTAGACCAGAAAGGTCGAAAAAAAATCTCCTGACCAAGCGTCGTGTCGTGGCTAATGGTTTGCAACAGGGTATTACGGCGCCGGTCGTAGAGCAAATCTAATTCACTCGCGGCTGTTATACCATCCCTTCGGGGGATATGGGGCCTAGGCTTAACTGCACGGGCCGAGAGGAGACAACCTCAATAAAAACCTAAATCCTAAGGTGGCGGACTAGGCCGATGGGATGCGTTGGCTGGATAGAAGACACAGTCCAACTAGTCCAACCTTGGGCACCGGGCGCACCCCATTGCATAAATGCCTTACTTCAGTACTGCGGGGCTCTGCTGAAGTGGACCAACCCTTCCCCAGCTACTCGTGGGACCATTTATGGAGACCAAGTAACTTTTAAAAAACCTTTTCCCAAAGTTGTTAAGCAGGGGAAAAATCCAAAAGGAGATGTACCAAAAGCGGAGACGCCTGGTACATCAGACTTAACAAAAAAGACCACCTTGAGGGTAGGCTCAGTCGAGGACATTGACTTAATGTCCGACGACGAATCCGAACAGCAAGACTGTCGGGTATTTCTAGGCCAAAGTGCAAAAGCTGGTGAAGCAGGGCCAAGATTACATTCAGGCTCGAAGAGCCGTAATCAGAGACAACTTCATCCGGCACGCACAAAAAGGTCAGGATGGCGCCACCAAGGCGCAACCAAAAGCCAAAAAGGCAACTAAATCCGTAGAGCCAGAAAAGGTTGAGCGGACGAGTAAAACAAGGGTGGTATCCGAAAAACGACCACGGTCGGAAGGTAATACCCCACCCAATGTACCGAAGAGCAAAAAACCCACAACTGAGGGATTATCCTTCAGAGAGGCAGCCTCCTCGGTGAAAATCGCGATAGTCAGCGATGGCTATCCAGCTAACCGCTTGAGCCGAGACCAGCTTACAGCAGTCCAGGACTCCTTGCTGGCAGCGTATGACGACATCTCGGAACAAGGACCCCAAGTCCGGTCGTGAGGTGCACACAGAGACCAGGTCACCTTATCGTGATCTGTGCTGATCAGGAAAGCGCGCAGTGGCTAAAGGAAGTAGTTCCAACGCTCAGACCTTGGGAGGGAGCGACCCTCAAGGCTCTGGAGGCAAGGACATTCCAAGGCCGTGGATCTGCACAACGTTTGTGCCTGATGAGAAAGGTGAACAAGTACCGGCGGAGAAGATCCTAAGCCGTCTAAAGGTGGGAAATCGACGCCTTAACACATGCCTTTGGACCATTTGGAATTCCAACAAAGGAGACAAAGACACACTGTGGACTTTCTCTGCAGATAAGGAGTCAGCAGAGGAATAAAGAAACTAGATCTCCAGCCGTTCTTTGGCCTAGGAAAACTCAAATTCCGAGTCAAGGAAGGGCAGTCTGGAGTAGAGCAGACAGGCGAGGGAGACGCCACCTGTTCCAACGCGCCGACGGACCCCAAGGTATTGTGCCCACGGGAATGGAAGCGGCAACGGACGCTGCCCCTCCGGAGAGCCAGTCTCCCGAAAGCGGAGTTAGTCCCCTCAGACGGCATCTTGCCACGAGGGTGGCTGCTCCAATGGAGGTAGACAAGGCTGCGGAGGACGAAGCCGACACAGAACCCTCTTCCTAGGGAAGAGAGAGATACAGGTCCTGCAGGCGAACCTCCAACATGCAAAAGCTGCGTCAGCAACGCTAGTTAGGAGGTTCGACAACGAAAGTCTGGATGTGGCACTACTGCAGGAACCATGGTTAAAAAAGGAAAAGTTGCAGGTTAAACACCACACAAGGTAAAGTATTATACAATCCTAGGTCCTTAAGGCCAAGAAGCATGCATAGTACACAGCACGAGGGTTTACCTGTACACTAATCCGGTGCTTTGCACGACGACGTGATTACAGGAATCCTTACGCCCAGACGGAGAAGGAACCAGAAGCTGGATCATCTGCTCGGCCTACTTCCCGGCGAGGACAAGGAGTGCCCACCTCCCATAATAAGTAATATAGCTGGCATATGGAGAGGAAAAGGGCCTCCAAGTGATAATAGGGAGCGACGGCAAACGCACACCATACAGCATGGGGGAGCACTAACACCAACGCACGAGGTGAGTCACTCATGCAATTTATCTTTTCAACAGGGTTGGAGGTAGCCAACGTAGGCACGGAACCAACGTTCGTCACAAGATCCAGAGCGGAAGTGCTAGATGTTACGCTATGCTCAGGTAGGATGATTGACGCCATAAAGGGATGCATGTGTCGGAGGAACTTCGTGTTCGGACCATCGACACATAAGAATTTAACCTGAATGTTACTCTCACCGAGGTCAAGTACAGAAACCCAAGGGAGACAAACTGGCAAGGATATGTAACATCCCTCAGGGAGTTCTTCGAGGGAGGTACGGCACCTGTGGGGGTAATAGAAGGGCTAGAACTAGCGGCAGACCAAGTGCATGAAGCCATTATGGCTGCATACACGGAAAACTGCCAGAAAAAAACAAGACGCTATAAGGGCGCCAAAACAGCATGGTGGAATAAGAACTTAGAGCATCTGAGGGCCGAGGTTCGAAGGCTGTTCAACAAAGCCAAGTCCGACCACAAGCTGGGACACTTATAAAAGTAAACTGACACAGTACAACAAGGAAATCCGCAAGGCAAAAAGGGACTCATGGAGGAAGTTTTGCGAGGAGCTGAACGAAGCTCCGCATGCTCACGAATCCATAAAGTTCTAGCCAAGGATGGTTGTGCTGCGACCGAGGTGGGCTTCATCAAAAGAATGAATGGAACCTACACTAGCACTCATAAAGAGAGCATCGAGGAACTGTTGAAGGTTCACTTTCCATCCGCAAAAATCCTGACTGGTGCTCGTGGGCCGCCGTAGCAGATGTACGCCAGAGAGGCCAAAAAGACAAGACTGGAGGCTGGCCGCAGAAATCACGAGACCACGAGAGTCAAGTGGGCGCTAAGCAGATTTCTGCCTTTCAAATCTGCAGGCACGGATGGAATATTCCCTTGCCCTACTTCAGAATGGATAGAGGTACTGATGCCACATCTCGTGAAAATCTTCAGAGATGTTAAGCTGGGGATACGTCCCAACTGGATGGCAAAAGGTGAAGGTGGTATACCTACCTAAGGTAGGAAAGTATCCGATCAAACGCCGAAGTCATACAGACCAATAAGCCTATCCTCCTTTTTTACTAAAAACTCTTGAAAGGTTGGTGGATAGGTACATAAGAGATACCGCACTGAGAGAAGAGCCACTCAGTGACAGACAATACGCATACCAACCGGGAAAATCTACAGAGGTCGCTTTAGATGACTCAACAGGCTATTACTAAGTCTATAGAAGACAAAGAGATAGCCATGACGACTTTCCTGACATCGAGGAGCATTTAACAATGCTACCACTAATTTCACTCATCGGGGCGCTACGGAGAAGGGGCGTCGCGCCGAAACTTCTACAGTGGGTAAGAGCCAGCCTGGAAAGAAGGATAATCACATCCACAATTGGTGAGGCTACCATTGAGGCGGAGGGGGGAGGGGGATGTCCGCAGGGTGGAGTTTCTTTCTCCCTTGCTGTGGGCTACCCTGGTAGACGACCTAATCCGGAGCTGACCGGTAAGGGATTCCATTGCCTTGGATATGCTGACGACCTTACAATAGTCGTCAGAGGGCGGTTTTCCAAAGGTTCTGGTGGAGCGTATGCAAACCGCTCTCAACACGGTTGACAAATGGTGTACACAAGAGCGACTATCAGTCAATGCTCAAAAAACACAGGCTGTCACGTTTACAAGAAAAAGAACGCTAGAAGGCTTACAGCCACTAGTGATAGGAGGTGAGCGAATTCCATACGTCAAAGAGGCGAAATACCTGGGAGTATGGTTTGATCAAAGGCACACATGGAATTCACATATCCAAAAATTGACTAGCAAAGCCACCATCGCCTGGCAGGTGCAGGAGGCTCTGTGGAAAAGATTGGGGCCTTAGCCCCAAGATGACTCTGTGGTTGTACACAAGGGTAATCAGACCCATGTTAACGTATGGAGCAGTAGCATGGTGGCCAAAGGCGCGGCAGGCGGGGGCGGCCAAGGCGTTGGGTGGCGTGCAGAGGTTAGCGTGCCTGTGCGCCACGGGGACGTTGAGATCGACCCCTACCGCCGCGATAGAAGTAATTCTGAACCTGCCACCAATACATATTTTGTACAAGGAGCCGCAAGGTCCACAGTACATAGACTCTTACATAGTCAAGTACCGATAAGTAAATCGCACGGGGCTGACTATAAAAAACTGCTAGACGAACTCAAGAGGCACCTATTTTAGGAATGCCATGTGATGCCATGGTTCGAACCCCTAACCTAGATAAGAAATATCAGGTTATAATACCAGATAAGAAGGACTGGGAGGCAGGTGCCCCGGTAAGAGCGGACTCAAACTGGTTTACTGACGGCTCTAAAACGGATTACGGCGTCGGAGCGGGAATATACACTAAGAAACCTAAAAAGGCTCTTTCGGTAAGCTTCAGCAAAGACACGACTGTGTTCCAAGCGGAGGTTGCTGCAATTCACCACTGTGTCAGAGAGATAGAAAGATGTACCGCACCGGGTAAAAGCGTCTCTATCTTCTCCGACAGCCAGTCCACACTTAAAGCGATTAGCTCCTCAAGCGTGGACTCTAAGCTGATTTGGGACTGTGTAAGCGCCCTAAATGAGGTGGGCACCCAAAGGAAAGTAACCCTAGCCTGGGTCCCTAGCCACTCGGGCGTGAGAGGAAATGAGGCGGCGGACGAGCTGGCCAGGCGAGGTTCGTCAAGGCCATTCGTTGGAGCCGACCCTTCTTTCGGCACTACCAAATCGCAAATCAAAAAATCCATCATGAATGGATATACAATCAGTCCAGAGAGTGGTGGCATAAATCACCGGGACAATGGCAGGCAAAAGAGTTCCTAAAGGAGCAGAGGCCTGAACTCACGAGAGATCTACTGAATAAAGACAGGAAGACTGTCAAAATGATAGTAGGTCTGCTGACTGGTCACTGTAGACTGAATAGGCATATGTATAACATAGGCCTGGCAGATGATGCAACCTGCAGATACTGCCAAGAGGAGGAAGAAACACCAGTTCATGTGCTGTGCAATGTGAAGGCCTGGCGAGGACAAGTTTCTAATAATGGGGAGGAGAACCCCACAGCTAGTAGCTACATAAAGAAGCCGCTCTCAAAGATGATAGGCCTAATCAAGAGGGCAAAATTAGAGAGCGTCCTCTAGGAAAAAGGGGATCACAATAGATCTGAAAAGGTCGCGGTGAAACAGGTCGATAGGCCACCCCAATCCTAATCTAATCTAATCTAATCTAACGAATTTGTGCGCACAAAATTGTTGCGTCAAGTTGTAGATAATTACCACAGAAAATAAAATCGTGACCATAGGCAAATACTTTAAATATTTCTCTATTCTGTGCTCGCGTGGTTTGCCCAGAACTCGCATGGCGTTATGAACACCTTATGTCTCTTACAAAGCGGGGTTTATCAGCACTCCGCTCCGATTAGCTCTGTACGAGAGTTCATATTCGACTATTTCGTGATCCTCTCAAAGTTTGTCAAAGATTTTATATTATTACAGCTAATTGGAAGTGCCGTTTTTTTTTTGTGTCAGTAGTAATAATCCCGTCCTTCCTAGTGATGGGGCCAATCGGATCCAAAAAGTATTCAATAAGCGTAAACGGATATGTAGTCACTACGCTAAGAAAAATCGGAACTTTTTCTTAACGATTCTGATTCTTTTGCTAAACGATTCAAATATCGGTTCATACAGATACCGATTCTTTTTTGTCGATAAGGAAAAATAATCGTTAAGCAAAATGTAGTCGATAAGAAAAAGTCGAGCATCACATAGTCGAGTATGTATATGTAGACACCGAGGCCGAGGCGAGCATATTTGCGGCATATTTCTTTTGATTTTTTTGCGATTTCTTATACGCTAGCTGCATAATATTTGTATAGAATTGTCTTAATACACACACATACGTTATTTTAGTGGAACTAGAATTACATTATCATTGGTTTAATATGATTTAGGTAAATTTTAGTGGTGGTGCATTTGCATAATAAATATAAGTATTTTTTTTCTTTAGTAACGAAATACATAATAAAATAATCGAAATAATATTACTGTATGCTAATAAAATTTTCTGTTTAGTCTGTTAAAGAAAGTAACATAAAAATTAAAAAAAAAATCTGAGATTTGGGAATTTCTGTTTTCTGCTTCATAAATAAGGATAAAGAATAGTTGCATTTACGCCTAACATCTTTTTTTTTTCCTTTATAAGGGATGGCTTAATCAAGTTGATAAACTACACATTTATTATGAAAAGCAATTAGTGGAGTCCTGTATTTACAAACCCAGTTCTTTTTTAAGACATTTGCTTTTTTTCATTGAAATTACACCGCTTTGGATAATAAAGAAAAAATAAAACAAACAAAAAAGTGTTCATATTCGTAATTTTCTATAATGTGAAATATCAAACAAAAACGCCGAACAAAACACCGAAGCCTTTACTATAAAAGAGTATATACATAATACGAAATCCTGTTTTTTTTGTTAAAACTAACGGACATATACAGGTATAATGGGAAAACGGCAAATAAAATACAAGTATAATATTGATATTTTCTATATGCTTTTTAAAACCCGGTACGTAATAACTATAGTAAGTTACTATAAACCGCAAAAAATCGTTATCGCACACGTGCATGAAAACAAAATAAAGATCTCGTTGTATTCGACATTTAAGAGGCATGCCTGTCATGCATATTTAAGCTAGATATTTTAAACTGTATTTTTTTTTTTAACTAAAGCATTAGGCTTGATAATAAAATAACAGCAATGCAAAAAAATATACAGGCTGAACAAAAACATACTTTTAATTCTCGCTATCTTTAATGGCAAGTAACTTTGTGTATAATGAATAATAGCGACACTTTTGTGTAAGTCTGCTTTTAAAAAGGAATGGATAGGAATTAATATTTGAAATAGAAAATTCTAAATTACTAAGGAACTACAGGAGGTAGGTATGGGAAACATTAATACAATCTTAAAGATCGTTAAAATTAGAATAAATCAGGTAATAAATATAGGGTGTTCCATTTACAATAAGAAACTTACTTGCCCTTAAAGACAGAGAAAATTAATGTATCTGTTCACTCTGTATATTTTGCATTACTTTCATTTTATTATCAAGTCTAATGCTTTAGTTAAAAAATAAATACAGTTTAAACTATCTAGCTTAAATATGCATGACAGGCATGTCTCTTAAATTTTGATCTACATTTTGAAGAATAGTTAATTATCTCGTAAACGAGTTGAGTTAGATATAAGAAACCTAACACCAACTTGTCTTTATTTAGTCTGTACTATCAAAATATGTCATAATAAATGGTGTTTTTTACAACTTTGGTGTGTAACATTTCTTTGAGTCAACCCTGTATACTTCAAAATAATTTTGAAATGTGGTCCTTCTGAACCTGTATAACCTTAACAAAAAAAATGAAAATATGTTACCACTTTTCGTATATAAACCGACGCGAATGTGGTGGCCCACCTGTATATCAGAAACAACAAAAGTCAGTTTATTAGCATACATTAATATTACTTCGATTATTTTATTATGTATTTCGTAACTAAACAAAAAAAATACTTGTATTTATTATGCAAATGCACCACCACTAAAATTTACCTAAATCATAAAGAAAAAGTTCCGATTTTTCTTAGCGTAGTGACTACATATCCGTTTACGCTTATTGAATACTTTTTGGATCCGATTGCCCCGTCACTAGTCCTTCCTGCTCACAGCGAGCGCCATATAAAAGTAAATATGCATGCACTGTGTATAAAATTTCTTACACTTTCTTGATTTTTGCCGCTTCACCTTTACAAATGATCAAACTTACTATTTATACAAGCAACGATCGTGACCTTCAAATGCGTATATATGTAAATAATATATCTCACCGATTAAAACGTAAACCGTCCTATTGTTCCACATACTCATGGTAACAACGCGGAAATTATAACTTCACTGTGGAATCTGTAGTGTGCAGAGTAACTGGTTATACGCTTAGTGAACAGAAACGTCGTAATCAAACTGGAAAAACATCTTAAAAGATGTATCAGTGGTAATTATATAAACCGCAAGAAATTTACCATGGCCATTTCTAAAGTTTCGGCAGTGGGGATAAATTTAATACACAAATGCTTATTTTGTTTAACTCTGAGTAAACAATTCCTCTGTTAACTAATGCTCTTTAAATCTAATCTCCGCATTCTTCTTTGTTTGACCTATATATACTTTATTACAAACACCGCATTTGATCTTATAAATCCCAGAATACTTTTTAAAATCAATAATTTCAATATTAAATTTTAATTTATTTCTTAAAGTATTAGAATTTTGAAAAATCGGACTAAGATTGTATTTTTAACACAATTTAATATCTGGTTACCCATAATTTATAAAGTTAAATTGCAAAACTTTTTCTCCACTATTTTCTCTGGAATAAGTGTAGTTACATTTCATAATAACCTCTTATTATCTAACTTATTTTTAATCTTATCTATCACACTTTTCTTGTAACCATTAATTTCTGCTATATGATATATATATATATATATTCTAATTCTTTTTTAAAATTATCTTCGGAAAGGGGTATGGTATGTTCAATAATCTAGTTATTAAGAAAAAGAATGTTGTGTATTTTTGTTTAGAGCTTGTATAAGATAAGTTGTACATATAATTGTTTGTGTGTGTGGCTTTTCTATGTATATCAAAGTGGAATGTATTATCTTTAATCATAAATCAAGAAATGGTAAACTGTGTTGATCCTCAATTTCAAACGTTTGAAATGTAAAAAATAAACTTGTAAACTTGTAAAAAATAGTTACTATATTTACGCATTTAGTATTTGACAATACATTTGTATGTACGCACAAACAATTACATACACAACTTATCTTCAAATTCATCGAAGATCTTTAAGACAGATATGTATTATGTATATCATAACCTATATATGTTATAGTAAAACCTACCTGTTGTGCTATAAGGATGAGCAATGCCACGTAATGTCATTCTTAGAATTGATAGTAATTTCTTGATCAAATACAAATTTTACAATAATTATAAACAGTGTTATATATGAAATATGCAGCTTATCCTCAATTTTCATATAAATAAAATAGTTTTTCTGATCTCTATTTTTGACGGTCTTTTTTTTTGATTTCAGAGAGAATTAGAAGAAATATTGTACTCACAGATACAGAATACGAAATAACTGTCATGGAATGGTTTCGTTATGCAAAACAAAGATTTGATAGAAAAACAGCAAAATGTTCAAAGGAATAAAATGCATTCGGGGCGTTTTTCTTATGTGTTGTCAGTTTTTGTTTAGATTCTATTCATGTTAATTTATGTGCCCCATAATCTGTTGCCAATACTGAAGTTTATTAAAATGGAATTTAATGTACTTTTTTTTTAATCAATAAATGCCTTTATTGTCTTCTGTAAGCACCATTTTACTTTTTAAAGTATTTATTAATGTATTTCGTTTACTTAAATAGCTATTTATAATATTATTCATAGTATTACTATTTAGTTTTTACATAGAACTATATGATATATGATTGACCATTTTAATGTATCGGCAAAAATAACTACAAAAAAGACTTATAATGTTATATTATAAAAATGTCTTATCCATTATATTTTTCTGGCATTAATGTTTAATGTTAATATTGTAATTTTATTAAGTGAAGATAAATTCGTATAAACAGAGGGGCCCGATCTATCGAGGGTAACATGAAATTATAATATTAACATTCAATTTCAATGGGGATTTCCATAAGACTGATTAAGATTCTGTTTTATATTAACTAATATAACCTCTCGATAAACCTCAACATAATGTTTCTTGTATAATGCAGCAAGAACTTTTGGAGCAAATAAAAGATCCTAATAGAAACATTAGCGTAGATATATTTATAGAAATATTTAATTGCCACACTGAATCAATATTTCTCTTTAACATATGAGAAATGTTACGGAAGGGCTATACTTCAACATTAATCGTCATGTTAAAGTAATGTTACTCGAAGACCTCGTATTAACATTACTGGGAAATATTATTTCGTAATATCGCTTAGGCGGACATTAAACAGTCGTAGAAATGTTACTGCATGTGGCACATTGTATATATTTTTGTAACATTTCGCGTTACAAGATAACATTTAGACGACGTTATAGTCATGTTATTTTGCCAAGTGGGATGCCTACGTATTGCTGTGGTTATACAACCCATTTATCACTGAGTGTATTGTAAGGTTGCATATTTTTTGTTGTTTTGATTTCTTCCGTTCTGGTGATTTTCAATTAGCCGAGAATTTTCACTATTTTGTTTGTTTTGTATAAATTTAGTGTAAGAGTTTATTGTATGTTTTTAATTAAGAAGTGTTAAGTTTTTTTTTATTTAATTATAGTCATTAATTTATCTATTCTTCGCTTGTGCTGATTATATGCGTATTCTACTAAATATTGTCGTTGAAATGTTATACGTCTGCGTTGTACGATTTTGAGAGAGGGATTTTTGTAAGAAAAACAATTGTAGAATTTTGTTAAGGACTTCCTTGTTCGACTATTGACGTGAGTAGACGTATTTTTAAATCCTTGTTGCCATTTTGTAATTCATTTTGAAATTGAAAGTTTAATTTTTCTCCTGTAATTTATTTAGTCAAATAAGGAATTTTGATCGTAATAATTGTTAATGTATTGACTTGTACACGTAGTAGATATAAGCTCAATTATTATTTTTTTTTTGTTTAGGAAGATATATTTCAGTTTTTTCTCTCGTTTATTTTGAAAGTGTTAATTTTCTGTTCAATTTTGCTGGTTCATTTTTATTTTTCAATCACCTCGTTTGCGTGAGTAGAAGCTTTGTTTTTTCTTTTAGCTGTTTCATTTTTGTAAAATTTCTTGCATTTGTCCACGCTTTAGTTTATTTTAATTTGGTGAAACCAAGTGGATTGAAATTGAAAAATATTGGATAATCTTCCTGAACAAATAATTTTATTTTTGCATTGTACAGGAAATAGCATTGTCCTATTTTAATTTAGAGTCAAGTGCAGTTTCTATTTTAGGCCAGAACCATCAGTTCAAGATTTTTTTTCTGCACATTTGTAATTTAACCCTTTTTTAAAAATAAAGTGATTGTTAATTAGCGTCATTGGGTTAAAAATTCTGTTCTTTTATTTTATTTTGAAACCTTTTCAATTTTTCGTGTCATTTAAGAAAGTCTGATTTCTTTCACTCACAATTTACTTTCCGTGGTTAGATTAAAGTTTTAATTGGGGAGGGTAACTCTGAGATTAATACTTCCTTTGCGTTCATTTCAATGATTTCCATTGAGCTAGCTAAATTTTATTTTTCTTTTTCATTTTAAAAATCAGTTTTGCATTTTTCATTTATTTCAATCAATACACAGCAGTATGTATATGTTGCCACCTCAAGCATAATTATGAAATTAAATTTTGGATTATTATTTTTGAAGTACTATAAAAGAGCATTTGTATCACCCTTATTTCAGAAAATTATTCTAATTTTTTAAATAAAATGCAAGAAATAATGAAAATGTCACTATTACCTATTTAAATAAGTAATACAATTATATATTTTATCTTGTTACAATGCTTAAAACGTATTCAAAATATAAATTATTTTAGCAATTCTTACTTTTCAATGAAAGCCTGAACGGAGATATTTGAGTGCTGCACAAATATAAACAAACAGCTACATCTAAGATGCCGCCAGTGCGTAGAATATTACGAAAACACAGCTGCATTGTGGTTCGCGTCGGACAAACAAGTTGTGTATATACGCGTCATCACTGTGCATTGAAATATTCCACGTGATTTACGGGCGCATGTAGTTTTTATACATGGGTGTGTTTTTCTTACTCGGTCAAAACAACTAGAGGATTTATACGGGCAATCGGGTGCTTTTCTATCAACACCCGTATGTGCGTGTTTTCATTCGGAACGCGAACCTCCTTGCTTTAGTAATGAGCGTCACCAAATTACATTATAAATAAGGCAATATTTAGCACCTATTGCTAAATTTGTCCATTTTAATAGTTATTCTTAACAAATTCAAAATTCGCTTTGTAAAGTATGCAACCGAACACATGCTTCACTTCTCAATTACATACTTCATTTGCTTTGAAACCTGTTCTAAATGACTCTAAATGAGTTCTATCAACTAATTGAATTAGTAAATGTAATAATGTAGTAATGGCGTTTTTTTTTTTTATTGACATTAAACTATAAAATTAACAAGTCCACAATACAGATCAAAAATATATAACAAAGTCAAAAACATATTACTACATGACTACCCTTACAAACTCATAAATAAAATATTTAGAAGCATATTACATAAGTATTACAATAACAATAGCAAAACCACAAATAGTAAAAAAGAGAATAATGATTACACATGTGTTCCAATATCATAATTGAATCGCTTATTGTTAAAAGGAACTAAGTCACATTTTAACGTTTTTTACTTTAATACATGACAGGAATATTTGGTGTGGTGAACGTTTGGTGTTATTAGGAACTATCTACCTATACTGCTTCGGTAATATTTTTAGTAGATGGAATCAGTGTTTATGGTTAAAAGGGACTAAGTCCGTGACTTTGTTCCTTTTACTAATAAAATGCGCATGACAACACAACCGACAACTTAACCTCATTCTCACATCTATTTTAACAGTTTGTTTGTGCATACACAGAGATTCAAAATGATTGTCAAATCCGCTCCTATAGATAGTAACAGGGTGTAGGTATATGCCGCGTGTTTGTAATGAAGGTTTGAACTAAGTCAGTGTTGGAACATAACAAAGTAAACGGATCTGTCATAAATAAGGAAAACGTAACCTATATTTGAACTCGCATTATATAAACGACTATGGATTGGTGTTTCTGCTTGTAAAAATGAAATGTAATTAATTTAACTTTACTAAATTATGATTTTACAATTCAGTACTAACTGGTGTTTAACTAAATTTATTTATTACTTTAAATTATAATATACAATTAGTATAATTATTAAGTGACAAAACTGCATCTCTCAGTTCTTCTATGGTATGCATGCGGTTTCTATAGATCCTATTTTTTAGATAGCCGAACATGAAGTAATCTAATGGGGTTAGATCAGACGATCTTGGTGGCCATCTTTGTGCTCTAACGACCCTGTCAGCAAAAAATTGTTGAAGTTATTGGCAGGTTTGTCGAGCAGTATGTGCTGGAGCATTATCGTGCTGAAAATAACCTGCATTTTCTGGTAACTCCGCAATAAACAATTCCAACATCTGTTGGTAACGTTGGGCTGTTACAGTTTCCTCGAAGAAAATTGGCCCTATTATTCGTTGCCTGGACATACTTAACCAAACTCCCACTTTTACGGGATGCAATTGCGTTTCTGGAAATTCCTGTGGATTTTCTGCAGACCAGATACAATAGTTTTGTAAATTGATATAGTCTGTTAGATAAAACCAGGCTTCATCTGTCAAAAATGATTTGTTTAGCAAGTCATCGTGATCTAATGGTAATAATTCCTGTACCGTAGAAACTTTATAGGGATGAAAATGTAACTTTCTTTTGGCAGCTCATTGCGCTGAAGTGTATGATAAGCCTATAAAATTATAAAATTTACTAAACTATTTCACTTAATGTTAATATTGATTTTTTACCTGTTTGTTGAGCTATTACTACAGATGAATTCCCTTATTTTCTTACACTATTCAGAAATACTATTGTTGCTGATATTAGATGTAAATATAAACGATTTGAAAAAAAATTATAAGATAAATAATCGAAAGATACTACAACACGCACGCCAATGTCGCTAAATGCCAAGAAAATTCATTTAATGTATGAAATTTGTATGTAGCTAACTTCGCTCATTAAATTGGCAATAAGTACAGATAAATTTTTCCGGAAAACGCGTTTTTTTCTACGACAATCATTTTGAATCACATGGTATTGTATTGTACTTATTTACTAAATAAATTATTTAAAAAAAAAGCAATAAAGTTATTGTGAAGTTACTATGAATGAAAACGAGAGTGGTGTAAATGTTGAAATACTTAAAAGGGAACAACACCCAAAACGTCGTAAAGGAATACGAAACGATGCCACCTACAAAAGAAATGTAATCAAAAGAGCTAGAGTTAAAGCACAGAACATAAAAATTACAAAGGCGTTGGGCAAGCATGCAAGTAAGTTTATAAAAATCTAGCCAAGAGCCCTTTTGCTATAGCTTCGGTAAATGTTTGTAGGTGCCCTATGAAGTGTTTTAGCAAATTCACCGATGATGAAAAATTAATAATTTTTAATAAATTCTATCAACTCGAAACAAAAGATGAGCAAGATATTTATCTACAAGGTTTGATTGAAAGAAAACCAGTTGCTCGAACACGTGTAAGAAACTCCGGTGGAAATAATAAAGCAAACTCGTTCTTCCATTTTGTAACATTGAATCAGCAGAGAGTAAAAGTATGCTTAGGATCATTTTTAAGCTTACATGGAGTAACAGTGAAACGCGATAAGAGGCTTAAGGGGTTATTAGAAACCAACACAACTCCTCGTGATAATAGAGGAAAATCTGTAAAATCAAACTGCTTGCCAGAATTTGAAATTAAACGAATTCGTGAGCATATAGAATCGTTTCCAGTTAAGGAGACCCATTATTCTAATAGAGATTACTATTACTCCCAGATAACACGTAAGCTTACGACAAGCTTGCCACTTGCTTAACTTTACCTTGTCCAGAAAAGCTTAACAGTAAAAGGTTAATGCTGGGGTTAATGCAAGGTTGCCCACAAAGTTTATTATGTCATGGTACGGTGACTTCGTGTATTTCCGGAGTGATTCGGCGTCAATCGTTTATCGAGTATTGATTTTTTTTGGTTTAACCGCCATTCCGCTATTCTGTCATCGACCGCCATTGTTTGTTGTGTCCAGATGTGTTGTATGCGTTTGAGCTGTTTCAGTGTATAATAGTTTAAAACATCTTTTATGCAAAAGTAAGTATTACCCAATTTTATATCTTTTACTAGATATGCGTTGTTGCTTCAAGAATATCAATAGTTTATAATTCTAACCGATGAACCGAACTGTGTCTGTGTACAGAGAAAACAAATGGAGATGTGTGTGGCCAGGCTCGGTATAATATTTTCTACTAATTTCCATTTGATTTACTACTGTACCGTATATACCGTTCCTGCGAATACCGTAGTAAACGACACTTACAATAAATAAACAAGAACATGTATTAAATTGCCCAACTATTGCATATAATTCTAACCTAATTTTCTACACCATAAGCGCATAAGCCAATGCACTTAGTTTAAAAAGTTATAGTTTATATTTGCTAGCTAGCTAGCTTGTGGTATAATTTGATTTTATATAATTCAGAAATTTTGAATAATTAAATGTTTGAGGTTTTTTTCAGTTTTAATGACAGTGTAATAATAATAAATTCAAAAATATACATATAAATTCAGTGTTATAATGAACAAGAATATTATATATATATATATTTGTATCTCTTATTTTAAGAAATCATTCTAATGTTATCAAATATTTTTTAGGAACCGATTACAGTAATGAGCATCACTAAATTAAATTAAACCAAGGCGTAATGTGGAAGGTCTTAGAAGATTTTTCTTTCATAGCAGAGCGTTTAGAAACTAAAATGGATACGGTTTTAGATTTGGCCCAACAGACTGCCGCAATACAACAGGCATTATATAGTAACTAATAAGGATTAAGAGGAGAATCAATTTCATAACTTATGAAATTCTTTTTCAGCAAATATAGAAGCTTCTATGACATTAGTAAACCATCAAATAGTTGAAAACTCTTCTTGGAGAAAAAAAGTTGGTGAGTAATTGATATTATTGAAATTATTACCTAGTTTTATTTTCTAAATCCGAAACCATGCATGTTCATTTATTGAATTAATTCCAACAAAAAAATTTACAGATTCGATATTTGATATCAACCCATGGAAGGAACGTTAAGAGAGTTTGACATCAAAACATCCTAAAAAAACACTAGAGGACAATATTGACGCAAATCATTCTCTAACAGGAAAAGCTAAAAAACCTTTTCCAGAAGACTGAAATGCTTAAAATTTATTTTTGGTGAGTTTTTTATTTAATAACCACTAAGTATAAAATAAGGTAGTTTGTATTTTGTAGTAACGGGGGAAACAGTTACTTTTCATAATATCCACGACGACTTGTTGATCTTGGGAACTGATAGCCGTTTCCCCTGTCTTCCCATCTCTGTATTGGTTTTATTTTTAATAGTTGTCCTTTTTTTATTACAGAGAATCGCGGCAACACGATGGCAAAGGAAAATAGATTATAGTGTTTTCTATATAAATATAAAAAACGCAATCTAAATATGTATATATAATATGTAGAAGTTTTTTTTTTATTAAATACTGAAATTCTAATTTTATTTGAATTCTAGCAATTTTACTTGATGCAAACAGATGTGATTTTGAAAACAATTAAAATATATTTAGGAGACGATGGAGGCAATGCGAAAATAATAAAAATGAACGCAAATGATATCTAATTTACTAAAATTCTCTCTGAGTTTGTTTAGTAATAAATTTGTCAAAAAACATTTTTGGAAGCACTTGGAAGTTACATAAAGTTTATTTGTACGAAATTTATTTTGTTTCAGTTTGCTGGTTATATCTTTCTTTAAAATATTTTAGTAATTTTCAAAGTCACATGAATAAGAGGTCATATACCCAACTCCTTTAGAGAAGTTTTAGAGAAAGCATATACAAACCTTGATAAAGGCTTACAACAATCAAAACAAAATAGGAATTGGGTATTAATTCTTCATTTTCTTGGTTTTTTAGGTCAAAAATATGGAAATGTACATTAATAAGGACGTTTCACTTTGATTTCAAAGCTTTTTTCAAGTATACATATCAAAATATAATTGTAAATGGTGTAAATTATAAGTAAATTGTTTAATAAATGATAAAATCATAATTCAAAATCCAACAAAACATTGTTTACTATGAATTTTGAATATATCGTATGTTTTTTTTAAAGATAGCGTAAATAGTATGTTTTGATTATTTGTTGTTAGTAGAATATGAAAAATCGAATTTTGTAATTAAATAGATCTTTAAAATATTGTATTTAGCTATAAAATGAAGTTTATTTGAAATAATTTAAATTTATAGACATACAAAAGCAGTTAACCATGAAACAGACATATTACAATATACAATATTTCACAAAACTATATAACCTAATTTTAGAGCTAAATACAATATTTTTAAAGATCTATTTAATTACAAAATTCAATTTTTCATATTTTTTAACAACAAATAATCAAAACATACTATTTTGAAACGCTATCTTTAAATAAAACATAACGATATATTCAAAATTCATAGTAAACAATGTTTTGTTTATTAAATAAAAAAAATTATTTATAATTTACACAATTTATAATTTATATTTTTACATATATCTTGAAAAAGCTCTTGACATTAAAACGAAACGTCCTTGTTAATGTACATTTCTATATTTTTATGACCTAGAAACCAAGAAAAAGAAGAAATTAATATCCAATTCCTATTTTGTTTTGATTGTTACAAACTTTTATCAAGGTTTGTACAGGCCTTCTCTAAAGCTTGGCTCAACATTGTCATTCCAACCTTGTCATATGCTTTTACAGACAAGCTTATGGGAACCTTGCCATGGTAACCTTGTCATATGCTTTTACAGACAAGCTTAACCTGTAACCTTGCTTGGGAAAAACCTTGTCCTGTGTCAACTAGCAAGCTTGTCATAACCTTGCAGCAAGCTTGCACCCTTGCCATAACAAGCATGTTGACAAGTTTTTTCCCTTGTCGAAACAACCTTTAAAAAGGCTTGTATAAACCTTAAATTGTTATCTGGGCTTGGATTCTAAGTTAAATGTTAAGATAATGTACGAGTTATTTATGGAGAAACATCCAGATTCGAAAATAAAATACTCATATTTCATAAAATATTTCAATGAGAATTTCTTATTACACTTTGGCCGTCCACAGGTAGATACATGCGTTACTTACGAAGAATTAAATTTGAAAATACAAAGTGCCTCATTGGGTGATGCTGCTAAAAGAGCAGCTGAAGCGGAGCTAGCAGTGCACAAGAGAAGAGCTAAAAAAATTTATAATATTTTAAGCGAAACTACTAAAGAATGCAAAAAGAAAGATAGCGGCATTTGCGGTATCGCGTTCGATTTTATGCAAAATTTGCATTTGCCGGAAGTGCCTGTGCAAGACCTATTTTATGCTGTACAACTGAATATTAATGTTTTTTGCATACACGACTTCGGTTCTGGTAAATCATTTTATTATATTTATCACGAAGGTCAAGCCAATAAAGGCCCAGATGTGGTATGCTCTTTCCTACTTGATTACATTAATAAGTTGCAAATCCAGAATCAAAAGAATTGCGACTATTTTGTGACAACTGCCCAGGGCAGAACAAAAATCACCCTCTTGGAGATCGGACGATTTGATAAAATCTTACAGTACTACCCACTGAGAGGACACTCATTGCTTCCTTGCGATCGTGATTATAAAACGCAAATTATAGAAATTTGACAGAATAATAATTTATTATTATTAATAATAGAAAATAAACTACTTTTGTGAAATAAAATATTGTTTATTTTTATTCTTTGTTAAAAGGACCTAAGTCCATTTGTTTCTTTCCACTCTAAATAATGAGTGACATGAAATTTTCTTCTTCTTTACGTTTCAAGCAAAGCCCTGAGTATAAAGGAAAAAATATATAAGTGCAACATATGCATAATAAACTAACTTTTCTCGTGAGGCTGTTTTTCTTGATTATCTCAAAACTCTTAAAAGTGACTTAGGCTCTTTTAACAATAAGCGATTCAATTAAAAATCCATCCAAATACCACATTAAAAAACTATCGGAAAAAAATTAAAAAGATTTTGTTACCACACAAATTAAAAATAGCACATAAAAATCATAAGAATTTAAACTGTTACTTCACTAAATTAAAAGATAAAGTTCCCCACAATAAACAAACACATGTAGTTTACAAAATCCCATGTAAGGATTGCAAACCATGCAACATCTTTCTGAAAGACTAAGTGGCCATAAATACGCAAACAACAGCACAGCCTAAAAAAAACACGTAATCAATACAAAACACACATTTAATTTTAATAATACCTCTACATTAGCTAAAGAAAAAATTACAAAATCAGAAACCTGTTAGAGCTTATACACATAAAACAAAATAATGATGCAATCAATGATGGAGTTGAAATCCAAAATTTATCAGCGATTTATAATTCAATCCTATAATGACTTTTAGAACAGACCTGGTATACGATCTTTCCTTATATTATATTTGTTGTTAAAAGAAATAATATTGTCAAAACTTGTTTGTTTGGAAATGCTAAACTTGCTTTTCTGTAATATTAAATTCATTCAGCTTTAAGTACACAAACACACAAGCTGAATTTTAAATCTTTATTGTAAATTAATTAAATATCAGAAATGGTTCACAAATTTAATAAGAAAAAATGAATTTAAAATGATAAATTCTCAAACAAAATTCATGTATTCATTTTCATACATAAGAACCTGCTTCTGATCAAGAAAACTTAAGGCTCAGCGTCTCTTTCTTTGTCTGTGGCTTAGTAATAAATAGCAAAATAAAAAATTCCAAAGTACTCTATTATCTTCGTGAAAAAAAGCAGATTTCAGATTTGAGCGCTATTGCAACTACAACACTCGTCTAGTTATCGACTCTATCCAGGGCAAATATTTAGAGACTTTCGTATATAGAGCGAATTTATTCAGGTGACATTTCTTCGTTTCCGTTTCTGTAGTCAGACTAACTATGCCCCTGATGTAATAACGTATATCGTCGGATTTAAAGTAGAGACCTCCACCGCTGTCTCCCTTACACACGTTCACGTCTGAAACAATGAAACAAAATAGAGATCTTTCTGATTATCAAAAGTTTGTTGCCATGTGGACGTACTCTTCTCCCTGTGGCCCACGCAAATCTTATCTGCGACTACATATTGTTCGCCAAAATCTTCCGGTAAGTTCGCTATACACACATCTTTCGTCCTGTAAGATAAGACTAGCTTCTTCAGCACCTCACTCGGAGATCCACTTTCCTGAGTGTAACCCCAGCCTACTACCTGAAATCATGAGATACTTTTTTTAGTATTGGCAAACTGAAACTCCTTTGAGTAAGTACAGAGTATGACTGGTGATGTGTATAATCATTGTTTATATACATACTAGTTAGACAATCTTATGGACAAAATAGTTAACGGATTTTCGAACATTTTGGACAAAAGCGATAGATGGCAGCACGCCGTTGATGTCCGTCTCGATTTAAATATAAGCTTTATAGTTAGACTACTACATACAAGATGGCTCTCTTACGTGTCGGTAAAATATTATTTAATTGCAATAGTTATTCAAAGGTCAAGGTCTGGATCACGTCGGTATACATAAGATTACTTTGTAAGTTGTAGGAGGGGCCCGGGGAAAGAAGAGGGTGGATACGCGATAACGCTGTGATGATGCGCCACGCGATAATGCTCGTGTTTGTTTACATTAGAAGCTTAGTATTCTGGAGTATTCTGTTATCATAAAAACAACTTGAAAGTATATTGCAAGACACGTTCTTATTGACAAAACATTAATTGAAAGATTTTCTAATTCAAGATTTTTTTTTTTTAATAAATATTTAAGCTTAAACAAAAAAAAATCACTGAAAAGAGAGAAGTTAAATCTGAAGAACGCAAATTTGCCAAAAAAAAATTACATTTTGTGTTTCTAAATTTTTAGTTTTCTTAGTTTAAGTATGATTATACAATAATAAGATTGTTTTTTTTTTTATTAGGAAGAATAAATATTTAGTTTGATAATATATAATCGTTATCTTTTTACCATTTTACTTTAACTTCTTCTTAGTTTCTAATTTAATGTTATGCTCTATATACTATATATGTGTGTAGTTCTAAGTTTTGTGTTATATTTATATAATATTTTTTATTTGATTTACTTATGTTTACTATTACATAATAGTAGAAATTCGTTTTTCATTATAAAAATAAATATGCAGTTTGGGAGTACAAATCGCCATTTATATTTACATACATGCACCGCGTTACTTATTAGGTTTGTTTGTCTGATCTAAGGAATTTTACGCGTTTGTTTGTATTTTAGAGCATGATTTGTGCGTGTTTGTTTGTTTAGAGCAAGCAAATCCAGATCACAAAGAGGTTCCTCTTTCTGCTCGCGATCCGACGTCCGAGTAATTACGAGCAATTTGTGCAACATAATCTAATCGCACTAACACCGTGTTGTAAACTGTCGTTTGTAAATGTAATCCGATTTATACCTGCATCAAATATGCACGATATGGATAATATAATTATACCAATGTGATTGATGTAAAGAACGATCATTATATTTTAAAAACTTCACTTGGTAGGTACATAAATACTAGTATATGATGCATTTTTCTTGTAGTCTAGATTCATTAGTTTGAAAAATTACTTTTACTTTTCCTATTCATAATAGCTGTGACAATAAGTAAATAATAAAATGAAGGTTATATTGCAAACGAGCGCGTTTGTTTGTACCATCTTTAAATGCAACTCTGAGACGCTCTCAAGTTACTCTGATGACGTCAGTAGATACTGTTCAAAGCACACAAACAAATAAAGCTATTAAAAACAGCATACATGATGACGCGTTCGCGCTCTTTCTCTTGATTGGCTGAAAAGTTACGATGTAACCTTGTATATATAGATGTTGCCCCCAAAGGTTATCTCGTAACTTTTCAGCCGCTCAAGAGAAACAACGAGAATGCGTCATCATTTATGGTGTTTTTAATAAGTAAAGTGGTGAGTATATGTAAAAATAAATGGCGATTTGTACCCCCAAACTACATATTTTTATCATTATATAAAAAACGAATTTCTATTATTATGTAGTAGTAAACATAAGTAAATCAAATAAAAAATGTTTTGTGAATATAAGAAAAACTATATACATAGAGTACCTATACATTAAATTAGAACTAAGAAAAAGTCAAAAAGTAAAATAAAATGGTACATACATGTAAAAAAAATAACGATTTATAGTAGGCTACATTTTAAATTTCAAATTTCCCGCCTTTACACCAGTTGAAGTTAGCGACAGTACCGCTATACACGGGAAAAGCGAACATAGCAATAGGAGAGAGGAGGAGAAGAAGGTTTTCGTATATACGTTCGAACGAAAAACCCGCGTTTTATAAAAATTTTAAATATAAAAAGGCCATCGAACTACAGATTATATATTATCAAACTAAATACTTATTCTTCTTAATAAAACAAACATTTTCTGATTATTATATAATCATAAATATAAGTAAATTAAGTTAACAAAACAACTTATTAATTTAAAAACTAAGAAAATAAAAACTGAGAAGTAGATTTGTTTTTCTTTCTCGGCAAATTTTCGTCCTTTTAGATTTAACTTTTCTCTTTTCAGTGATTTTTGTTTTAAGTTTAAATATTTTATTCTTAAAAGAAAAAACCTCAATCTAGAAAATTGTTCAATTAATGTTTTGCCAACAAGAACAATATACTTTCAATTTCTTTATATTTATAACAGAATACCTCAGAATTCTATTCTTCTAATGTAAACAAACACGAGAATTATGCGAGGTGCGTCATCACAGCGTCACATGCATCCACCCTCCCTTTCCCCCAGGCCACACAAATCGCCAATGCCAGTAAATCACCGATACGGATTCCGTCGTTTCCGCAGATGGATAAAACGCAGAAATCTGTCTCTCACTCTGACCGAGATACCTGTTATATTTATCACGTTTTCAAATCAATTTACATTCACCGATAGAGTGCACCACTTCCCTAAGCAATACTTTATTTTTCCGAAAATGCATTACGTTGACTAACTAGATATATTTAAACAATGATAATATCTATAGTTAGTAAAGAATTACAATTACATTTCACTTTAATACATTTTGCTTCACACGTACGTACTTGAATGATTTCGTTCCTTAAAAAATATCAAAAAAATTAAAGCCAGCCACCAGCCAGATGGCATGCAGGGCGAGAAATTTCCGATCGAGGGGCGGTGACATAAAAAAAATATTGAATGGCTCGTTAACTCTCTTATATTTTAACTCAGTACGCATAGAGATGTGGTAGGATGATGTTGTCAATTGTCCTCTCCCTCAAATTCAATGTTTAAGACCAGTTTAAATGATCTCATAGGCATGATAATGTTATGCCTCAATAGATTCAAACTATTAAGTAAAATTAAAACATTTAATAGTGGATAAAAGTGATTTTATTTAATTAAAAAAAATCAAAATGTGACTTGTTTAATATCAGACATAAATCTATGGATAATAATCTCAGGTAAGTCCGTGAGTCCGTTTAATTTATTACACTAAACTTTCATTAAGTAATTCCACTTTTTGCAATTCAAAGTCATAGTTTCGTACTTAAATACGTTTGAAATAAATTTTAAAAATCCCGCGTTTTCTGACCGTTCAAATGGTGTTAAGCTAGTATTTAAAAGACGTGTGAAACAGAGTAGCCAACCTTGATGGTAAATCACTGGATATTGGTTCGTAACGTAAAAACATAACAAATACTTATAAACCTAAATACACAAATCTCCCCAAAGTAACTGGAGACCGCTTAGCTATGTTACAAACGATTTTCTAACCTCAAATTTTGCAGAACGGATTAAAATAAAATTTCTTATAAGTACAATTCAATTTTGATTAGAATTGAAATAATACGTTTATTTTTTAGGTAGATTTGACGAGGAGTACCTTTTTTACAGGGCCGAATTCTGCGATCATCGGTGGTCAGGACTGTTCAGGTCGGATATGGGCCCTCGTACCTCGTAGATACATCAGGTCAGAGAGGATGGGTCGCTCAGGACAGGAACATTACTCGGAAAAATCGTCGTTGAAGAAAAATTTCCCAAAAATCGTGTGTAATTTGGAATAAAATTTATGTGAAAAACTTTGTTTAACAATTAACCATTATTTTTAGGTTGTAATTTGGGATAAAATTGGAGTTTATCGAAATAGCCGTTAAATTTTTTACGAGAACAAACGGAAATATGTCTGCCTCGAACAAGGTTCGGTTAGTGAATGGTTCGAATTGAAAATGTTTTAACTGACTTGAAAGCGATTGTCTCCAAGCAAGGAGTCCAACTGTCTTTTGTGAAAATCCGTTAATGTAACCGAAATGAGGAAACTCCATTGTTTTACATATGAGAATGGCCATGTGATCGACAGGATTGTCAGATCTTTCAACGAAGTGAAAATAAATAAATTTACAAAACCTGGAATCACCTTACACTTTTTATATAACAAAGGTATGAGTCTCTGAATTATGAGAAAAATACATTTGAAATTTTTAAACGCTTATTACTATAAAAAAAAAACAATCTTAAAAATTCATTACTGTGCCCCCAAAAGGTAGGCAACATTTATACACATAGAATTGTTACAGAATCCAATTTCCAGCAATTCCCATGTCTGTCTGTTGACATATCAAAGCAATTGGACTGCCAATGCATATAAAAACATTATTAAACAAAATTTTAAAGAAATAAATACTCTGTAAAAGAAATTACAACTGTTCACATGAATTAAACGTGGATCCAAATTTGATCTGTCAATAGCTATTGTAATAAAATACTATACAAATTCTAATATTCATTTTCGATGTGTAGGTGTATCACTGCTGATCATCTTGCTTCCTGAAGGGAAAATTCTAAAGGAAAATGCCTTGAAGGACCTGCCAAATGCAGAGATTACCTACATCACCTGGACATCGTCTAGTTGTCTGCTGCTACATATTATATCCTTTTTCTATTATAACTAATAAGTTTTAAAAATATAACTAAGTAAAATAGTGACATTCCTTTTTAAATAATAGTAGAATATCAACTACTCTCTCCATAACAGTATGTATGTAGTGAACCCAAATGCATTACTGTACAACAAAAAGTCAAGTTAGAACCTTAAGTTGAAAAAATCATCCCCAAAAGGGAACTTTGAACTTCGTGTATTCTTTTATATTGATTATAAATACATAACTGTTAATAATAAATGTAACAACAGATAATATATTATATAATAATATATTACTTATGATTACTTATTCTTACAAAATTATTTTTTATAGCTCAGTGCTTTCATAACTACTAGGGCTGAAATGTACAGGCTGGGCCAAATTCGACACTTTTAATAGGAAACTTATATTTCTAAAGGAATTAGAAAAAATCTGATCTATGCTTCTGGAGCTCGATTTTAAAAAGAAATCGATTGGTGAAGTCTGTATTTTTATATCTTCCGTAAGATAAGAGATACAGAGCGTTTTCGTAAAATATGCAATTTTCAAAAGCCCTTGTAGCTTTTTAACTTGTGAAAATTCTTGATTTATATAAGAACTTTGTTAGGGCACTTTTTGACGTAGAATTCAATGCTCTATAATTTTTTTTAATTCGTTTTTTTTTTTTAGATATTATCAAGTCTTGTGTTTTTTTATATGGAACACCCTATATATTTTTACACTATTTAAAAGCACATAAAACTGCCTTTAATATGATATAACATACTTGATATTTTATTTAAAGGATTTTCAAGATATTGTTTGCAATTTAACAGTATTTCAAGATGGCTCTGGCTGTAACTAAGCAATGCGCGTATTTGTTTTTTTATTTCTTTTTTTTTTGTTTGGCCGTGGATGCTCGTAAATAAGCAAATAAAAGATTTCTACAAAGCAGAAAAAAAGTGGTTTTAATATTAAATGTTAGAAATAACAAGTCCAACAAACTAAGGAAACCATTAATAGTATTATTGATACTATAGTTGTAAGGAATTAATGGAGGGATTCTGTGCGTATTTGTAGCACTTGTAAGGTTATTTATAAGTCTGTAAGCATCCTTAATACATGTTTACAGTCTTGCAGATAATCTTTTAGACGCTACAGATATGCATAGAATTCCACCCTAAGGTGGTTTATTTTGTAGTGTATTCAACTTTTTTTTTAATTTATCATGGTTAAAATTAAAATCAGCTGGTTTCTAAAATTCTTATAGACATATTTGAACGAAATATTTACAGAATATACCCCTCTATACAAAAAAAAATACGTAAGCATTATGAATTATAGTAAGTGTTCGAATTGTCCGCCATTCTGTTGTAAACATAATCGACACCGTTTCCTTACATTCTGAACTGAATTCACCAACTCAAGCGGAGATAGAGAGTCGAACGCTTGCAAAACTGCAGCCTCTAATTCCTGTCTTGAATTGGGAGAATGCTTAAACGCAAGATTTTTAATTTTTCCCCAAAGGAAAAAATCCAGTGGGTTAGATCTGTGACCTTGCCGGCCAATGTATCGGTCCCTGATTTGCAATCCAATGTTACCGAATTGTTGGTTAAAAACTCATTAATCCGAGCAGCATTGTGAGGGGGTGCTCCGTCATGCTGGAAGTAAACGAATTCCAATTGGTTTAAAGGTATTTCATCTATGAGAGGTTCAATGAATTGTTGTAAAATATGGAAATAGCTTTCGGAGTTAAGAATTCCGTTATATATGTAGGGTCCAATTATCCTGGCACGGAAAATTCCTACCCACACATTGAAACTATATCGTCCTTGGTTTCTCATTTCAATAGCAACATGGGGATTTTCGCGCGACTAAGTATAAGAATTATATCTGTTAAAAATTCCCGCACTGCTTACGTTACATTCATCCGTCCATACACAGTTTAGAGCAAAATTATGATTTTCTTCACATTTTCCCAAAAACCATTGACAAAATGCCATACGACGCTCCAAATCCGCGGCAAAAAGGTAATGCACTTTCCTTGTCCGATAGGGTTTCATTCTATACTTTTTTAAAATGCGCCTTGCCGATGTTCTTGCTAAACCTGTTGTTTGTGCCATCTCGCGAGTGGAATGTGTTGGGTTATTTACAGTTTCCCCCAAAACGGCAATTTCCTCTAATTTTTTGTCTCTATTTTGAGCCACATAATTTTTAGGTCTCGGTTTTTGAAAGGATCCAAAATTTAATAAATTTTTCTTTAACCTAGTGAACATGTCTCTGAATGGTTGTTGTCTTTCAGGATATCGTTCATAGTAAATATTACATGCAGCTTCCGCATTTTCGCCTGCTTCTGTAAAACACTTTAACATATCGTATTTTTCATAGTTTTCATACATTTTTGAAATCTTGAATAATAAAACCAGCAGTAACATTCATTCAAACTGACATTTCAAAATATTTTGACAATATAAAACAAATACGTGTATTGCTTAGTTACAGCCAGAGCCACCTTGAAATACTGTTAAATTGCAAATAAAAAATCAAATATCTTGAAAATCCTTTAAATAAAATATCAAAATGAAGTTAAACATAAACAAAACAAAAGTGATGGCCATAGGAAATGAAAACATAGAACTTAAAATAGAGATTGACGGAGAGAATATACAACAAGTTAATGCATTCAAAATACCTAGGAGTAACACTAGACGAAAATGGAACACAAGAAGCAGAAATAAATGAAAGGGTTGAGAAAACAATGAAACTATACTATACTATGCAAAATAAATTCATAAATAAAAAAGAAATATCACGAAAAACTAAAATTAAAGTATTTAAATCAATTATTAGACCCGTCCTAACTTACGGCTGCGAATCATGGATACTAAATGAAAAACAAAAAAGTAAGATACAAGCAGTCGAAATGAAGTTCCTGAGAAGAGTTCGAGGAGTTACGAAGAGAGACAAAATCAGAAGCATAGATATAAGAAAAGACCTAAACATACAATCGACTTTAGAATTTATAGAAGAAAAGCAGTTAGAATGGTGGGGACATCTATTGAGGATGGAAGCATCGAGGCCAGTAAGAAAGATATGGGAGGCGAGAATACAAAGAAATAGGAAGCCGGGAAGACCTAGGCAAACTTGGGACGATGTGATAGGGAAAATTTTACAGAAAAGAAACAAAGAATGGGTAGAAGCGAAGAAGATGGCAGAAAATAGAAGAGAATGGAAGAGGTTCGTCCATAGCTGAAAAGAAAAGAAATATTCCTACACCTTAATTGAGGTAGAAGGAGTTATTGATTATATATAATTTTTTTGAACGTGATAGCTTAAGTAATCCCTGAGAAAAAAAAATATCTCGCATGGGGTGACATAGATTGAGCTAATTTTCAATATTTACAGTATGTGTGACAGTAGTACTGATTCGCTTCAATTTTAGCCCGATAGCTTTAGGGGCAGTTTTCAATGGCTTATCGGAGCAGAGCCTTTGTGGATTTTTCTAATCTATTTTCTTATTCCTTTTAAAATATAAATTTCACACACGTTTCAAAATTCTCCGCAACAGTTTTGCAAGATGGCTACTAGGCTTGAAGGTCATTGAAAACGGACCACAAAAGAACAAAAGATTTCGCGAGCTCGTCTTTACTGGTTCTATGCTATGGGGCCAGTACTGCCGTCCCTCTCTCTCTCTATCTCCTCCGTGGCGAGTTACACACATGCGAGACTTAGCCCACCACCGAAAGTAACACCAATGACAAACTGTACACAACGTCGCCACACTAATAAATTTAAATTTTAAATTTTCATATTTTATATTTACCTAAGCATGATGACACAAATAAACATTATTATTATTATTATTATTATTAATAAGCCCTTACCAATGCTTTGTTTCCATCGATAAAATCGAAGTCCTCGTAGAAATTATCCCAATCTAAGCAAGCGGGCTGCACCTCCAACGACGGTATCAATTCTCTATCCAATTCGATTAGTGCTATGTCGTCTCGATATTTCTGGAGATTACCTTTATAGTCCTGATGGATGTGGAGGAGTTTTATCTAAAAATTTTGATCAGTAAATGGTTTGGTCTAACTTTTAGGAGAGTACCCAGGAAACCATTCGTGATGCAGATGTACTGGCTACATCGATTTTATATATTGACGTACAGGAGATGTAAAATAGAGATGTAAATGCGATAATCTATTATTTATATGCCTGTGATGTACCTGATACAGAACACAAACTATGTAACAATTCTGCGTATGGTACATGTTTTTTTTATCGAAATGTGGCGTCACTATAAATTTCATACACCCCAAAGCCCGCTCTGCACCTTCCTCAAATTCTTGTCTATGTCGTCTAGGTCTAGAATATGTGCAACAACGTGTATCAGCTTGTGTGCATCGAATATATCTAGTGATAACTTCCAAGGGTATTGCCAAAATTTCAATTATCTGCTGTTCATTGAAGGTAAGTGATCAACACAGTTAATTTTGTAGGTTAACCTGTTTTTGTTCTTGTAAAAGTTTTAACTCATTATATCAGTTGCTAGGTTAGGTTAGTCACTTTTGCGGTCAAATGTTATTGGTATTTGCTAGGCATATGTAAATATACTACATATTCTTACTTTTTAGATCATAAATTCCAGTACTTTATTGATTAATACAAAGGTCTTTTAATTTTCAGAGACTGTTAAGGTTTTGTAACACATACTACAAACGGTTATTGAAGTCAAATTAGAAGTTTAAAATGAACTCTCTATAAAATAGGGTGGGTATTGTGAGGAAGTAAGAATTTGAAATATTAAGAAGAAAAATGGCTACATACTATTTGGAACACTGATTGACAGTAAATCACAAACCCTACAATTGTTCCTCAGTCCTAGCCATCAACAACTAATGGATATGGTATCTGAGTACATCTTCGCAAGACATCTCATAATGTGATCCTTCGCTCCTCGGCCATCAATGCCAATGCCGTCAGTGTGGGCAAAAAATTTTTATACCTTCGAACATGTCTCCATTTTATCCAAATATATTTTTAAATTATGGTATTCGAATATCATATAATTAATAACCAAAATGGAATTTGAATGTGTAGCTGCAGAATAGCTCAGGCTTTCTGAACAATGATGAACGAGAAACGGTGTACAAAAAATTATCTATGTATGTATTGTTAACTTATATCATTAAAAACTAGTTTCATATAACTTGTGTTATTTTCTATACATTTTTTTTTGGTTTGGTTTTAGGTTGAAACTGTGTTCTGCGACTGCTTCTGGCCGACGTATTGTTCTCGCTCGTATGAGATATCTTTGAAGCTGCTACTTATGTTGCGGTTGAACCACAGTTTCAGCTATACAGCAACATTAGTAGTAATACCTAAATATGTCTCATTCAAATGAGGACGAAATGTCGGTCACAGGTATTTGCAGGACACGGTTTCAACCCGGAAACCGAGTCATCGTGTCGATGTAACGTTGATATCGCCAGCATATACTTATTCAATATCGCCGGCATAAACCTATTCAATATCGCCTGCATATACCTATTCAATATCGCTAGTATTTTCTCAGAATGTGTACCTGTTGCGGACATAAGTCTCAACATGTAAAGCGCATGCACGTTACTGAGTACATCACCAGGCTTGCGATATGTACACTAACCGACTTATTTAATGTCGTCGTCTACAGCGTAGTGACTATCAAAAATACTCACCATTTGCATAGGTGAGCGTTCGACTGGCGCCGGCTGTTCTAGTAAATGATTTATTGGGGTGTACAGTTGTAAAACCCTTCGCAATTATGTAAATTAGGTAGGTAGATCTAAGATTATTTGATATCGAAAGGAAACCTTTAATATTGTGGTTTGAACCCAGTTTGAATTGAAATATCTGTTTTACAACTTGAGATCAAGTGATTTTTAAAACTAAAGCTCTTATTTTATGCTTAAAAATAATCAAGTAATGTATAAATAACAAATCAAGTTATATTAATTGCTGGGTTATTTCTATTAAATTTTGTTTACTTTATTTGTATTGTTATATTATCACCACTAATTATTAAAATTTCTGCCCGGATTATAATTTTTTATTCACTTAATTTTTTATGTGACATCTCTTAATTGACAAACTACATAATCATTCTCCAAAACAAAACTATCAACAAAATATCTGGGTAGGGTGAGTTCACTTACTAGATAACGAAATTATGAACATTAAATTGTCAACTTTAACTCTGACATATAAAAACGTCAAAAAGACCACTTACAATTTTCTAAAACCTCGGTATAGAAACGCCATAGCATTTATCCCCCAAAATAAAAAATTAATAAATTTTGTCAATAAAATTTTGAAATTTTAATTTTTCTTCCCGAATTCGTAAATGAACTCATATTAACATAATTAACTTTCAATAATAAACTATCTAACTTTCAACAAACTTCGTTACCATCTATTTCTTTTTCTTTTTCCAATCAATAACATTCAATTCTGCTTGTTGCATTGATACCTCAAATAAAAATTTTCTAACTTTTCTTTCGTGATGTCCCAGTGCCTGTTGATTAATTTGTAGTAATTTGAGTCTTCTTTCTTGTAAAACAATTGGTGAGTCTTCGTATCTCCTAACCAATGTAAATGTGTAATGTACTTCTCGTCTTGCCTTGCTCATAAGTTCTTTATATTTTATTAAATGATTGTCAATTTGTTCATTGTCGTCTTCCTCATACAAGTTTTCTGCATTAACTTGTTCTAGTCCCACCTTATTTGACTTATTTTCAATTTCCAATTCATATTCTTCATAGTTTTCATCATCTTCACCATTAACACTTGCCTCCTTATCGTTGTTACTACCACTTTCTTCAGAACTATAGGGTCCCCATTTAACTCTTTGTAGGATAATATAATTTTACACTCAGAATCGTATGCAAAATTATCATCAAAATCATAAGCATCATAATATTCTTCATTTTGTTCATTTTTCGCCGTAAAACCATGCATATTTTCAAATCTTTGCTTTTCTAAAGTTTCTAATTTTTCTCCCTCTTCCTTTGCAATTCCATTTTCGCTGCTTGATTTATAATATGAAGGTCCTGTGGCTTTAAAACTTGATTTAATTCCTATTCTCATATCTCTTACTTCCGCTAACAATTGAGCGATTTGCTCCCTTTCTTCCAACCTATCTTTCATATACATTGCAAAAAATTCCTTTAATGACTTGTCCACTTCCTTCTGTTCTATCTCCATTATTTTTTATAAATCACTTGATTTTTCTCTATGATGTCAAAATATCTAATATATAAGTTTGCCCCACGTTACATGCGCCAAATATGTTATATTACACTTCAATTATTAAAATTTCTGCCCGGATTATAATTTTTTATTCACTTAATTCTTTATATGACATTTCTTAATTGACAAACTACATAATAATTCTCTCAAAACAAAACTATCAACAAAATATCTGGGTAGGGTGAGTTCACTTACTAGATAACGAAATTATGAACATTAAATTGTCAACTTTAACTCTGACATATAAAAACGTCAAAAAGACCACTTACAATTTTCTAAAACCTCGGTATAGAAACGCCATAGCAGTATATAATTTATTTTTAAAATAGGAAATGTATTAGAAAACAAAAGAGTAATACTTCATACGTTCATTACCTTTAGTTTCAATAAATATTATTATTATAATTACCCACAGGTAAGAAACATCGTAAAATTCGTGTTTCTAAGAAAATCACACATATCCTTTGTTAAACTTTTTGTTAAATGATGCTATTTATACATCAATTATATTAAACAGAAATTTTGATATACTACATAAACTATTATCACATTACTAGGAATTCCTTTGAAATTTCAATAGACAAATTATAAACTCATTAATTATTTGCATTTCAATCTGGGGCAATTATAAAACTCAGCCGCTTACCATAATTACAATGAATCCTCATTGTAATCCAACCAATAAAATTTTATGAATAATGAGCTGATATACTTAAATGTGGCAGAGCAACAATTCTGTAAACACTTTTTTTTTAATATTTACATGAGGAATGAATTTAAATGATTAACAAAACTACATACCTCCTAATTTCAGAATTAGAGGGAAAGACTTGCAACATAAAATTATTAATAAAATTAGAACAAGTATAATTAAATTTGAGTACAATTTAAAAGTTTTATAAAATTGGGAATGGATTCATTCAAATATTCTTATTTTCGTAAAGAAAACAACTTGAGTCTATACGATTTTTTTTTGCAGATTTATGTATTTTTTTATATATTTATATGCATTTTAAAACATAAATATGAAAAAAATGTTTTTAAAAATTTATTGCTCAACTAAACACTATCATGTGGATATATGAGCTGGTCATTCAAAAACACTAGGCGTCGTTGGATTACATAAAGGACTCGTGGTAATTATTGTAAACGGCCGGGTTTTGTAATTGTAGGTAAATGGCAAATGCAAATTTAGGCAATTCTCATAAAAGTCATGAATTTATAATTTGTGTATTAAAATTTCAAAGAAAAGCTTGATTTTCAGTGATGTGATGATTAATATACTTTATTAAAATTGTTGTTTATTACAATTAGGCTTAATTCCTTTCATTTAGAATTATTCTTTTATTAATTTATGGATATATTGTTCTGTTTATATATTTTTCAAAATTTGTTTTTTTTTAGTGTATATTTATTTTTGCAGAATGCGTTTCTTTTTTGGTTACGCTTTACATTACCATTTTTTGTTTGTATGTGTTTATATATTTAATGACACTTACGTAATTAGATTTTATATTGTTTATATTTGCAATTAGCATGTTTACTTAAATAAATAATATAACCAGACTAAACAGAGTTTTAATTTTTGTTATGAATAGCAATTTTATAGCGTTAGTTACCGGTAGGTGGATCCTGAAATAATAAATGCTAATAATTAAATATTATTGAAGTCTCCATTTAAGAAAATAGTAATTAATAAATGCTTACAATAGCTAATATTTGTTGAAGCTATAGTTTTATGAAGTCTTCCTCTGATGTTTCCTATATCCTACGTTTTTAAAACAATTAATACACAAGATTAACTATGAATACCACACCGTATTTATTTCTATATAAGTTTTAAGAGTCAATTGGGTCCAAGTTATGAAAGAGATATTTCAATTCAAAACGCGTTCAAACCGCTATATACAACGTTTACTTGTAATATTGAATAATCCATTTTTTCTGCCTGATATGCATAATTGCGAAGCGTTTTACAACTGTATACCCCAATAAATCATTTACCTGGAGCAGCCGACGCCAGCCGAACGCGCACCTGTGCAAATGGTAAGTAGTTTTGAGAGTCACTGCGCTGTAGACGACGACATTAAATAAGTCGCCAGTGTACATATTTACATCGCAGCGATATACCCGATATATAACTTGGTTTCTTGGGTATGTGATGTAAAAAGAATAAACAGCTAATCCAAACTAACCTTCCTACTCTGCACTGATGGTTCTTCAGCACTGATATTTCTATAGTGTTTACCTGCCAAAATTGTGTACAATTCCCTATCTCGTGCCGTTCCATTGATTCCGTGAAGCAATGAGCAGCTAAATCGATGATATCAGAAAAGTAATTTAGAGCGAGGATAGAACGTCGTAAAATACCTGATAAACGTAAGACTTGGAGATGATGGTTCCACCGCAGATTTGTTCTGTCGATCGATAGACGGCCACTATCCAAGGAAATTCATTTTTCGTTACTTCAAAACCTTCATCAGCCAAACCCGCAATGCCGACTCTCTTAGTACCGCATTCTATAAGGGAAATACACAAGTACTCGGAAAAATCATAGCTGTCGGATAAAGGTAAATCAAGATTTTCAAATATATCCCCAGTGACCAACTATATTTATTTCATATTTTATAAATATTTAAAAAATATTAAATCTTTCTTGAAATTAGATATATTAATATAATATGCATTAAAATATATTAAGAAAATATTTAGAAAACATTTAAAAAATATATTGTTATGTAGCCATTAATAATATTTTATTGCAAATATTTTCTCAATATATTTTTCATAACTCTGCAAAAATATTTTGCTTTGTATTTTCTGTAAATATTCATTTTATAAAAAAAAAGATTGAATTTTTGCTTTTTGTACATTTGGTACGTAGAACGAAAATATAAAATGGGTAAAATATGCATACATATAAGTAGGTATTACCTATTTAAAATGATAGTTTAAAGATTAAATTAGATAATATATATCTAATATGATTTAATTAGTATCTAAGTGAGCGCTGAATTTTCATAATATATCTGCGTTTTGTATTATATATTTGTAATATTTGTAAGTTGCGAACGTCAACACAACACCTCTATTCATTACGGTGCCCGTGTTATATGATTTAGTATTGTTTATGCGTCTATGGATTAGTACATAGAATGCATACGCGCACGTGCGATATCATCAACGTTTTCATTCGTTTGCCTTACTTTATAGTTATAAATATACGATTAGGCCAGATTAGGTTAATTGTTAATTAATTGTTGCGGGGTGTGTAATTAGTTTTGTGGTGACTACGAGGTAAGCCAAAAATTTGAACATGTCATGGCATTTATAAGATAATTTGGAATGCTCAAATCGCGATGTACAGAAATCGTTTAATGATATAATTGTAGATTTTTGATGCATCAATATGTACTAATGATGGGGCAATGAGGGATCCAAAAAAGTATTCAATAAGCATAAACGAATATTGTAGTCACTACGCTAAGAAAAATCGGAACACTGTTCTTAACGATCTGATTCTTTTGCAAAAACGATTCAAATATCGGTTCATACAGGAGAACCGATTCTTTGTGAGTCGATAAGGAAAAGAATCGTTAAGCAAAATGAGTCGATAAGAAAAAGAATCGTTAAGCATCACATCAGTCGACCGATGTATATACAATTGGGGAATCAATTAGGACACGCATGCGAGCGCCGAAACCTTTTCGTTGCTATAGCTGTCTCTCTCATCCCGCGCCTAAGTTCTATACATATTGGTTACTATCGATAAAACGCTTTCTCTTTCGGCAGTCGGCAAGTAGCCGAGCGATAGCATGCAAGCCTCGCGCCTGCGTTATGTATTTACCTCTTATACTATAATTCGTTGTAGGTGTAATGCGACTAATGGCGGGTTCTGTGCACATCTGTAGCCCTGTATATTATGGTCAAATCTGTAACATATATTTTAGATGCTTACAGAGTTGCAGGTAACCTTACAGATAGGCATAGAATTCTACCTTAAAATACAAATATAACCGTACAAACTACTAAAGTTATCACAACGCTTATATAGATTAAGCGCGCGCTTCTGTTATGGAGTCGAAGTAGTTATTACAACGATATGACTATGTTTCAGAGTGGTAAATTTATAAATGACTGCAATATATACTGCATTTTTCAGGGTATCAGGTGGCACTCGTAAACAATTGCACTAATCAGCTGTGAGGACAGTATTAAGTGAAATTAATTTTAATTTCACCAAAATATTCGGATTTAACACCTCAAATATAAGTCAGGAGGTCAAAAAAATATTACAGGTTTAAATGCATCTGCATAATATACGTTTAGACATTTCAACATTTGAATTTCAAAAATACATGCATAATATATATAATACATGTAAGTAAAAAAATTGTAAATGCATGTTAATTATTCATTCATTGCGAATTTAAAGTATTTTGTTTTGTTATACTTAGTATCTTATACAGCTGTTGAAGAATATCTATTTCAAAATGACAAAAAACTTTGTATTATATTTTCTTCCTTATATGGTTAGTTAACTTATGTGTTTATTATTAATGTGTTTGTTATTGTTTGCGCAAGCCCTGAAAAAGCGTAGGCTGTTGGAGTAATGAAATAAATAAATAAATTAATCCCATAATTTGATGAAAAGCCATTGCGCAATAAACTTTATTTATTATTATTATGCTACACAGAAACTTGTATGCATGTTTTAACTGTAACGTTATTTCTTATACTTCATATTAATATCGATATTATAATAACTGGAATATTTCAAGGAATCTTATACTGAACATCTGGAAAATTGTAGTCAACCGCATAATATTAATAGGTTGTTCACAAAGTTTGAATTTTTTGTTTATGTGGGACAATAAAATGAACATAACTATAATTAAGATTTAAAATCGGAGAATGAAAGTCTGCACTCGGTTTTGAAAGCAAGAATTTTCTGAAAGTTGGTGTAGCATTAAAAACGATTATGAGTCAACCTTTTTTTTAAAAAAAAAGTACCAATGAACAATATGAAATAAGCTATGTATTGGATTATTAGTGAACTCGTCTGAATATAGGAAATTTCTCCCAATGTAAAAAATAAGTAAGTATATAAAAAAGAAGCTGATTTCCACAGAAAATATTGTAAATTTTATAAATAAGCAAAATACAATGAAATCAAATTTTATTTAAAATTGCAAAGTATGTAGGTAGATGCTTACGCATTAACAAAATTGGTTGCCAAAAATATGTAATATATTTTAAAAAAATGCATGTGATCACTATTTCTAACCGGTTTTGTTGGTGGCAATTTGGTAAAGATTGTAATCATTGGTATTTTTGTTTTAGAGTAATTGCTATTATTATAACAAATTTTATTTCTTTTCTTTATTATTTCATACCAGGATTAGTTGAATAATTCCTTGCTAATTACAAGAAGTGTCAATTTACATCAGGATAACGGGCTAATAATACCTAATTCCAGAGTGTGGCATTACCTTTGCTCTAGATTGATTGGGTTTTCTAAGTATTGTTGTATTATTTAGGTATTCTAAATTTTAAGAGGTGATTGCAAAAATATATACAAATGCAATTATCCAAGTATTACTCTGTACAGGCATTAAAATAATATTAGCATGAAATTTCTTTATACGCCTACATGCATTAATATTATTATATAGGTATAATTTCTTTTGGATTTTGTTGTTTATTAATTGTTGAATAAGCAGCGCAAGACATTATAACTGAAGCAAGATTAATTGTCATCATATAGTTAATCTCACCCTTTTCATATTATACAATTGTGCCTTACTTTTACAATAAAAATTTAAGTACACACATACTAAAATTGATTTCAAATGTAATGAACATTAAACGACGGGAAATTTTAATGCAACATAAACAGCTACAAATTAATTACATCGTTTTAATTTTATTTACACATATTAAATTTATTTCTTTAAACCACCAAACGTTCTTATATAGATTGTATTATGTTATAGTTATAAATATTGTATTTCAATGCGAATTGTGAAACCGGCAACTTTCCTAACACACAATTAGTATTGCCTTATGTATTCATAAATCCTATCGCTACTATTTCTCGCTTTCTAAAATGTTCAGATCAGAATATAATGACTTGTGGATAGGGAACATCTGCTCCTTGCCCGTTGAATAATATAGCGCGCTGCGCACAATTTCGGGGTGAGACGGGAGGAAGAGATAGCAATAGTTACGGAAAGGTACGGCTCGATGCGTGTCCTACGATTTCTTTCCACGATAGTACATGTAGACACCGAGGCCGAGGCGAGTATATTTGCGGCATATTTCTTTGATTTTTTTTGCGATTTCTTATACGCTAGCTGCATAATATTTGTATAGATTGTCTTAATACACACGCATACGTTATTTTAGTGGAACTAGAATTAAATAATCATTGGTTTAATATGATTTAGGTAAATTTTAGTGGTGGTGCATTTGCATAATAAATACGAAGTATTTTTTTTGTTTAGTTACGAAATACATAGTAAATAATCGAAGTAATATTACTGTTGCTAATAAAATTTTTCTCGGTGAGTCCGTTAAGAAAGTAACATTAAAAATGAAAAAAAAAAAAAATCAGATTTGGAATTACACATTTATTATGAAAAGCAATAGTGAGTCCTGTATTACAAACCCAGTTCTTTTTAAGACATTTGCTTTTTTTTCATTGAAATTATACCGCTTTGGATAATAAAAAAAAATAAACAAACAAAAAAGTGTTCATATTCGTAATTTCCTATAATGTGAAATATCAAACAAACGCCCGAACAAAACAGGAATCTTTACTATAAAAGAGTATATACATAATACGATACCCTGTTTTTTGTTAAAACTCAACGGACATATACAGGTAATTTGAAAATTTCTATGTTTTATCAGCAGGCAAACAAAAATATATTTCTTAATGGAAAGCCGCAAATAAAAACAAGTATAATATTGATATTTTCTATATGCTTTTTTAAAAGCCGGTAGTAATAACTATAGTAAGTTACTATAAACGCAAAAAAATCGTTATCGCACAGTGCATGAAAACAAAATAACATCTCGTTGTGTTCGACATTTAAGAGGCATGCTGTCATGCATATTTTAGCTAGATTTTTAAACTGTATTTATTTTTAACTAAAGCATTAGACTTGATAATAAAAATAAAAGCAATGCAAAAAAATTACAGGGTGAACAAAAACATACTTTTAATTCTCGCTATCTTAAAGGGCAAGTAACTTGTGTATATAATGAATAATAACGACACTTATGACTAAGTCTACTTTTGAAAAAAGAATTGATAGGAATTAATATTTGAAATAGAAAATTCTAAATTACTAAGAAACTACAAGATGTAGGTATAGGAAACATTAATACAATCTTAAAGACCGTTAAAATTAAAATCCAAATCAGGTAATAATATAGGGTGGTTCCATTTACAATAAGAAAATTACTTGCCTTTAAAAGACAGAGAAAATTAAAGTATGTATCTGTTCACCTGGTATATTTTTTGCATTACTTTCAGTTTATTATCAAGTCTAAAGCTTTAGTTAAAAATAAATACAGTTTAAAATACCTAGCTCAAATATGCATGACAGGCATGTCTCTTAATTTTGATCTACATTTTGAAGAATAGTTAATTATCTCGTAAAAGAGTTGAGTTAGGCCATAAGAAACCTAACACCCAACTTGTCTTTATTTAGTCTGTACTATCCAAAATATGTCATAATAAATGGTGTTTTTTTACAACTTTGGTGTGTAACATTTTCTTTGGAGTCAACCCTGAATACTTCAAATAAATTTTGAAATGTGGTCCTTCTGAACCTGTATAACCTTAACAAAAAAAATTGAAAATATGTTACCACCTTTCGTATATAAACCGACGCGAATGTGGTGGCCCACCTGTATATAAGAAACAACAAAAGTCAGTTTATTAGCATACATTAATATTACTTCGATTATTTTATTATGTATTTCGTAACTAAACAAAAAAAATACTGTATTTATTATGCAAAATGCACCACCACTAAAATTTAACCTAAATCATATTAAACCAATGATAATGTAATTCTAGTTCCACTAAAATAAAGTATGCGTGTGTATTAAGACAATTCTATACAAATATTATTCAGCTAGCGTATAAGAAATCGCAAAAAAATCAAAAGAAATATGCCGCAAATATACTCGCCTCGGCCTCGGTGTCTACATATACATACATCGGCTCGACTATGTGATGCTTAACGAATATTTTTCCTTGTCGGCTACATTTTGCTTAACGATTCTTTTTCTTATCGACTACATTTTGCTTAACGATTCTTTTCCTTATCGACTAAAAAGAATCGGTATCTGTATGAACCGATATTTGAATCGTTTAGCAAAAGAGAGAGAACATATCCGTTTACGCTTATTGAATACTTTTTGGATCCGATTGCCCCATCACTAATATGTACTGCATCTACCAGATAAATTGCTAGTGACTGCTTAAGAGATCATCTCGTAGATAAGCGTCATTAACCTCAAATATAGTTAGAATACGTTGTGTTGTTTTATGTTTGTACGTAGAATGTTTTCAGAATATTAGAAATAAAGTAAAAATAAGTATCGTAAGTATTAGAAGTAGCTACCACTCCAAATTATTGTAAATGCTCCAAATGATTAGTAGGTGTTGATAATGTGTACAATGTTTTATTCATGGTATGATCGAATACAATTGGCATTGGTTTAGAGGCCACAAGGAAACGCCATGAGAGCGCACTACCAAGATATGAAATAAAGCCATAAGGGTTGTAATGGCCAGCGCAAGCCTAGACTTACAATGGTTATACTATTCATTTATTGGCTTATACAAATAAAATGATAAATAATACGTTTTGTTTTTTATTTAGAACACTTCAATTAAAAATAGTGAATTAATTATAAAACCTTCAGTATGCCTTAAAAGATGCCAAATTATTGATTACTAACTTGTATGGTGAGTGTGAAAAAAAAGTTCTTGCCTTTTAGACAACTCTATGTATGTTTCAACTTTTCGTTATCGACGTTATACATTCTAAATAACCAACAACAATTTTAGTTCATTTTGACAAATTAAATAGATTGCATAAAAAAATCTCAATTTTCAATATAAATATTTTACAAATATTTTAGAAAAAATATAGCGCTTACATTAATTTTAAAATATGAATAAATATTTTAATTGAATATTTTATCTATATTTCGAAAAAAAATATGAAAAATATATTCAAAAACCTCTCACGAAAAATATTTATAAAATATATTTTTAAAAATATCTACGTAATATTTCTGGCAGTTAGGGTAAGCTCTGTTCAGAGTAATTACCTAATGTACAACGCGCAAGCGGCTGATCCCATAGGCCATTCTTGCACTTATATATCGGTTTGTTCCCTGAGATAGCGTAGAAGGGTTTGCAGCGAATGATACTCGTTGTATTGTCCGCCGGCTCTACGCAGCTAACTTCCTCCCCGTTTACTCTACAAAGTATATCTTCGGACGCTGATGACGGAAGGGTGGAACAAGTCCCTTGAGGAAAAGAAGCGCAGAATAATAAATTATAGTGGATTAGAAACCCAAAAGGTAAGAGAAAGGTATACATACTGCTGTGGTTAGTCAACCCATTTCGCTGAGTGTATTTAAAGTTGCATATTTTGCTTGTTATGCTTGTTTTCTTTGCTTAAACAGCTGTTAAGTCAATTTACCGAGAATTTTTCACAATGTTAATTTTATTTTGTATAATTTTAGCTTAAGAGTTTATAGTATCATTTTAATTTTTTGTTTGAAAGTTCTTTATTTGACAAATATGTATACATGTATATAACAAAATTAAAAGATGAAAAAGGTAAAATATATACAGTACATGTATACAGTAATGTCTTCATGTCCGCTGTTGGCTTCCCGCTCTCTGTCCTCATACAAGGTGGTGAGGCTGGCCTGCCTCGTCTCGGACTAGCGGTATCGAGAGCGATGTTGTAGGTATAGCAATCCGTCAACTTTTCGGTTTTATATCTTGTGTTGCATTATCATGGTTTTTATTGTTTTTTTGAATTTGATGTGTGTCAAGTCTTTAATTTCCTTTGGTAGTTTGTTATATTGTTTAATGGTTTCATTATTTGGGGTTTTTATGAGTTTGTTGCTAATAGTTTTTTCAATTCTTAAATGAGAGCGTCTTCTTATATTGTGTGTGTGTATTTCTGTATTTTTTACTAGTCTAAAGTCAGTTTTTACCATTTTCTTTTCTATTTTATGTATTAACGCCATATTATTTAATTGTATGATTTGTTGTATATTCAGTTCTTGTGTTTTTGTATATATTTCTGCAGTTGGTGTTCTTCTCTCCATGCTATAAAGTATTTTCAGTATTTTATTTTGTTGTCTTTGTAATTTATTTAAATTTTTGTTGCTTGTGTGGCTCCATATATTTATTAGGTAGTTTATGTTGGATGTGAATATAGAATGGTATATTGGTTTCCTCATATGTAACGGTAATATGTTTCTTATCTTACTTATCCCTGCTATTGTTGTTGTGTTTCTTTTTATTAGGCTGCGTATGTGGGTATCCCATTTTAAGTTGTGTTCTATTATAATTCCCAAGTATTTTGTTTGATGTGTTTGTCGTATGGTTTGATTTTTTACTGTAATATTGAATTTGGGTGTCGTTTCCGTGTGAAGACCATGTATTCCGTTTTGTTTTCGTTTATGGTTATTAGGTTATTGTAGCACCAACTTTCGATTTTCTTTATATCGTTGTTAATATTGTGCTGCATTTGCTGCAAATTCTTATCTGAATAAACTATGCATAGATCGTCTGCGTATGCGTAGATCTCGCCTTGAGTTTGCACGTTGAAAATATCGTTGGTATATACAATGTATAACAGTGGCGGTAGATTACCACCCTGAGGTATTCCATACTCCGCTTTTAATCGTGAACTCTCTGTTTTGTTCACTATAGTCGTTTGTTCCCTATCCGTTAGATACGTTTTGATCAACATGTTTTCTGTTCCCTTAACGCCAATACTATCCATTTTTCAATCATTTTTGCTTTAGATATTGTGTCAAACGCTTTTTCCATGTCTATGAAAAGCATAATGTGGTGTTGTTTTTTCCTACTTCGGTTTTTATTTTGTTTATGAGATCGTTTGTAGCTGATGTTGTTCCAGAGTTCTTTTGGTATGCGTATTGCCTTTTGTTTATAATATTGTTTCGTGTTAGGTATTCACTTAGTTGATTATGTATGATTTTTTCTAATATTTTGTTCATTACAGATAGTAAACAAATAGGTCTGTAATTCTCCGGGTGCAGTTTGTTGTTGTTTTTTTATATATGGGTATGATTATGGTTTGCTTTAAGTTTTGGGATATTCGCCATTCTTTATTGTGTTGTTGGTAAGTTTTACTAGTAGGGGTGCTAATTGTCTCTATTTTGTTTCATGATTTTTGTAGTTATTTGTCATAACCTGGTGCTTTATTTTTTTTCAGTTCTAGTATTGTTGTGAGTATCTCTTCTTCGGTTACGGGCCTTAGTTCAAATCTTGCATTTATATTTTCAGTTACCGTGGTCTTGGGTGGGATATTTGAAAGCGATAGTTGCTTCTCTGCTAATAGTCTTCCTATGTTTGCGAAGTATTTGTTCATTTCTTCAGCTATTTCTTTAATGTCTTTTGTAATAGTTTTATCCTTTCTTTCGATTGCTTGTATTTCTCGGTTGTCTCTTTTCTTGCCTTTTAGTTCGGTAACTATCACGTTCCATGTTTTAGCAGCATCGTTTTTGTATTTTTCGAATTTTTGTGTGTAATATTTTCTCTTTGCGGTTTTCATCATATACAGGGTACTCTTTTTTTCTGCAAGGTATTCGATTCTATAGTTTTCATTTTGCGGGTGCTTTACATGTCGTTTGTAGTATTTGTTTCTGTTTTTAATTTGCTTTACTAGGGTTTCGTCTATCTAGGGGCATTCTTGTCTTCTTTTTATTTTTTTCGTGGTTTGATTGTCTTCAATTAGTTTCTGTAGCATGACTGATATTTCTTCAAATGTACTTACTTCATTATCTATTATTTGTGTTATTTGTTCATTTAGTTTTCGGTGATTTGTTAGGGTTAGCTCGTAGTATTTGTACTTTTGTTTCGGTTTTTCTATTTTCAGAGTCGTTCTTATGGCATGGTGGTCTGATAAATTTGTTGGAATTATTTTTATTTTTATGTTCGCTTTGATATTTGTTATAACGTGGTCTAATATGCTGTGATTTTCCGTGATGTTTCTTCGGGTATGATATTTTATTGACTTTTTGTTTAATAATCTATAGTTGTTTTGTTTGAAGGTGTTTTCGTAATCTCGTGTCGTATTGTCTCGATTTAGTACATTTATGTTGAAGTCGCCCATGATTATGTGCTGTTTGTTTTTGGTTAATATGTTATTTTTAAATACATTTTTTAGTGTTTTGAAGGGAACGTGTGGTGGTTTATATACAACCGTTATTGTAATGTTGTTGTCTAATGTAATAGTTATTATTTCAATTCTGTTTAATGTCTTATTGAGCAAAACTTTATATTTAATATTATCCTTTACGTATATAGCTATTCCGCCTCCTCTACCGTCTCTAGAATTAAACTCTGCGTTGTAGTTTGCCAGTTGGTATAGGTGTTCGTCTGTGGGAGACAACCAGGTCTCCGTTAGAGCAATTATGTCAGGGTGTTTTTCTATTTTTGGTATTGTTTCTATTTCTATTATCTTATTTCTGATGCTTCTTATGTTTTGCATGTAGAACCTATACATTGATTTTTTTTTATTATTATTATTTTTTTTGTTGTTGTTTTTATTGGTAATTTGAGAGGTCAGCTTGGGTTTTGATTTTCTTTTTCTGGCTTGATTCGGTTTTCCTGATATAAATATTTCCGTCTCTGGTCCACGCGTATTTGATCTTTTTGTTTTTTTTTCAGTTCTCTCGCTTTGTAGAATAGGGTGTTGTTCATTTTTGTTAACTGTTCGTTTATGAATATGTCGCCTTTTCCTTTGAGTTGGCAATCCTTCACAGTTATTCTTCCTATGCTTTTCCTTGATTTCAGTATATTGGTCTTAAGTTCCCATGTTTTCAGTTCTACAACGATTGGACTATTATCTATGCTCTCATTCTTTCTGTAACATTTAATAATGCCTTTCTCGCAGTTTACATTTAGTTTTTCCATTATTTTACTCACTGCTTCATCTAGGTTCTCTTGTTTATCTATTCCATTGATTATTATATTGTTTTTAATTTTTTCTTTTTCCATTTCTTCAACAGTTATCTCTAGTTCTTTTACCCTGTTTCTTAGATTTTGTTTTCTCTTTCTTCGTCTTGCAGCATTTTTTTCATTTCTCTATTTTCTCTTTGTAATTCCTCAAATTTTTCTGATAAGAAGTCGATAGCTTTTCTCGTTTCTTTTAAGATATTGTATATTTCATTATTAGTGATTTCTTCTTCTAGATTGCTTGATTCACAATCGCTGTCTTTAACTTTCTTTTTTTTACTTTGTGTCATATTCCTTTATTTATTTATTTATTTATTGAGGATGGAAGGGAGTTACTCTTCACACCAACGGGGTCCTTCGTGGAATTTATTTAGTGTTAAGTTTTTTTTTTTATTTAATCCATTCATTCTATTGTCTATTGTTCGCTTCTGCTAATTTAATGCGGATTCTATTCAATATTGTCGTTGTATTGTTATACGTCTGCGTTGTAGGATTTTGAGAGAGGGATTTTTGTAAGAAAAACAATTGTAGAATTTTGTTAAATACTTCCTTGTTCGACTATTGACGTGAGTAGACGTATTTTTATATATCTTTGTTGCCATTTTGTAATTCATTTTGATTTTGTAAATTTCGCTGTGATTGTCTTTTATTTAGTCCATCAAGGAATTCATATTGTGATAATTGTTAATACAGGGTGTATCAAATAAATTTTGCTTGGGTGTTAACTACACGACATATAAAGCACAAACCCACCGAAACCGGATTTCATCATTAAAGAATAAAAAAAAGTAAAATTTAGAGCCAAAAATTCCTTAGTCCGGGCCTGATGCAAAGAAACGTCATGTTAAGCACCCGGTAAACGTGGTATTATGTATAAATACATTGCACTCATTTAGTATTATTCTTAATGGTATGCCGTAAGTTCATTTAACGTCATTCTGAATAAACAAGGTCAATCGGCCAGTGTGCCCTTGTAAAAATAGCAAAACTGAGGCATAGCTTCTATTTTATAAAATAAACATTCCTTTTTTGTTAAGAGCATTCTACGTAAGTCTACAAAGTATTATTTTTAATATCCTGATAAGACGTTCGAGTTTCACCGGATATGCGACTTCAGTAGTTACAAAAAAAGTAAATATTTTTCTTTCGCTTTGTCGAATCGAGAGTTAGTTGTTAATAAACGGTACCACATGAATCTGAGTTATTTCTTTTAGATTCATTTAATCATATAACGCAAAATGAATTGAATCGAATTACACAGAAATAACTGTAGATACAGAAAATTTGCAAACACGCCTTTTTACTATGATGTCGCGCGAAAATGAATCTATACATTCCTGCGCTTTTGCCGATGCATCAAGTTTCGATTTTCTTTATATGAACTCATAATGGTTCTGAAAAGGATCATTTTTTCGAGACGGGAAGAATTTAAATAAAATGTTCGAAGTGGCTTGTACTCCAAGCGGCGATCAACAATCACACAAAACTAACAGCGGTAATGGCTGAATGATAGTGGTATGTGGGGGTATACTCGGGACAGCATTTAGGTTGGGCACAGGTGCGGCTCTAGCCCACGGCATTTATAATTTTTTTTTCTCGTTAATGCTTACAGATAGACCCCCTGTGCATTAAGACTTTTTGATCGTAAATGATTACAGCTGCTACATATTATTATATTTACCTGTATATTGGATACACCCTGTATAGGTATCAGACATTTTTACACCAAAATGATATTGTGGTGATAATAACATTCGTAATTGGCTTTTTTTTAAATTACATTCCTTATACTAACCTGGTCGCTTGCATTTTAACGTGTCTATTGGTGGTTGCCATTCGCCCAAATTGCAGCGGGTGAAGCTGGGCGTTTCGACACTAGTAACACTGCAAGTCAGCAAAATTCTAGTGCGCGTGCCAACCCAGGCCCCCGGTCTGTACGCCTCCCCGAAGGCTAGTTTGAATTTACCGTACATAATGTGCTCTGGCAGTATACATCCAGTCTTCCTCTTGGAAAAAGTTTTATCTCTCGTAGAAAACTGGCTACCAAATCCGGCAATATATAGCGGATGTAAAATCATTTGTTCAGCCAGCCATCTCATATTTGCAACTACGGAGTAGTAGAAGATGTAGGTTACTTCTGATTCCGTTACGATCCTGTTAGCGATGCCCCTAAGGAAGTATCGCCAAGGACTGGACTTGAAGTACAGGCCCGCTCCTATGCTTTTACCGCAGTTTGACTGATCTAGAAATCAAATTGTACGAAAGTGTACTCACACCTGAGTTACGGGAGCCTGTGTCATAAGAACGTGCGGATTTTATCTTGACAATCTAATTTGTTATCCATTACTCATATTTGCGTCTACAATATTTTTAAGTACCGCAATTTGATGAAATTATTGAATTGAACTTGTTTACTCTATGGTATGTTTTGTTAATGCGATCCTTAGACTGAAAGCCAACAACCTGTAGCATCCCAACTTCAGGGTGGGAGGACACACTTATACTACGGGCACGTTGCTGGACGGGCCATTGCTACAAATGCCCACGGACAGCATGGCACCCGAAATTATCTTCACTGAAAAAGTGAAAATCTCCATACCGAACAGAGACCAGGCACGTAGTGAGTTCACTGCTAACGAAAACTGGTACACGGATGGATCCAAATCCAGCCAGGGGACAGGAGCCGGTATTTGTGGGCCCAGTCCTAATCAAAGGATATTCATAAGCCTAGGGAAACATACAACGGTCTTCCAGGCAGAGGTATTCGCCCTTGCAGCCTGTGCAGAAATGATTGCAAAAGGGGGCTACATGAGGAGGAAAATTAATATAATGACTGACATCCAGGCTGTTATTAAGGCAGTCTCAAACCCTGTAACTAGGTCAAAACTAGTTAGGGACTGCAAACAATGCCTCAATGCACTGGCACGAGAAAACACGGTGTCTCTGATTTGGGTGCCGGGACATGAGGATATAAAGGCAACGTAATAGCGATGAACTAGCCAAGGAGGGCTCTAAGAGACATTTCATGGTCCAGAGCCCGTATGTGGGATTACTAAGGATTCCGCAAGAAGGGAGATCTGGACCTGGTTAGATAAAGAAAGTACAAAGAAATGGAGGTCGACTGAAGGTCAACTCCATACCAAAACGCTGATAGGGGATGGGGATGGTAGTTTCTCTGATAACCTACTCAAGCGCAGTAAGAAAGAAGTTAAAACCATTACTGGGTTGGTAACTGGACACTGTCCTCTGAAAAAGCATCTATACAACACACGCCGTGTAAGCGAACCGTGGTGTAGAAGATGCGAACTACAGGAGGAAACGAGTTTACATGTAATCTGCACATGTGAGGAACTGAAGGTACTCAGGCAGAAATATTTCGGGAGAGATCTATTGGAGCCCTCGAAGGTCCTCAAGTTTCCACTGGGCAAGATACTGGGCTTCATAGAGAACACCAAGCTCAAGTGCCCACCCTAACCTGAATGAATGAATGAATGAATGAATAGCTCAGAAGTTATTACAGAGCGGCATGTATAGGAAACGGTCGCACTAGCGTAGTCCTTTTTCTGTTAAATTTGTCGAAAATTACACAAAAAAGAATTACATTTGTACGACTCTTTCGTTGCATAATGTTGGTACCAAAACGAACAAACCTAATAAATATGTCCATACTTATTTTTATTCTTCATCCAATGTATATTCCTAAGCATTGACATCGTATGACCCATGGATATTTTATGGAAGTACCTTTCGTCACTAGAATGTAATGCATATAGATTTCAAATGGATAAAAAAAAGCGACTAATGTTAGTCCCAATGAATATGAAATATACACATATGTATATACGGTGGATATCTGTATATCCATTTGTAGAATTACATGGAATGTACACTGGCCGACTTATTTAATGTCGTCGTCTACAGCGAAGTAACAATCAAAACTACTTACCATTTGCACAGTTGCGCATTCCGCTGGCATCGGCTGCTCCAGGTAAATGATTTATTGGGGTATACAGTTATAAAACGCTTCGCAATTATGCATATCAGGCAGAAAAAATGGATTATTCAATATTACAAGTAAACGTTGTATATAGCGGTTTGAACGCGTTTTGAATTGAAATATCTCTTTCATAACTTGGACCCAATTGACTCTTGAAACTCATATAGAAATAAATAAGGTGTGGTATTCATAGTTAAATCTTGTGTATTAATTGTTTTGAAAACGTAGGATATAGGAAACATCAGAGGAAGACTTCGTAAAACTATAGCTTCAACAAATATTAGCTATTGTAAGCATTTATTATTTCAGGATCCACCTACCGGTAACTAACGCTATAAAATTACTATTCATAAAAAAATTAAAACTATGTTTAGTCTGGTTATATTATTTATTTGGGCAAACATGCTAATTGCAAATATAAACAATATAAAATCTAATTACGTAACTGTCATTAAATATATAAACATATACAAACAAAAAATGGTAATGTAAAACGTAACCAAAAAAAATCGCATTCTGCAAAAATAAATTTACACTAAAAAAAAAAACAAATTTTGAAAAATATATAAACAAAACAATATATCCATAAATTAATAAAAGAATAATTCTAAATGAAAGGATTTAACCCTAATTGTAATAAACAACAATTTTAGTAAAGTATATTAATTATCACATCACTGAAAATCAAGCTTTTCTTTGAAATTTTAATACACAAATTATAAATTCATGACTTTTATGAGAATTGCCTAAATTTGCATTTGCCATTTACCTACAATTACAAAACCCGGCCGTTTACAATAATTACCACGAGTCCTTTATGTAATCCAACGACGCCTAGTGTTTTTGAATGACCAGCTCATATATCCACATGATAGTGTTTAGTTGAGCAATAAATTTTTAAAAACATTTTTTCATATTTATGTTTTAAAATGCATATAAATATAAAAAAATACATAAATCTGGGAAAAAAAATCGTATAGACCCATGTTGTTGTCTTTACGAAAATAAGAATATTTGAATGAATCCATTCTCAATTTTATAAAATTTTCAAATTGTACTCATATTTAATTATACTTGTTCTAATTTTATTAATACTTTTGTGTTGCAAGTATTTCCCTCTAAATGTGAAATTAGGAAATTAGGAGTATGTAGTTTTGTTAATCATTTAAATTCATTCCTCATGTAAATATTAAAAAAAAAGTTTTTACAGAATTGTTGCTCTCCCACATTTAAGTATATCAGCTCATTGTTCAGTAAAATTTTACTGGTTGGATTACAATGAGGATCCATGCTAATTATGGTAAGCCGCTGAGTTTTATAATTGCCCCAGATTGAAATGCAAATAATTAATGAGTTTATAATTTGGCTATTGAAATTTCAAAGGAATTCCTAGTAATGTGATAATAGTTTATGTAGTATATCAAAATTTCTGTTTAATATAATTGATGTATAAATAGCATCATTTAACAAAAAGTTTAACAAAGGATATGTGTGATTTTCTTAGAAACACGAATTTTACGATGTTTCTTACCTGTGGGTAATTATAATAATAATATTTATTGAAACTAAAGGTAATGAACTTATGAAGTATTACTCTTTTGTTTTCTAATACATTTCCTATTTTAAAAATAAATTATATACAAATAAAGTAAATAAAATTTAATAGAAATAACCCAGCAATTAATATAACTTGATTTGTTATTTATACATTACTTGATTATTTTTAAACATAAAATAAGAGCTTTAGTTTTAAAAATCAATTGATCTCAAGTTGTAAAACAGATATTTCAATTCAAACTGGGTTCAAACCACAATATTAAAGGTTTCCTTTGGATATCAAATAATCTTAGTTCTTAGATCTACCTAATTTACATAATTGCGAAGGGTTTTACAACTGTATACCCCAATAAATCACTTACCTAGAACAGCCGACGCCAGTCGAACGCTCACCTATGCAAATGGTGAGTAGTTTTGACAGTCACTACGCTGTAGACGACGACATTAAATAAGTCGGCCAGTGTACATTGTAAGTAGTCGTTCTATCTGGGTAATGACCGAGAGCACATATGCCTTAACAGTTTTTCCAAGGCCTGAGTTTTTGTTTAATGAAACTCAAGGTTGTTTAAAAGAGGAAATTTAGCCAATTGTAAAATACCAAAGGATTTATATTCAAATAGAAAATTATTAGCCAATAATGTCCGTCAAGGGTTCTTATGACACAAGCTGTATCTATACGATAAGCTTCACGCCTTTACATAAAATAAATCACTCCTAGATCACGCTAGCCCATGTCCTCCAATGCATATATTTAGGTAAGGGAAAGTGGTCGAATTCTGCGCACTTAACTTCATACAGCTATATTACCTTTAACAAAACCCTAACGTAGTTTATTATTTTTTTTTTTAAAATGTAAAACATTAGACATACAATATTTGCTACAAAAAGCACTTGAACGATATCGATCCTTACAAAAAAATAAAAACTGACAACTTAGTGTGCGCAGAATTACCCGACTGGATGGTGTAACACTAAGTTTTGAGCTTTAATTTTTTTGATATTTTTTAAGGAACGAAATCATTCAAGTACGTACGTGTGAAGCAAAATGTATTAAAGTGAAATGTAATTGTAATTCTTTACTAACTATAGATATTACCATTGTTTAAATATATCTAGTTAGTCAACGTAATGCATTTTCGGAAAAATAAAGTATTGCTTAGGGAAGTGGTGCACTCTATCCGTGAATGTAATTTGATTTGAAAACGTGATAAATATAACAGGTATCTCGGTCAGAGTGAGAGACAGATTTCTGCGTTTTATCCATCTGCGGAAACGACGAATCCGTATCGGTGATTTACTGGCATTGGCGATTTGTGTAGCCTGGGGGAAAGGGAGGGTGGATGCATGTGACGTTGTGATGACGCACCTCGCATAATTCTCGTGTTTGTTTACATTAGAAGAATAGAATTCTGAGGTATTCTGTTATAAATATAAAGAAATTGAAAGTATATTGCAAGGCACGTTCTTGTTGACAAAACATTAATTGAACAATTTTCTAAATTGAAGTTTTTTCTTTTAAGAATAAAATATTTAAACTTAAAACAAAAATCACTGAAAAGAGAAAAGTTAAATCTAAAAGGACGAAAATTTGCCGAGAAAAAAAAACAAATCTACTTTTTCAATTTTTATTTTCTTAGTTTTTAAATTAATAAGTTGTTTTGTTAACTTAATTTACTTATGCTTATGATTATATAATAATCAGAAAATGTTTGTTTTATTAAAAAGAATAAGTATTTAGTTTGATAATATATAATCTGTAGTTCGATGGCCTTTTTATATTTAAAATTTTAATAAAACGCGGGTTTTTTGTTTGAACGTATATACGAAAACCTTCTCTCTCCTATTGCTATCTTCGCTTCTCCCGTGTATAGCGGTACTATCGCTAACTTCGGCTGGTGTAAAGGGGGGAAATTTGAAATTTAAAATGTAGCCTACTATAAATCGTTATTTTTTTTTAGATGTATGTACCATTTTACTTTACTTTTTGACTTTTTCTTAATTCTAATTTAATGTATAAGTACTCTATGTATATAGTTTTCTCATATTCACAAAACAATTTTTATTTGATTTACTTATGTTTACTATTACATAATAATAGAAATTCGTTTTTTATATAATGAATAAATATGTAGTTTGGGGGTACAAATCGCCATTTATTTTTACATATATGCACCACTTTACTTATTAAAAACACCATACATGATGACGCATTCGCGCTCTTTCTCTTGAGCGACTGAAAAGTTACGAGGTAACCTTTGGGGGCAACATCTGTATATACAAGGTTACATCGTAACTTTTCAGCCAATCCAGAGAAAGAGCGCGAACGCGTCATCATGTACGCTGTTTTTAATAGCTTTGTTTGTTTGTGTGCTTGGAGCAGTATCTACTGACGTCATCAGAGTAACTTGAGAGCGTCTCAGAGTTGGATTTAAAGATGGTACAAACAAACGCGCTCGATTGCAATATAACCTTAATTTTATTATTTACTATTGTCAAATTGTCACAGCTATTATGAATAGGAAAAGTAAAAGTAATTTTTCAAACTAATGAATGTAGACTACAATAAAAATGCATCATATACTAGTATTTATGTACCTATCAAGTGAAGTTTTTAAAATATAATGATCGTTCTTTACATCAATCACATTGGTATCATTATATTATCCATATCGTGCATATTTGATGCAGGTATAAATCGGATTACATTTACAAACGACAGTTTACAACACGATGTTAGTGCGATTAGGTTATGTTGGACAAATTGCTCGTAATTGCTCGGACGTCGGATCGCGAGCAGAAAGAGGAACCTCTTTGTGATCTGGATTTGCTTGCTCTAAATAAACAAACACGCACAAATCATGCTCTAAATGGCGATTTGTACTCCCAAACTACATATTTATTTTTATAATGAAAAACGAATTTTTACTATTATGCAATAGTAAACATAAGTAAATCAAATAAAAAATATTATATAAATATAACACAAAACTTAGAACTACACACACATATATAGAGCATAACATTAAATTAGAAACTAAAAAAAAGTAAAGTAAAAGTATATTATCATACTAAATATTTATTCTTCCTAATAAAACAAACATTTCAATGTAAACACGAGAATTATCGCGTGGCGAGTCATCACAGCGTCATCACCTATCCACCCTCTCTTTTCTCCGGACCTTGCAATGCTATTGCAATTAAATATATTTTGCCGACACGTAAGAGGGCCATCTCGTATGTAGTAGTCTAATTATAAAGCTTATATTTAAATCGAGATGGGCACAACGCCGTGCTGCCATCTACCGCTTTTGTCCAAAATGTTCAAAAATCCGTCAACTATTTTGTCCATAAGGTTGACTAACTAGTATGTATATAAACAATGATATTACTGTTTTGCAACTAAATTTTTATAATTTTATAGAATTTTACTTTTCAGAAGAAGATTATTCTATGTAACTAGACACGATAATATAATCACAAACTCAAGCGAAAGGAACACAAATAATGGCGTCTTCTCCTTCACACTAATTTTTCTCGCTTGTCCCTAGATGGCAGTATCGTAGACACGGCCACAGTATAGAGAGATAACAGTGGAGACAGATTGGCTTCCATCGTAGTAAAATGAGCGTGGCCGCTTATAAATAAATCGTATTGCCCATCACGTGAATCGTGCACGATCGTGCATTTCATTCAAGAAAATTTTGGCGGGGTGCTAGTGTTTATAGCAGCACGTATGTATGTGTATGTATCAATCACGATAAATTAAAGACCACGTTTAGGCACTTAGGTTATGTCGCTATTTTATTTTTAAATTTCGTTTGTTCTCTTGATCTCTTATTTGTGAATCTTGGTTTACGTGTACGGTGTATTAGCCACACACTTTATTATTATTTTTTTCATAGACAGTTTTACATACGTTTTTTGTGTTCAGTTTTAAGTGATCATTCATAAGTATTTTAATATAATCAATTGTACACTTAAATGTCAAAAATACTCACAACTATGGGACTAATAACACCACATACTATGAAACGGTGTTTTAAACTATGAAGTGCACTTCAATGTTTACAGTAAAAAGTACCCGAGAGATCAACATTTAATTTTTTGTTTTCATTAAAGGTTGTAATGTAAGCAATACATCATAGCAATCATTGGTGATGCTTGATGATGGAACCAGAGGAATTTGGATCAACTACTGCATTGGTACAATCGTTGGCATACTCCAACTGCAAGAATAGTGCGAGATATAATTACAATATAAGTTTTTTCGCAAAATTCGTTGCGATACGTTTGTGGATATTTAATATGGAAATGTTTAAATGTTCACAATTGTGATGTTTGTGAAGCATTTTCCCAGCAACACGATCAGTTAGACGATTCAACGTTATTTGGCATATGAACATGCGAATAAGCAGAAATTTGGAAAATTAAAAACCTTTCTTTTATGTCATAATATTAGAGAAAATATTTTTGAATAATTTTGATTAGTGTCACCAACACTGAAGTGTTTGGAAAAATTCATAGCACAGTTCAGTTCTATTAATTTTGAACATCCAGGTCAAGAATGCGATTATTTTACTCATTGAAGTTTGTAATTTCAAAGATGTTGGGTTTCAGGGTACACATAAACACATTAAATAGAAGCACGTGTGGAATCGGCAGAAAAAGCTTGACAAAATGGAGTGACAAGGCCATATAACTTCATAAAGTTGTCAATTATATCAATATGTAAATAACTTTCGACTTGCTACCTTTCGTTGCTGGAATAAATTGTTGACCAGTACATTTGCATGTAATCTCTAATGAAAACTTTCTGTTTGTAATATTTTTCATTGTCTATATTGTAGGCATAGCAAATATAAACTATGCACTACTTATGTCTTTCAATATTAACCTGTTTACTCTTACCTGGAAATTAACTGGCAAAAGCCCAATAAAAAATGTCCAGTATATCGTGTATGCAGTGCTGTTATAATAAAAGCTTTCTAATCTGGACAATGCATATTTTTTCTTAGAAGCCAGACTTACTAAAATTCACATTACTTTGTAAAAATATTGAAGAAAGACGTTTCCATGTGATAGGTAATTTCTTTTAGTTAATTATATAATTAAATTACAGCAATGGAAAATTTAACAGATCAGTATTTTTCAATAGATTAAGTGCTATCACCTAGGTATATCACTAAATTTCAAATCAAAAATGGCACTATAAAATAAAGTTGCTTATTTTATGCAATTTTATAATTTTGAATATATAGTAAATTTTGCGATCAGGTAAATAAATTCACTTCTACTCTTTTATAATGTTTACTTACTGTTAGCCCTTATTATTATAGGTTATAGTATCAATAATAACGAAATGTCAAGTTATTACAACATTTCTACAAAAAACAATTGGTTATATGCACATTGCATGTTTATAATTCACAGCCCAGGAAACCATTCGTGATGCAGATGTACCGGCTACATCGATTTTATGTATTGACGTGCAGGAGATGTAAAATAGAGATGTAAATGCGATAATCTATTATTTATATGCCTGCGATGTATCTGATAGTGATCTGTATCAAACTATATAACAATTCTATGTATCTGGTATATAACATATTATATATTAACATGGTGAGGATGTAAGATAGATACATGAATACGATATCTATTATTTATATGCCTGTGATGTACCTGATACAGAACACAAACTATATAACAATTCTATGTATCTGGTATATAACATATTAACATGGTGAGGATTTAAGACAGATATATGAATACGATATCTATTATTTATATGCCTGCGATGTACCTGATACAGAACACAAACTATATAAAAGTTCTATGTATTTGACATACAACATTTTATATATTAACATGGTGAGGATGTAAGACAGATATATGAATACGATATTTAATATTTATATGCCTGTGATGTACCTGATACAGAACACAAACTATATAACAATTCTATGTATCTGGTATATAACATATTAACATGGTGAGGATGTAAGACAGATATATGAATACGATATCTATTATTTATATGCCTGTTATGTAGCTGATATAAAACATCAGGGAACATAATCTATGTAACAATTCTGCGTATGGTACATATTTTTTTATCGAAATGTGGCGTCACTAGAGATTTCATACACCCCAAAGCCCGCTCTGCACTTTCTTCAAATTCTTGTCTATGTCGTCTAGGTCTAGAAATGGTCTAGAATATGTGCAACAACGTGTATTAGCTTGTGTGTATCAAATATATCTAGTGATAACTTCCAAGGGTATTGCCAAAATTTCAATTTTCTGCTGTTCATTGAAGGTAAGTGATCAACACAGTTAATTTTGTAGGTTAATCTGTTTTTGTTCTTGTAAAAGTTTTAACTCAATATATCAGTTGCTAGGTTAGGTTAGTCACTTTTGCGGTCAAATTTTATTGGTATTTGCTAGGTATATGTAAATATACTACATATTCTTACTTTTTACATCATAAATTCCAGTACTTTATTGGTTAATACAACGGTCTTTTAATTTTCAGAGACTGTTAAGGTTTTGTAACACATACTACAAACGGTTACTGAAGTAAAATTAGAAGTTTAAAACGAACTCTCTATAAAATAGGATGGGTATTGTGAAGAAGTAAGAATTTGAAATGTTACGAAGAAAAATGCTACATACTATTTGGAACACCGATTGACAGTAAATCACAAACCCTACAATTATTCCTCAGTCCTAGCCATCAACAACTAATGGATATGGTATCTGAGTACATCATCGCAAGACATCTCATAATATGATCCTTCGCTCCTCGGCCATCAATGCCAATGCCGTCAGTGTGGGCAAAATTTTTTTATACCTTCGAACATGTGTCCATTTTATCCAAATATATTTTTAAATTATGGTATTCGAATATCATATAATTAATAACCAAAATGGAATTTGAATGTGTAGCTGCAGAATAGCTCAGGCTTTCTGAACAACGATGAACGAGAAACGGTGTACAAAAAATTATGTATGTATGTATTTTTAACTTATATCATTAAAAACTAGTTTCATATGACTTGTGTTATTTTCTATAATTTTTTTTTGTTTGGTTTTAGGTTGAAACTGTGTTCTGCAACTGCTTCTGGCCGACGTATCGTTCTCGCTCGTATGAGATATCTTTGAAGCTGCTACTTATGTTGCGGTTGAACCACAGTTTCAGCTGTACAGCAACATTAGTAGCAATACCTAAAGATGTCTCATTCATATGAAGACGAAATGTCGGTCACAGGTATTTGCAGGACACGGTTTCAACCCGGAAACCGAGTCATCGTGTCGATGTAACGTTGATATCGCCGGTATATACCTATTCAATATCGCTGGCATATACCTATTCAATATCGCCGGCATATACCTATTCAATATCGCCGGCATATACCTATTCAATATCACCAGTATATTCTCAGAATGTGTACTTGTTGCGGACATAAGTCTCAACATGTAAGGCGCATGTATGGTACTGAGTACATGACCAGGCTTGCGATATGTACATATCTACATCGCAGCGATATACCTGATACATAACTTGGTTTCTTGGGAGCTAATATTCTTACAGAGACTTTTTCTCTTGCATCTACTAAATTTCGACCCATTCAATAATAAATATATGATATAACTCTGACATAACCTCCGCTATAAAGCATAGAGATCAAATTTTTAAATTTTCCTGCATTTTTCCGGTAGACGCATAGGATGCGCGTGGCCGCTGACTCCGTAGCATCAATGTGATCAAGGTCATTAAAATAGGACGAAGAATTTCATTCATAAAAACGGGTTTTGTCATTACTGATATATTTCATCTATACTGTGACACGGCTAAGAAGTTATGTGGACGTTAGGTTCGTTCGTTTTGGCACTAGCGTCACGCAGCGAAACGCAGCCGTAAGCATTTCCGTTCCATTTGATGGCAAAACGAACAGCAATCAGAAAATCTAAAGCTGGCGTGGATCCGCAGCTTGCGTTGAAAAACTTTAAGCGGCTAGATTTTCGCCTTACGACGCGGAGTACTAAAACGAACAAACCTAATGAAACACAAATGCGCAGAGTTACCCGCCTCCGTAGAATTCGACCACTTTCCCCTAGTAGCGTCAGTAGCGGTATATGCAGTGGTGACCGTATCACCAGAATAACTTACTGCCTTTTATGTGGGTAGCGCAAAAATCGTAGATAGTAAGATATCCGTCCCAAATCTCCTTGTCAACGTTGTACTTGCATGTGTTGATATGCCAATACTGAACGTTAAATTCGTTGCTATCCTCGCATGGAAGCACTTCAGCCTTATTGTAATCCCAATCGATTGCCTAGAAGAGATGTAACAATATAATTTAGATGCTACTGATTGATACGTAATAATATGTTAAACAAAAGTAATCATCATTAATTTGTTCATCAAAAGTGCAAGATATACCGATGCGTCCTATTGTAAGCTGGTTTAACTGTACTACATATAATTTAGCAAATTTTTTATTAAACATATTTTCTTTGATCTCCTCTTATAACACTAAATCATCATATGTCATATATATATATATATATTATATATTTATTTATTTCATCTATATATATATATATTTACATCCCGCTAACTATTTTGCTTCCTTTCATAACGCGTCGTAGTGCGTCCCCAGGAAGGAGTATAGTTTAGAAGCATTTTAGTGACGATATTGAACGCGGGAAAAATGGATAACGCCGATCACTTTTTTATCGCTGTAGCTTTAAAATGAAATTATACGATTTTTTATTCTACGCACTTTTTTGCTTCCTTACATTGCCTATCTATTTTGCGTCACTGCGTATTTTTCAGACAAATTGCTAACTATTTTGCGTCCGATGTATATTTTTTGTATAAACTTGTAAGTATAATGCGTCCCCCACGTTGCCACATGTTGGTCGAAATAAACGTATATAGGAAGCAATATAGCATATTTAATATAGGATCAATATAAAACTGTATTTTTGTGTTCTTTCGTGTGGACGCAAATTAGTCGAAATAACAGTGTATATCGCCAGTCGAGAACACTGTATGAGTTTGGTCGAATTTGATAACTAATTGAATTGAAAATTAGGTTAGCACCGTTTTTTAATGCTTGAGAATTATTTTGTATGTGAAAGCTGATAGAAACATAATGTGCGTGTTAAAAAAATAAAGTCTTATTTGTACTAATTATTATGGTTTTAAAGCACATTTTATGCTTATCTGGGAAAATATAAAATATATTGGTACGAACTAAATACCTCGGAACTGATTTTCCTGCGAACCAAAGTTTTGAAACAAAAATATACTTACTTTCCTGGAAGTATTTGGCAAGTGAAAGAACTGCTAAGAAAAATCACCAATTACAAACTTCTTACCAGCATCATTTCAGTACTCAGAGGTTTTGAAACCAACAAAGGTGTGTGTGTAAAGAAAAACTAAAGGTTGATCCTGTGAAATTTACACTAGTTTCCTTCACGAAAAAAAGAAAGCTGGGTGACCTAAAGCCACCAACTCTTCATAATGAAAAGATGCAATTCAGTCAAGAATCCAAATCCTTAGGAGTGGTTCTTGACTCGAAACTAACTTGGAATCAACAAACTTCTCCTAAACCCCTCACCACAAACTGCACTAAACTGGACGTACGTTTCAATAGCAAAGCTATCATCATCAGCAGAAACACTGAACTGTTGTTGTTGAGTTGAGTTCAGTGTTTCTGCTGATGATGATAGCTTTGCTATTGAAACGTACGTCCAGTTTAGTGCAGTTTGTGGTGAGGGGTTTAGGAGAAGTTTGCAGCATTTCCAGTACCACAGTTTGGAGTATTTTTGTCATTGGAATCAACACTTGACCACACTGACAAATGAATGAATAGGCTAATGTCATTAATTGATAACCCTTGCTGGTATCACTGGTGTAATTAACAGCAGAGGGACCGCCTCTTTGGAGACCATTGTGGGCCTCCCCCGTTGGAGCTTTATGTGAGAGCGGAGGCAATGAATGCGATCCCTAGACTGAAAGCCAACAACCTGTGACATCCCAACTTCAGGGTGGGAGGGCACATTTATACTACGGGCACGATGCTCGACGGGCCTTGCTGCAAATGCCCACAGATAGCATGGCACCTGAAATTATCTTCACTGAAAAGGTGAAAATCTCCATACCGAACAGAGACCAGGCACGTAGTGAGAGCACTGCTAATGATAATTTGTTCACGGACGGATCCAAATCCAGCCAGGGCACAGGAGCCGGTGATTTGTGGGCCCAGTCCTAATCAAAGGATATCCATAAGCCTGAGGAAACATACAACAGTCTTCCAGGCAGAGGTATTCGCCCTTGCAACCTGTGCAGAATGATTGCAAAAAGGGGCTACATGAGGAGGAAAATTAATATAATGACTGACGGCCAGGCTGTCATTAAGGCATTCTCGAACCACATAACTAGGTCAAAACTAGTTCGGGACTGCAAACAATCTCTCAATGCACTGGCACGAGACTACACGGTGTCTCTGATTTGGGTGTCGGAACATAAGGATGTAAATGGCAATTAATAGCCGACGAACTAGCCGATTGAGCTCTAAGAGACACTTCATGGGTTCAGAGCCCGTATGTGGAATTTACTAAGAATTCCGCAAAAAAGGGAGATCTGGACCTGGTTAGATAAAGAAAGTACAAAGAAATGGAGGTCGACTGAAGGTCAACTATATACCAAAGCCCTGATAGGGAATGGGGATGTTAGTTTCTCTGATAACTACTCAGGTGCAGTAAGAAAGAAGTTAAAACCATTACTGGCGGTAGCTGGACACTGTCTCCTGCAAAACATCTATACAACACAGCCGGGTAAGCGAACCGTGGGTGTAGAAGATGCGAACTACAGGAGGAAACGAGTTTACATGTAATCTGCACATGTGAGGAACTGAAGGTACTCAGAGCAGAAATATTTCGGGAGAAATCTATTGGAGCCCTCGAAGGTTCTCAAGTTTCCAGTGGGCAAGATACTGTGCTTTATAGAGACACCAAGCTGCTCGAGCAGAAATAGAGAAATTAATGGGATGGTACAATGAGCACCTAGCCTCTCAAGTGCGCCGGACAGTAAGTCCCACCCTAACTTTAATGAATGATATGACATGGATCCCTGATTTGGTTGGCAAAAGACCACGCCAGAGGAAGCGATTATTAACTCGCAAAGAGACGAAGATTAGCTTGCTTGTGCATCACTGCAGCTGCATAAATTTCTACTATGAAACCATGTCAAATCTACTCTCTTTTTATTTACATTAATGGCAGGTGGCTAAGAATGGAAACTCCTAGGAATGTCAGAATAATATAACACAACCGTATTTTTTAAATGGCATGATACAATTACTCTCAAAATCTCCTTCGACAAACCCTCAAGATTATCGTGAACGGGGCATGGTGGACAGCAAAACCCAAAATTGGTATGCAAAGCTGATCAGTATTCCTATCCGACCATCGAACCGCTCAAAGCAGTATTCTATTAAGTAACCTCAAAACTAATTTGAACTGCTTGGTAAATCTTGAACTACTGACTAAACACAAATAAGTTACTTTGGTGTGAATACCAGGGCATAAAGGACATAGCATTGCAACGAACTTGCGAATGCCTAACAAGGACTCTTCCATAAAATTTCATTCGATCTGACCCAGCTCTCGAGATAACCAATACTTGCCATACGTAATGCAGTAACTGAGTGGACCGAAAAGAAACACCGCAGGCTTACTGGAATTAGTATGAGGACAAACAGAACCAAAGGATAATGAGGCAATCATCCAGGCATTTAGCAACCGAATACAGCTTAGAACGGTACCGAATCGTGATGAACATGGTACGGGCTGCCTAAGATAGCTATCCACATTAGATAAGCGTCTTTAAAGATGGACCTGTATTGTTAGACTATGCAGACAAGGAAGAAGAAGTAGCCCACCACGTTGTTTTTGAATGCGTTTCATTGAACGGCAGAGACTACCATTGCGGGAAGCAATCAACGTTGAGAGCTAATCTGCCGGAAAAATACCACACAGGCTGCGAAGCCTAGTTAAGGCAATTAAACACCTCTTTATGTAAAGAAAATACACTACTCGTATCTAAGGAATTATACAATGCCAGTGTTAAAGGAATAGAGAGATGATTCTATATTCAGTGACTCAAATCAATCGATTTTTAAACCAAAACCCAGTTTTCAAAACCAAAATCCATTTTGAGAACAGAAGACAGGTATTTATAACTTAATTAACTTCAAAAAAATACACACGTTTTTTTTACCTTAAGTTGTAAAACCGTTTTTTTTTTTTTACTGGAAATCGATTAACCGGTTTTTTGATATCTTGGTGATTTTTGGACACCACTAATATCTACCGTTCTTAAAATTTATCAGTATGACAAAAAAATCTGCTTTAACAAAAATTGCACATTCATATTACAAGATATCATATATTTCATTTGAAATTATTTAGTATATGTGGTGGTTGTCCAGTACATTAACATTTGGCCATAATAACGATGTTGTATACGCCATAGGTCCAGAAAGATATTATAATAATAAATTTTTAATGATTAGATAATTAATTAAGGTATTTTTTATTTTATAAAAATATTAAAAAGTCGAATCGTTTGGCAATTATGTAGGACTTTACATGAAACCAGCCACAAAATTCTACCGAATCAACTTCTTCAATTAATTACAAATGACTACAGAAATAAAAAAATTAAAAATCAATAAAATTTTGTATCCGCTGTGTTTAGGTACATACTCATACATTAACAGTAATCTTCCCTATTGTTTGTTTTAACGTGTTTAATTACATCTTGATATAGAGCCGGAAACATATATTTTCAAGAAATCTCATGCATCTCATATTTTTCTTATTGTGAAACTGGCATTTCGGCACTATATATCACAACAACTTTTAAAAGCAGTGCAAATGGAAACATTATGATTTAAGACCCAGCATAACGTACGGAGCAGTAGTATGGTGACCAAAATTGTAGTAAACGGAGGCGGTTCAAAACGCCAAGTGTCGTACAAAGGCTAGCGTCTTTAAGTGGCACGGGTGCAAATGAGATCGATCCCCACCACTGTAATGGAAGTCATTCTAAATCTGCCAACGCTTATATGACATTACAAGAAGAAATAGTATATAGCATACTCAAGCAACAATAAGTAAATTGCACAGCGTTAACCACAAAAAACTATTGAATAAACTTAAGGAGGCACTCTGTGGGGATGCCATGCGATGTCATGTTTCTAAATATCAGATTATAATACCAGATAAGAGGGACCGAAAGGGCACCCGGTGAGAGCGGACTCGAAACGGTATACAGACACCTCTGGAACAGGCTACGGCATAGGAGCTGGAATATATGTTAAGAAGCCTAGAGAGGGCTGTTACGGTTAAGCTTCAGCAGAGATACAACGGTTGTAGTTAGGCTGAGGTTGCTGCAATTCATCATTGTGTCAGAGAAATCGAACCACCCTACACTTAAGGCGTTCGTTACGTAAGTGCTGAGTCTAAGGTAATTTGGGACTGTGTAAGCGCCCTAAATCAGGTGGGTACCCGATCTGCATCAGCATAGGTTCCCAACCACTCGAAAATGAGGAAAATAAGAGAGCGGATGATCTTTCCAGGCAAGACTTGTCAAGGTCCTTCGTCAGAGTTGGTCCTTCTTTTGGCATTACCAAATCGCAAATTTATTTATTTATAACCAGCATGATAAACCTACAGGGGTCTCATATACCCCGTCGGTCTATTTCAAACTTCAAGGTCGTTTATAAGTAATGCATTTCATCGTGCAGCAGTGCCATGTCCTTATCGTCGATCAAGCATGAAAGATGTTAGTGGGCAGATTGCGTTGGAAGTATGCTCGTAACAGCGATAACATTTGAGAAGATGAGAACTACTTTCTTGATGTGTCAAAGTAATTGTAACGGCAGGTACAGCACTTGTCAATATGACGTTATAAGTATGTGGCAACTGTGCGACACAGAATATACATAAACAGCATATTAAAAATTAACAATTGAGATATGTATAAACAATAACAAATGTCGTCTCAACTAAAACTATAGACTAAAAGCTAAGAACTAGACACATGATGAGTCCAGAGAATAGTGGCAAAAGTGGCCAGGACAGAGACAGGCAAAAAAATTTCTAAAGGAACAAAGGCGTGAATTTGCTAGAGACCTACTGAGTAAAGACAGGAATATGTCAAGATGTCAAAATGGTAGTAGGTCTGCTGACTGGTCATTGCAAACTAAACAGGCATATGTACAACATTGGCCTGGCAGATGATGCTATTTGCAGATTTTGTCAGGAGGAGGAAAAAACACCAGTTCATGTACTGTGGTAATGCGACGACCTGGCGAGGACAAGGTTTCTAGTCATGGGCGTGGAGAACCCCACAGCTAACAAATACACAAAAGAGGCGCTCTCAAGGATAGTAGACCTAATTAAATTAGAGTGTGTCTTCTAGGAAAAAAGGTGACCACATAGATCTGAAAAGATTGCAGTGAAACCTATCCATCCACCATCTTAACCCTAACCCAACTTAATCTATGTGTCGGTTGATGTCGATGAAAGAAAACACTTAATAACTGTTTAATTGATATATCGACAAATGTTTGCTATTTACATTGCTGATTTCTAGGATGGTACTAAAGTCTGAGGATGCTTCTTCATTAAAGCACACACTTTTTTACCTGTTTAATTGATATATCGACAAATGTAAATAGCAAACATTTGTCGATATATCAATTAAACAGGTAAAAAAGTGTGTGCTTTAATGAAGAAGCATCCTCAGACTTTAGTACCATCCTAGAAATCAGATACCTAAGCTGAATGCAAGTTTTTGAATATTTGAACTGAAAATCTATTTTAAATGTCGATTTCCCCACTTATTGGATAAGCAAGACTATGATATGTTTTATTTTGGTGGAGGCGCCAGGTGCCATACTTCAATCTTTGCAGTTCTTCCGTGCTATTACTTATGATATACCATACTGTAATCAATTGAGAAAATTGTAAAGAAAGAATAATCGATTTCACTTTCCCGTGTGGCAAAGTCTTCTCAGATTAAAGTTGTTTTTTTGATTCTAATTGATTTATTAGGTGGTCTATACATAGTCGACACTTTAGTACAATAGTGAAATCTATCATATGATATCCATTTTCTAGAATTTGTTTACTATAACTGAAAGATAGTTGTTGTGGCCAAACTGGATTTTGTAATTGTTTTGGGAGATATCCTTGGTTTATTGAACTAAAATAAATTAATGGGAGAAACCTAACTGAAAAAATTATGTAGAGGTATCAAAAAAAAAAAAAAAGAAATGCTGGAAGAGAAACGGTAGTATAAATTAAATAATTTTAAATTTCTGGTAAATATTACATTTTGTAAAGAAAACATCTATAAAAAAATCAAAATCACGGGCACCTCTTACTAAACGATACTTTTCAATGCTTCACAAGTTATTCATTAGTCAAAGGAAAAGAAACACTTCTAACATTTTTTTTTAAATTGTGTCATACGTATGCCTACTGATTTACAATCACTAACCTCATCGATTCTTCTATATGTGTGCGACGTTGCCAAGTAGAAGGAAGCAAAATAATGCGCGGTATGTAATAAAAATATACGGCATAAGTATATTATTTTCGGCTCTATCGGCATTTCTGTGAACTAAATTATACGTGAATTTTTACATATGACGCACTATTTTGCTTCCACCTATTTTCCATCTTAGGTACTAAACGGGTTGGAATAAAAATATGAGAAAAAAAATATATATATATATATATATATATATATGAGGCACCATTTTGTTTCTAGTACCGTAATTTTTTGGCGACTGTAAGTCCCTTTCATTATTTTTTAGTTTAATAAGTTTTGTAAAATTGTAATTTTCCATCATTTAGGTCTGAAGAAGGGGCGAATTTGGCAAAGGTCCCGAAACGTAACAAAGCTTAATTAAATATAAATTATTGAAACCTAATTCTTGTTTCATTTCGGAACAAGTAATTTGATTTATTTCATCAACATTTGGAACATCAGAATCAGTAGCTGAATTTTTTCCTTTTAATTTCTATATATATATATATATATATATATATTATATATATATTATATATATATATATATATGATTTGTTACTGTAATGATTGTAGTACTAAATAATTCTTGGGATTGCAGTCAGTGGGCAAAATAAAAGAGTAGTCTTTTTTTACATTAGTTGACATTAGTTGAAGGTAGCATCTCCAAAATAATACAAAATGAACTTTTCTTGAAAGTCATAGTTGGTTGATAACTTTTATGTTGAAATAATTAAGTAAACGTTGCAAAAAAAATATTATATGTGAATGAAAATTTGAAATTAAATGTGAAACTTTTTTTCTATGTGGGTTGACACGTGTGAAGCACTGGCGTTAAATTAGGATGATAAATCCTTAAAAAGGAAAAGAGTTATGGAATTAAGGAGAACAAAGTTACGTTAAGAGTCAAAAAAGGGGAAAGGGAAAATGGAAAAACTAAATGGAAAGCTTGGACTAATTGTAAGTCATCACGAGATCGGAAATTTACACGTTAAAATTTTTAGGTTAAAATTGTAAAAAGGACGTTGGCACAACGGACGGTCACAACAACAAATAAGGAAACTATTAGATGTCAAACGGGAAAACTGTTCGAGTTAAGTGGGAGAGAAAGCAAAACTACACAGAATCACGGACAGAATTGCGAGAACCAGAACTGGAAACAGTGAAGTTATTGTTAATTAAATATGTATGTATATATATTACTCAAATTTGCGATGTTTGACCTTTTATTCATAGTATTTAATTGTTTTTGGATGTAAAACATTTCTAAAAACAAGCGTTTACTGCTGATGGACTGTACGGCTAGAATTTTTGCGTTATCGTAATTGATATTATGTTTTGTGGAATTTACATGGATAGCTAAAGCAGATGACTGTTGTTTGTTTATGTTCTTGTTGTCACTTTTATGCCAAATTATTCTAGAATGTAAAGTGCGTGAGGTCTGGCCGATATAAACCAATTCACAGTCGCAACATGATATTTGGTAAACAACGTCTGAATTAAACTGTTTTTGTAATGGAAATTTAATTTTCGAATAAAATAAATTATTGGTAATGACAAGTTTGGTGGATATTTTAGCTTTGTTGTGAAAAAGTTTAACAAGTTTAAAAGTAAGATCGTGGAAAAAAGGTAAAGTCCTGAAGGGAATGTTAGTTTGGGTAGCAACATCTCGAACACTGTCGTGGACTGTGTCACTGGTACTAAATAACAACTTGTTGACGAGGGGAATGGGGTAACTGTTATCTATCAAAATATTTTTAAAAACAATGAGATTCTTTTGGTACAAGGAAGAATGACAAATAGCTCTAATACGGCGTTTAAATGGTAGAATAAAGTTAATTTTCATTTTAAACTTGTGTGATGTAACTATTCCTGACCAAGTAGTAGATTTTCTTTCCCTTGGAGCCATCCTTTCAAAATTTAAAAATGGGGGAGTTGCTTGCCGATGTTGAGTCGTTGGTGGGTTGTGTTGAGCCAGACAAACAGGATCAATTTAGAGCTTTAGCTACCAATATCATCACCAATTATTGTCACAAAGCGGGGGATGTCAGACCGATGTATCACAAACAATTTTTAGAATGTAAAACCTTTATAAAGAATAATCCCAACCTTTACATCTTAAAGTCCGACAAAGGAGGTGTTACCGTTGCAATGAATAAAATTGACTATGTCAATAAATCATTAGATATCCTACAGGATGCTAAATACTATAAAAAACTTAAACGCGATCCCACTTCTACCTATCAACAACGAATGAACAAAATTGTAAGCACATTAAAGAATAACAGTCACATTGAAAGTCAAATAGCAAAAGATCTCACCTTGTACAACTCGGTAGCACCTAGGTTTTATGGTTTACCTAAGATACATAAACCGATTCTTTCACTCAGACCAATCATCTCTTCCATCAACGCCCCTAACAGTAAAATTGCATCATTCTTAACTAATATTCTTTCCACAGCGTATAATAAAGACAATGAGTACTATGTTAAAGACAGTTTTGAGTTTGCCTTGTTCATGAATAACAGGACTATCCCCACAGGTTATGTCGTTATCAGTCTTGATGTAATTTTACTCTTCCCCAACATACCTTTGAACTTAATTTTACAATCCGTACAAAAACATTGGAACTCAATATCACAATGCACTAGTTTACCGTTTCATATTTTTAAAGAATTGTTAATTTCAATTTTTGATACCACCTATTTTGTTTTTGAAGGTGTATATTACCAGCAAATCTTTGGATGCCCTATGGGCTCCAAAATATCACCCATCATTAGTCAATACGTGTTGGATGATTTACTTAACGATTGCATACCCCACCTTTCCTTTCATCTTCCTTTCCTTAAGAAGTACGTTGACGACATTATCTGTGCGGTACCTTTTGATAAATGCCAAGAAATTTTAAATATTTTTAATTCATATAACGCCTCAATTCAGTTTACGATGGAAACCGAAACTAACAACAGTGTTCCTTTTTTGGGATACCTTGGTGATCAGGGATGGGAGTACTCTCATATTGGATTGGTACAGGAAAGCAACTAGCTCTGGTAGATACATCAATTATCTGTCATATCATCCTATTAAAATGAAAATTAACTTTATTCTAGCATTTAAACGCCGTATTAGAGCTATTTGTCATTCTTCCTTGTACCAAAAGAATCTCATTGTTTTTAAAAATATTTTGATAGATAACAGTTACCCCATTGCCCTCGTCAACAAGTTGTTATTTAGTACCAATGACACAGTCCACGACAGTGTTCGAGATGTTGCTACCCAAACTAACATTCCCTTCAGGACTTTACCTTTTTTCCACGATCTTACTTTTAAACTTGTTAAACTTTTTCACAACAAAGCTAAAATATCCACCAAACTTGTCATTACCAATAATTTATTTTATTCGAAAATTAAATTTCCATCACAAAAACAGTTTAATTCAGACGTTGTTTACCAAATACCATGTTGCGACTGTGAATTGGTTTATATCGGCCAGACCTCACGCACTTTACATTCTAGAATAATTTCGCATAAAAGTGACAACAAGAACATAAACAAACAACAGTCATCTGCTTTAGCTATCCATGTAAATTCCACAAAACATAATATCAATTACGATAACGCAAAAATTCTAGCCGTACAGTCCATCAGCAGTAAACGCTTGTTTTTAGAAATGTTTTACATCCAAAAACAATTAAATACTATGAATAAAAGGTCAGACATCGCAAATTTGAGTAATATATATACATATTTAATTAACAATAACTTCACTGTTTCCAGTTCTGGTTCTCGCAATTCTGTCCGTGATTCTGCGTAGTTTTGCTTTCTCTCCCACTTAACTCGAACAGTTTTCCCGTTTGACATCTAATAGTTTCCTTATTTGTTGTTGTGACCGTCCGTTGTGCCAACGTCCTTTTTACAATTTTAACCTAAAAATTTTAACGTGTAAATTTCCGATCTCGTGATGACTTACAATTAGTCCAAGCTTTCCATTTAGTTTTTCCATTTTCCCTTTCCACTTTTTTGACTCTTTAACGTAACTTTGTTCTCCTTAATTCCATAACTCTTTTCCTTTTTAAGGATTTATCATCCTAATTTAACGCCAGTGCTTCACACGTGTCAACCCACATAGAAAAAAAGTTTCACATTTAATTTCAAATTTTCATTCACATATAATATTTTTTTTTTGCAACGTTTACTTAATTATTTCAACATAAAAGTTATCAACCAACTATGACTTTCAAGAAAAGTTCATTTTGTATTATTTTGGAGATGCTACCTTCAACTAATGTCAACTAATGTAAAAAAAGACTACTCTTTTATTTTGCCCACTGACTGCAATCCCAAGAATTATTTAGTACTACAATCATTACAGTCACAAATCAATATATGGGATTTTTTTATTATTATTAAAATATTAATAATTGTTTTTTTGCGGATAGGTTGTGCATGTTTGGGAACCCCAAACTTTATTTTGGCATGCACAAAAACTGAAAAGTACGTTTTCGGTACGACAATTGTTGTTGCAAGGGACTGTATCTACTAGTAATAAATGAAATTTTACAAATTCCAATTTTTTTTGGGGGGGGGGGGATAGGTTGAGCATGTTTAGGAACCCCAAAATTTATTTTGACATACGTCACGAGACCACTAGTATGGCGGTAAATTTAAAAAATATGTTATGAATTTCTAAAAAGTGAGATTAGATGACATGATATCCGAAAAAGTTGTTTAGAATTCAATTTTGAGGCTGTGTGCAAATTTTCGTGAAGATATTTGAAAAAAAAATTAAAATCACAATTTTTCCAAATATTGTTTAATTGACTTACATATTTCCACTTTTTTCGTTTTTAGCAGCTCAACAGCAGTAATATTTCTAAATCTGGTTGATACTCAAACAATTTTGTCAATTTTTGCATAATTAACAGAGCGAAAACTGAAAAGTTCGTTTTCGGTACGACAATTGTTGTTGCAAGGGACTGTATATAATACTAATAAATGAAAGTTCACAAACATTTGCATTTTAAACTACTTAGCAAACATGATCTTTATTGAAAATTGTAATACCTTTTTTTTTTGTTTTGTAACACTGCATGCTCCTACCGAAGGTATTAACGTAAATTTTAAAATTAGAGAACAAGGAATAATAAACAGTAAGTAAAATAAAAATAGTAGTAATTACTCATTTACTAGAAAAATTAAAATAGTTTACCACATTATTTTGTCGGTTTTAATTTCAAAGCTTACCTTACTTATAGGAAACAGAACGATATATATGCCTGACAAGTTGTTCCTTATTATTAGTTATTGTTTAGATGTTTTTGCTTAATAAGCATTCATATCATTAGCTAAAAGTATTTTATTATTAATCATTTACTTTTATTGAGTTTCATAGACATTAAACTATTTTTATTTTACCTACTATTTATTATTCCTTGTTCTCTAATTTCAAAATCTACTAGTTTTAGACTAACGGTTTCCACTTTAATGCCGAAAACAAAAAGCTGTTATAATTTTCAATAAAAGCAATGTTGATTAAGTGGTTAAAAATAAAAATGTTTGTAAAATTTTATTTATTACTTCTAGATACAGTCCCTTCCCATACAGCACCTTTCATTGCAATTACATATTAAATACGTAACAATATTGCATTTACATTACATTTTATTACGTATGAAATATAACGTGTTAAATATGTAATTAATGTAATATGTTTGATGTATTCAAGTGAAAATACATATATAATACATAGCAGGTATATTGCGCATATTATATAAATATATTAAACATCAAACATGTAGTTGATACATATTGGACAAAATGTATTGATCCGCCATCATTCGTTGGTGCTTGGTGCATTTAGCGTAGTCACCGTAAGTATCAAGTAGTATGCAATAGCATCATTAACCTAAAAAAACTTGATAGTTATAATCGCCGGTGATCAGATATTATTTATTAGAATAGTTATTATATATGTGAAAAATAATTTATGTGAGTCAAAGGTTAATTTTGAATTTGTAATGATTAGAATTTCCATACGATTGTAACTGTACAATATTAATGCGTATTTGATTATGAATGGTGTTTTTTTAGGTTAATTTTTCATATTCACATATTTACAGATTTCATTTTATATTAATAATTTACATATCTCAAATTATTGTAGAGAGACTTTTTGAAATTGAAAGGTGGGACAAATCTACAGGATGCAATAAAAAACATTTTCAAAGCATTGATGAAGGATGACATATAGTTGGAAAGGAGCTCAAGGGAAAAAAAACATTTCGAAATTTTAAAACCCTTACTTTAATTATATTAGGTAGGTTATAAAATGTTCATAGTATTCTATGTACAGTATTATAAATACTTTTCTATATTTGTAGCTGTTGTTCGATTGCACGATATAAATTCAACCGAAGAAATGATTACAAAACTCATGATTATTGGATTGCTCAAGTTCCTACCACGTCTTCACAGAATGCGTGAGTAAATTATTATATTTATTTATCTAAATATTATATTATAAAGTCGAATTATGACGTGCTTTTTTAAATGTAATTTTTATAAAACAGTCCTTCATTAGATTAATTGTATTGTTTTTATCCAAATAATATTTCAACAAATGTTAAAGATTTGAAAGATTCCTTGTGATAATATATTAATAGAAACGTCTTCCTTTTTACCTTTATATTTCTATAATTAAATAATATTATATATATAACATCCGATTTCTTGATTGTTTCAGAGACAAAGAGAAAAAACAAACTAATCATACTATTCAACATCAGGGTGATGAAGTGATATTAAAATACTACTATAAATATACTATATATGTTGTACTGTTAAAATGTTATATGGAAATATATGTTTTATAAAAATATACATGTTATATATATTTTTTATAAAAATCTATTAAATATATTAAAAATATATAAGTTAATAAGAAAATAATAAGTTTATATCTTGTTTAGTTTTGGATATATATTTTTCCAGCAACCAACACAGAGAATCATACTTATCTTTGTTTTTAATTGGTGTTGAAAAAAGATACTCTGTGTAATACTATGTTTGGATAGCCTGCAGGAAAACGTTCTGCATGTGTTTGAATAAACAACCTACATACAGAATGTTCCACATTTATTTTCCCACTATTTACTCGGAACCTAATGGACGCAAAAATTGCAATAAAATCCATTAATTGGAACTGGGATGATATTGTACGTAAATCTGCCATTATAACACCCTTCGTATAAATAAGCCTGTTACTTGCTGGAAAAAATTGTGGTACAATTTTGAAAAAACAAAGTGGAAGAGAGGGAAAGCGGCTATTTATACGGGGAGAGTTCTAATGACAGAAGTTTATGTACTATATCGCCCCATTTCCACTGGATTTTACTGCAACTCTTTATCTCCATTAGTTTCCGAGTAAATACGTGGGAAAGTAAATGTGGGACATTCTGTATACATTTTAGATATGTATTTGCAATATTAGAGATACGTATCAAATATATAATTTACGTATTGAACACGTATCTGGTATGTAAGGTAAATTACGTTCCAGATACGTACCAATCGCGGACATTTGTCGGTATTAAATACGTATTTAATACATAATCGATATGAACAGCTATGTGTCTGCTATGTAGCAATATTTCAAGTTTTATGTATCTGCTATGTATTTGAAGTGTAAAATGCTGTACGGGTTGCAACAACAATTGTCACACTGAAATCGTACTTTTCAGTTTTCACTGTGTTAATTATGCAAAAATTGACAAAATTATTTGAGTATTAACCAGATTTAGAAATATTGAGCTGCTAAAACAAAAAAAAAAAAGAAATATGTAATTCAATTAATCAAGATTTGGAAAATTGTGATTTTTCAATTTTTTAAAGTATCTTTACAAAACTGTAAAAAATTGCTTTTCCGGCCTGTTGAGCCGTGGTCTTGTGGAATTACTTTCGTACGTTTCGTTCACATTTGCAGTGAACATCTTTAGCGGCGAGGTCGAAGTTTCCTTCGTGATGGCTCGTCATTTACTGACGTTTAGTTATCTTTACAAAAATTTGCATATCGCCTCAGAATTGAATTCTAAACAACTTTTTCAAATAACTTTTTTCGATATCATCTAACCTCACTTTTTGGAGATTCACAGCATATTTTTCATATTTACCGTCATACTAGTGGTCACGTGACGTGTGTCAAAATAAATTTTGGGGTTTCTAGACATGCACCACCTATCCTCCAAAAAAAGATTTAGTATGTTTTAATAATAAAAAAAATCTTATATGTTGCAATATTTATGCAGGTCATTGTATATAAAGTAATCGTTAATTAATAATCTAAACCTGCATTTTATATTTATACCTATCACTGCTGTTCGATTTACGACTAATTCAAATTTTGTATTTCTTTTGAAAAAATGTTGTGACACTTTTGAGGTAAAATCTTTGAAACTAGGGAATTTATAATCGAAATATTATTTTATCTTGTTATTATAATATTAATAAAAACACACTATTACTATAACCAATAAAAAATATTTCTGACGCGACTTCGTTCTAATATCTGGTATAAAAATCGTGGTTTTGAATGCATCCTCGCTATATCCCTTCCATTATTTAATGTCAAAGGAGGAAGCCGGAGCGAATTAAGAAATTGATATGAAATCGTCAGACATCAATTAAATTAAAAAATATAAGCATAACGGAGATATGCTTTACTGATTTCAGTATAACTGGATACCTTAAATATTTTCATGCGATCCATTTTGATACGTTCATTATTATTTGCATACGTGTAAAATGCATAAAAGTGGTAAACCCAGTAATATTGCTATTTATTGTATAATTAACATGTCTTTGGTCTAGTTCCTAGTCGTAGTTAAACTGTAAAATGAAAATACCTTTTAAAACCATTTAATAAGACTACAGTTATTCGAAATACTTCAAACATCAAATAAATTTATTCCTACGCAAAGATAACAAATACATAATAGATGCATTCAACTTCGCACATTAATAAATCCAGCCTAAGCTTTTTTAAAATAACAGACAGCACATCTGTGTTTACACATTTCGAAGCGGCCGGTTAATGCATAGATCTGCCTACTATCCACGCTAAACATGTAGGCTCTATTTTACCATGTAGGTCGTACAATTAGAAAGTGGCGCTGGTGTACACTAGCCGACTTATTTAATGTCGTCGTCTACAATGCAGTGACTATCAAAACTACTCACCATTTGCACAGGTGCGCGTTCGGCTGGCATCGGCTGTTCCAGGTAAATGATTTATTGGGGTATATAGTTGTAAAACCCTCCGCAATTATGTAAATCAGGTAGAAAACTTGGATTATTTAATATCACAAGTAAACGTTGTATACTGGGGTTTTAACGTGCTTTACATTTAAATATCTCTTTCATAATTTGAACCCAATTGAATCTTAAAACTTAAACTCACATAGAAACAAATAAACTTTTGGTACTCATAGTAAATCGTGTATTAATTGTTTTAAAAACGTAAGAATAGCAAACAACCGAGGAAGACTTCATAAAACTATTGCTTCAACAAATATTAGCTATTCTAAGCGTTTATTAATATCTATTTCTTTAAATGAAGATTTCAATAATATTTAATTATTAACATTTACTATTGCAGGACCCACCTACGTGTAAGTAACTCTGCATAATTGCTATTCATAAGAAAATAGAAACTACATTTGGCCTACTGATATTATTTATTTAAGTAAATATGCTAATTCTAATCAACATAAAATCTAATAAACAAACTAATATTGGAACTATTACTAGCTGCTTTTATATCACAGAATATTCCCACCCTTCCATATTTCTTGAATTGCACTTGTAATTATTTATGCGTAGTGCCATACAATAATCTTTTTAAAGCGATTTTGTTAAATGAAGGGATATACGCCTTAATTGTAATAAACAACAATTTTAATAAAGTACATCAATTATCATATTACTGAGAATAAAGTTTTGTTTTTGAAATTTTAATACCCAAACAATTACAAAACTCGGCCGTTTCCTATAATTACAATTAATCATCTATGTAATCCAACGACGCCTAGTGTTTTTTGAATGATGAGATCATATATCTACATGATGGTGTTTAGTTGAGCAATAAATTTTTAAAAACATTTTGTTGATATTTGTTTTAATTTTTTTTTGCAGATTTATGTATTTTTTTATATATTTATATAATATAAACAAATACATAAATCAACACAAAGACAAAATTATTAAGAATATTAGAAGAAATATGATTATATATAGTTACATTTTAAAAATTCTATCCCAGATAACACGTAAGCTTACGACAAGCTTGCCACTTGCTTAACTTTACCTTGTCCAGACAAGCTTAACAGTAAAAGGTTAATGCTGGGGTTAATGAAAGGTTGCCACAAAGTTATTATATCATGGTACGATGACTTCGTGTATTTCCGGAGTGATTCGGCGTCAATCGTTTATCGAGTATTGATTTTTTTTGGTTTAACCGCCATTCCGCTATTCTGTCATCGACCGCCATTGTTTATTGTGTCCAGTTGTGTCGTACGCGTTTGAGCTGTTTCAGTGTATAATAGTTTAAAACATCATTCATGCAAAAGTAAGTATTACCTAAGTTTATATCTTTTACTAGATATGCGTTGTTGCGTCAAGAATATCAATAGTTTATAATTCTAACCGATGAACCGAATTGTGTCTTTGTACAGAGAAAACAAATGCAGATGTGCGTGGTCAGACTCGGTATAATATTTTCTACTAATTTCCATTTGATTTACTACTGTACCATGTATATTTACCGTTCCTTGCGAATACCGTAGTAAACGACACTTACAATAAATAAAAAAGAACATGTATTAAATTGCCCCAACTATTGCATATAATTCTAACCTAATTTTCTACACCATAGGCGCAAAAGCCAATGCACTTACATAGTTTAAACAGTTATAGTTTATATTTGCTAGCTAGCTAGCTTGTAGTATAATTTGATTTTATATAATTCAGAAATTATGAATAATTAAATGTTTGAGGTTTTTTTCAGTTTTAATGACAGTGTAATAGGATTTTTCAATAAATTCAAAAATATACATATAAATTCAGTGTTATAATTAATAAGAATATTATATATATAAATTTGTATCTCTTATTTCAAGAAATCATTCTAATGTTATTAAATATTTTTTAGGAACCGATTACAGTAATGAGTGTCACCAAATTAAATTATACCAAGGCGTAATGTGGAAGGTCTTAGAAGATTTTTCTTTCATAGCAGAGTGTTTAGAAACTAAAATGGATACGGTTTTAGGTTTGGCCCAACAGACTGCCGCAATACAACAGGCATTATATAGTAACTAATAAGGATTAAGAGGAGAATCAATTTCATAACTTATGAAATTCTTTTTCAGCGAGTATAGAAGCTTCTATGATATTAGTAAACCATCAAATAGTTGAAAACTCTTCTTGGAGAAAAAAAAGTTGGTGAGTAATTGATTTTATTTAAACTATTACCTGTTTTTTTTTTTTTAAGTCCGAAACCATGTTCATTTATTGAATTAATTCCAACAAAAAATTTACAGATTCGATATTTGATATCAACCCATGGAAGGAACGTTAGGAGTCCTAAAAAAGCCACTAGAGGACAATATTGCGGCAAATCATTCTCTAACAGGGAAAAGCTTAAACAACCCTTTCCAGAAGACTGAAATGCTTAAAATTATTTTTGGTGAGTTTTTTATTTAATAACCACTAAGTATAGTAAAAATAAGGTAGTTTGTATTTTGTAGTAACGGGGGAAACAGTTACTTTTCATAATATCCACGACGACTTGTCGACTCTTGGGAAACTGATAGCCGTTTCCCTTGTCTTCCCATCTATGGTATTGTTTATTTTTTAATAGTTGTCCTTTTTTATTACAGAGAATCGCGCAACACGATGGCAACGGAAAATAGATATATGTGTTGTTTCTATATAAATATAAAAACGCAATCTAAATATGTATATATAAATATGTAGAAGTTTTTTTTTTTATTAAATACTGAAATTCTAATTTTATTTGAATGAATTTTACTTGATGCAAACAGATGTGATTTTGAAAACAATTAAAATATTTTAGGAGACGATGGGCGGCATGCGAAAATAATAAAAAGAACGCAAATTATATCTAATTTACTAAAATTCTCTCTGAGTTTTGTTTAGTAATAATTTTGTAAAAAACATTTTTGGAAACACTTGGAAGTTACATAAAGTTTATTTGTACGAAATTTATTTTGGTTTCAGTTTGCTGGTTATATCTTCCCTTAAAATATTTTAGTAATTTTCAAAGTCACATGAAGAAGAGGTCATATATCCAACTCCTTTTCTTGACTATAACCAAGCTTTAGAGAAAGCTTATACAAACCTTGATAAAAGTTTACAACAATCAAAACAAAATAGGAATTGGATATTAATTTCTTCATTTTCTTGGTTTTTAGGTCAAAAATATGGAAATGTACATTAATAAGGACGTTTCACTTTGATATCAAAAGCTTTTTCAAGTATACATATAAAAATATAACTTATAAATGGTGTAAATTATAAGTAAACTGTTTAATAAATGATAAAATCATAATTCTTCATAGTAAACAATGTTTTGTTTATTAAATAAAAAAAATGTATACCATTTATAATTTATATTTTTACATATATCTTGAAAAAGCTCTTGAAATTAAAACGAAACGTCCTTAATGTACATTTCTATGTTTTTATGACCTAGAAACCAAGAAAAAGAAGAAATTAATATCCAATTCCTATTTTGTTTTGATTGTTACAAACTTTTATCAAGGTTTGTACAGGCTTTCTTTAAAGCTTGGCTCAACATTGTCATTCCAACCTTGTCATATGCTTTTACAGACAACCTTATTAGAACCTTGCCATGGTAACCTTGTCACATGCTTTTACAGATAAGCTTAACCTGTAACCTTGCTTTGGAAAAACCTTGTCCTGTGTCAACTAGCAAGCTTGTCATAACCTTGCAGCAAGCTTGCACCCTTGCCATAACAAGCATGTTGACAAGCTTTTTACCTTGTCGGAACAATCTTTAAAAAGGCTTGTATAAACCGTAAATTGTTATCTGGGATAAATTTCCAAATGGATTCATTCAAATATTTTTATTTTTGTAAAAATAATAACATGAGTCTATATTGATTTTTTTTTTTGCATATTTATGTATTTTTTTTTACATATTTATATATTTATTTTAATAATAATTTTGTGTTGCAAGTATTTCCTTCTCATTCTGAAATTAGGAACAATAGGAGTATGTAGTTTTATTGATCATTTAAATTCATTCATCATATAAATATTAAAAAAAAAGTTTTTAAAAATGTATTGCTCTACCATGTAGGTATATGAGCTCGTTATTCAGCAAAATTTGACTCGCTGGATTACACAGAGGATGTATACTAATTGTCGTAAGCGGCCGAGTTTTATAATTGCCGCAGATTGAAATGAATATAAAGAATTAATGAATTTGTAATTTGGCTATTGAAATTTCAAAGAAAAGTTTTATTTTTAGTAATGTGATAATAATTTATGTAGTTTATTAAAATTTTCCCTTAATACAGTTGCCCCAGTAAATCGCATTATTTAACAAAATGAATGATCTGCAGGACACGTGTGATTTTCTTAGGAACAGGAATTTTACGGCATTTCTTATCTGTGTGTAATTATCATAATAATATTTATTGAAACTAAAGGTAATGAACTTATGAAGTGTTACTCTCTTGTTTTCTAATACATTTCAACACACAACTTGTGTTCAAACCACAATATTAAAGGTTTGCTTTAGATATTAAATAATCTTAGATCTACCTGATTTGCATAACTGGGAAGCGTTTTACAACTGTATACCCCAACAAATCATTTACCTGGAACAGCCGATGCCAGCCGAACGCGCACCTGTGCAAATGATGAGTAGTTTCGATAATCACTGCACTGTAGACGGCGACATTAAATAAGTCGGCCAGTGTACATTTAGATGTAGGTTATAGGGAGCTTCAAAGTTAAGCTATCATTTTTATTATTAAATTTATCTCTATGCTAATACTGATATTACAAATATTTAGCTGAAGTCTCAAATAATAAGATTGTGATTTACTTACAACAGCTTCATTGCCCTCACTAAAGTCTCTTTGGTCATAATGGCTGTGCCAATCAATACAAGCTGGTTGCACGTAGTCGAGAAAATCAAATCCAGTATCCACTTCTAACAAAACGAAAGCGCTCGCAACATTGAAAGTGTCATTAAAGGGAAATATTGCCTTTTTAAGCTGTAAAGAGATAAATTTGAAATTACTCCCAGTACGACGATTAGAGATCGGAGATCTCTCATCTTAAGAATACTTACTTTCCTAATTTGTGACGATTCCTTCTTCCTGTGTATGTTACTATAATGCTTACCGGCGATGATTGTCAAGTTTGATGTAGCCGCTTGTAATTCCAATTTTCCATAGCCGGGTTTGTTGAAACACGCTACAGCTAATAAGGCAAATTGTAAATATCAGAGCGTATTTGAGGAGTGACGTTCCAAAACGCTGTTTCTGGCAAAGTTCGAGTTTTTAGGTAAACATGGTGTCAGATGCTTTACAACGAAACGCTTTTAATGCATTGAAGGCACGGTTTCAAAACGCTGTAATTCTTATAGCATTTCGTAGGGGAAATTGAAGCTACATTTCAAAGCGCAGTATTCGGGTACATTTATTCGTTTCAAAACGCAGTTTTTGTTTTTAACATTGCGTCACATGCTTTGTGTGCCTGGTTGTTTGTGAAATGGTAAAATGGTGCTATTGTTTTCTATTTATAATGAATGAGGGTGAGATTGTCGTGAAGACTAGATCTGTAGGATCTAGAAAAACAGCAAAAGTACTACATACAAAACAACGTGAAAAGCAACGTGTCTTAAGTTACCAACGCTTTTCGTGGTATCCCATAAGCGTCGATTTAGGCGCTTTAATTCAGCGTTTGGTTCATCCCACAGCGCCAGTTTTGCTTATGATACCGAAAATCGTCATCTTTTTCATACCTTGGATCGGCAGCATAGGTGGAGTTTGAACGTGTTTGGAGGCATTATAGGCGATCATGTAATTGGTCCACATTTCTTCAATAGACACCTCAATGGAAACGAATTTCTAAGCTTCCTTAAGAGGGACTTTTGTGCCCTTTTGGAAAACATTTCCTTAAATATTAGAAACCGGATGTGGTTTCAACTAGACGTGGCTCCTGCCCATTTCAAACGGTCCGTCAGAAACTACCTTGATAGAAAATTTCCTAATAGGTGGATCGGAAGAGATAACACCAAATATGATGAGGAATGTTGAAAGAACATTTGAAGAAAGAGCTATGTTGTGCATTGGAGAAAATGGCAATTATGTTGAATGCTAGTGCCTTTTCGTTTATTTTATTGCGTTTTTTTTTCCTTTATTTTATAGATACATACAAAAATCCCTTGTTATTACCTTTTTATACAAAAATATTTACTCTTGTTTTGCTTAGTTTGTATATTCTTCTTAGCGTTTATGATATTCAGGTGAATTATGAAAAATAAAGTTTCTTCGAATAGTAAAATTAATTAAATAAATCAATGTAAACATACACCGGATGTTCCATTTAAAATAACAAAGTTAGGGACGAGTAAAATTCACAAAGTTTGTTCGCCAGCAACTAAATCATATTAGCTCTTTCTTGCAACGAGTATGCTTTCGTGGTACTGACGGGATGCAAGGCGAATTGACACATTTAAAAAAAATCACCAGCTACCTAGATTAAATTAAGGTAATGACAATTTACTTAAACCACCTAAAAAAATCCAAATAACTAGTGGAGATAGGTATAGGGAGTCCTAATATACGGTTTTCATTTCACTTCTCTAAATTAATTCGTTTCCGAGATACCAAACTTTCTTTGCAACATTGCTTTTTTAAACAAATTGAAATATCTCATAAACTATAAAAATTAGGGAACCTTAAATAAATTGTTCTAATTTTTAGTGTACACCAGCGACACTTTCTAATTGTACGACCTACAGCGTAAAATAGAGCCTATATGTTTAGCATGGATAGTAGACGGATCTATGCATTCATTGCCGTCTTCGAAATATATAAACACAGATGTGCGGTCTCTGTGTTTTAAATGTAAAGAAGAAGGCAGTAAGTAAACATAGAAAAACATTGAAATCATAAAATAGAGGCAAATAAATACATCAAAGGCGCATACTTATGCTTGCCGACTTACATCGTTTAGCACAATTCGAAGTTTTTCAGTTGCTTACCTTAAATATAATATTGTAATATGAACAGATGTTGTTTTCTTTACACATCCCTACAGCTTTACTAAATATGTTTGTGTTTTTTAATCAATTGATTCATAATATTGTTTTCATATCTATTTTTAAAACGCCGCGGCTTCGTTTTTCGATATTAACATAATGAAAATTAATATATATAGGGTAACCGGCATAAATATTGCAACATATGGGATTTTTTTATTATTATTAAAATATTAATAATTTTTTTTTTTGGGATAGGTTGTGCATGTTTGGGAACCCCTAAATTTATTTTGACATACGTCAGGTGACCACTAGTTTGGCGATAAATTTAAAAAATATGTTATGAATTTCCAAAAAGTGAGATTAAATGACATGATGTCCAAAAAAGTTATTTGAAAAAGTTGCTTGGAATTCAATGCTGAGGAAGTTGCTTGGAATTCAATTCTCAGGCTGTGTGCAAATTTGTGTGAAGATATTTGAAAAAAAAATGAAAATCACAATTTTTTCAAATATTGTTTAATTGAATTACATATTTCCATTTTTCTCGTTTTTAGCAGCTCAACAGCAGTAGTATATCTAAATCTGGTTGATACTCAAACAATTTTATCAATTTTATCAATATGTAATTCAATTAATCAAGATTTGGAAAATTGTGATTTTTCAATTTTTTCAAGTATCTTTACAAAACTGTAAAAAGTTTTTCCGGGCTGTTGAGCCGTAGTCTTGTGGAATTACTTTCGTACGTTTCGTTCACATTTGCAGTGAACATCTTTAGCGGCGAGGTCGAAGTTTCCTTCGTGATGGCTCGTCGTTTAGTGACGTTTAGTTATCTTTACAAAAACTTGCATACCGCCTCAGAATTGAATTCTAAACAACTTTTTCAAATAACTTTTTTCGATATCATGTCATCTAACCTCACTTTTTGGAGATTCACAGCATATTTTTCATATTTACCGTCATACTAGTGGTCACGTGACGTGTGTCAAAATAGAATTTGGGGTTTCTAGACATGCACCACCTATCTCCCAAAAAAAGTTTTAGTATGTTTTAATAATAAAAAAAATCCTATATATTGCAATATTTATGCAGGTCACTGTATATAAAGTAATCGTTAATTATTAATTTAAACCTGCATTTTATATTTATACCTATCACTGCTGTTCGATTTACGACTAATTCAAATTTTGTATTTCTTTTGAAAAAATATTGTGAGACTTTTGAGGTAAAATCTTTGGAACTAGAGAATTTATAATCGAAATATTATTTTATCTCGTTATTATAATATTAATAAAAACACACTATTATTATAACAAATAAAAAATATTTCTGACGAGCGTAGAAATTCGTTCTAATATCTGATACAAAAATCGTAGTTTTAAATGCATCCTCGCTATATCTCTTTCATTATTTAATGTCAAAGGAGGAAGCCGGAGCGAATTAAGAAATTGATAAGAAATCGTCAGACATCAATTAGATTAAGAAATATAAGCATAACGGAGATATGCTTTAGTGATTTCAGTATAACTGGATGCCTTAAATGTTTTCTTGCGATCCATTTTGATACGTTCATTATTATTTGCATACGTATAAAATGAATAAAAGTAGTAAACCCAGTGATATTGCATTTATTGCATAATTAACATGCCTTTGGTCTAGTTCCTAGTCGTAGTTCAACTGTAAAATGAAAATACCTTTTAAAACCATTTAATAAGACTAAGTTATTCGAAATACTTCAAACATCAAATAAATTTATTCCTGCGCAAAGATAACAAATATATAATAGATGCATTCAACTTCGCACATTAATAAATCCAGCCTAAGCTTTTTTAAAATAAAAGACAGCACATCTGTGTTTACAGATTTCGAAGCGGCCGGTTAATGCATAGATCTGTCTACTATCCACGCTAAACATATCGGCTCTATTTTACGCTGTAGGTCGTACAATTAGAAGTGTCGCTGGTGTACATTTCAAAAATGCCATAAAATACAGGGCGTTCCATTAAGAAAAACATAAACTTTGATGTATGCTAAATTTTGGAAACACCCTTGTATATTGCACATTATATTTTATTGTAGATCTAATCCCCTACATATATCCCAATATATAAACATTTCAAAAATTCTTGCCATTTGACTACCAGAGACCACGGCGTTACCGCTGTTACACCCTGTATATGCGGTACAAATCCATACATTCATTTATGGAATTACATGGAATGTAAGTACAATCTTTAACAAATCAAATGCGAATTGAAGCTCGACAATCGTCCATTATTAATGTAAGCAAACTACAAGTACTGCGTACCGAGCAATGCGTAACTCAGAATTGTTTGCAATGAATTTTTAATTACTATTCATTGTGCTGTAGCTTCGATTGCATTAATATTTGAAGATTTGTGGAGCTTAGATTGATGGTACATTGTAAGCAGTTGTGTAATCTAGGTTAGACGTCCGTTTACCGTTATCGGAATCAATCCGAATCGCCCACCACTAATCTACATATTTTGAAATGGTTATCTTATAACAAAATATTGTTACGTGCCTGCTAAAACGTGATATGCTGAAATAATAGTCCCAGAGCATTTCAATTCCTCGTTTACATCATAAACGGCCGCCAACCACGGATATTTGTTTTTTGCTGTTGACCGACCGCAATCTATAAACAAGTAAAAAAAAAAAAACATTTGAAATCACAAAATATGGCGGAAGTAACAAGTTAAAACTCAAAATGTGTAGGTGTACAAGGAGCATAAACTACTTAAATGAAAAGCGTATCAAGTCATCTAAAATTGGCATTAGATAGCTTCATCATAAATAGAATAGAATTTTTTATGCGATCACAAAATGCTATGAAGGTAGGGCAATATGGATTTAGTAAGGGTAAATCAAACGTAGAATAGTTTCTAAAAAACAAAATTTTGTTAAAACGATCAGGTTAGAACAAGTAGGCAAGATACAGTACGATTATACTGTTAGGGCCGCTTTACAGTTCGCAATTTTTCGTATTGCCTGCAATAGAATTGCGAGCAATACAAATAGCGCATGCGAATTCAATGGATTTCGATCAGCTGTATGCAATCTTATTGGTGTTGCACGGATTAGAACGTGTTCTAATATTGTGTTGCGCGCAATTCTATTGCAGGCAATACGAAAAATTGCGAACTGTAAAGCGGCCTTTAGATATTAAAGGTGCTTTTGATAATGCCTGGTGGCCAAAAATTAAAGTACAATTGAGTAAAAGTTGCCCAGGTAATTTAGTTAGGCCGTTCGTCCACCGAGAAAAACCAAAAGGAGGCAACCGATCGGTTAAGGCCAAGCAACCAATCTCATAAGCGACGATTACATTTAAAACTGTATTTGCTCGTCCACCGTCGTGCAATATATCGTTGTTGCCACGGTGGACGAGCAAATGCAGTTTTAAATGTAACGGTTGCTTGTGAGATTGGTTGCTTGGTCGTAAGCGATCGGTTTCCCCATTTTGGTTTCCTCTGTGGACGAAAGGCCTTTAGGCTTCGTCCGTAAAATTCGAAATTAACAGGGGACCAGTGGCGGTTTCTGTATAGGAGCACATGAGCACGTGAACCCCCTAAACAAATCGTCGACTACAAACTAATAAAATCTATTACTCGATCTTAATATATTCGTGAAATATAACGCAGCGAAACGAATAAACGAGGCAACGTTGAATAGACGGCTTCATTTAGAAATATATATGTATTTAACTTGTTTGATGTTATTTAGAGATAATTATTTCGTAAGAAAACATATGGTGATGGAATTTTATTATTTAATATTAATGTTACTTGTTAGTGCTGCTTTGATATTAGTTACTTACTTGGATTTATGCTCGCGAGTATTAGTTTAGCAATAGATAATATGCAGTCAGCCTCCTCAGTTTTGGGATAATGTGATTTTCACATATTTATTGACTACACTATTATTGATGTATTAATTACTATTGTTGTTTAATATTCTTAAATATGGTATCACTATAAAGTTTTCTTTTATCTATAAAAAATTACCAAAACCAGGTTTAAGATTATTTATAAAATTCTTAAATAAAGCAATTAAGTTCGCAAAGAAATTATTTATTTTATGAACCCTCTGTTTATTGTATTTTCAGGAAATATATCTTAGCTATCGCCTATGTAATCTGACGTCGTTGTCTATTTCCTTGAAATATGGCCAGCACTGGGTCTCTTTACAAACTGTCTTTATGTAGCATTATTACCAATTATAATACCATATTAATACCATTTATTTATTAACAAATATTTAAAATATTATTGGATTTATAATATGTAACAAACATTGTAAGAAAGCATATTGTTCGTCAATTTCAGTTAGTGCTAAAATATTTATTTTTGAATTTGATACATTTAATACTTTTTCGTTGCTATTGTCTGAAACTGTGTTACAGACCAAAAGTGTTAGCTATATTTCCAATAAAATGGAACGACATTGGATTACACAGGCGATAGCTAAGATATATTTCTTGAAAATACAATAAACGGAGGATTAATAAAATAAATAATTTATTTGCGAAATTAATTGCTTTAAAAATGTTGTAAATAATCTTAAACTGTTTTTGGTAATTTTTTAATATATAGAAAAATATTTTGTAGTAATACAATATTTAAGAATACTAAACAACAACAATAATAAATACATCAATAGTAGTGTAATTAATCAATGTAAAAATCACATTGTTCAAAAACTCAGGACGCTGATTGACATATTGTCTATAGCCAACGTATTACTTGCGCGCATATATCAAACTAAGTAATTAATATCATAGTAATAGGTAATATGATTTTAAAGTCTCATCGCCATATGTTTTCTTAAAAAGAGAATTATCTCTACATAATATCAAACAAGTTATACAGAAAAAATATATGTATTTCTAAATGTGCCGTCTACTCAAGAGGCCTTTTAGTTGTTATGTATTTTTTTTTACATTAATATTTCCGTATCCGGTATTTCTAATGAAACGCCGCCACCGAAATTCCAATGTATTTATTTAATATATAAATCTATTTCTCTATATGTTTTTATATTTCCGTTTAAATTTTTAGTCTTTACCTTTGATCGCAATAATACACACAAAAAAGTGATTTATGGCTTTGATAAGTGCATATATCATACTGAAAGCTGCATTTACACCCAAGAAATTTTAAAATTCACGATTGCTGGTGTCCCGATTTTTCCTGTGAGAAGTGTACATCGCGAGCAAGCGACCGACGACGGAGCACGTGCGCCGAGTGGGCAGGACTACGTTGATTTTATCCAATGCCTAGCCGCATAAAGGACGTAGCGGAAGTGGGGAGGGGTACGGCAGATTCCATATGAACGGTGCACAAATTGACTGTGCTCCTGTGCTCGCTTTCGTTGCGTTCTCAGATCACGTTAACAAATCGATCGACATCAACGTCCAGATATCGTGTTTTACGGATAAACTGTATTATATATGTTTTGTTTATGAATGACTCACCGTTCACAGGTCGTAACTACTATAAGAATTAATACTGTTTGTTAGTGACAGTTTTATAATGAAACCAAGGGTGCGTAATTATTTTAATTTATTAAATATCATACTGCTGTAGTTTTTTATTAAAAGAAAACAATTATCTGAATAAACTTCTTAATTTAATGTTATTTTCATTTTAAAGTTGTTTTGATATTTTAGGATAACGGTGTATTTCTTTATACTTTAAGTTTTAACAGAATTTTCGTGACTATATATAACACTATATTATTTATTTCACTATTGCTATATTTTTACGTATTGGACGGATTTTTTTCCAGGTTTTTTGTTTGTTTTCTGGCTCTCTGCTTCGTACGTGCGAGCGAGAGAGCCAGTGTGATGTAGATATCGGGGTGGCTCACGTGTGTTGTTTTCTTTTGCTTGGAATTTAAAAATTTTAATATATTAATCTATTAATTTGTTGCTGATATTAAGCTAGTGCTCAATGTTTAATCACACTCGCGCAGTTTAGATGAGTAATTAATACAGGTCCGTATTAAATTTAATTTTATATTTTAGTTTTAGGTATAAGAAGATTTTCAAAGAATTGTAGATGATAAAGTTGATATAATTAACACAATAATCATGGTTGTAACAATTTAAATACTTAGTGTTAATTTATAAATATCTTAAATTTAACTTTGTAAAAAAAAGGAAATTAGACAATATATTTGTTAAAAAAAAAACTATCTATTTTATTTAAAACACTGATTTAAATTTTCGTTTTAGGTACTTCATCTACAGCAATACGTTTATTAAACCCGCGCACATAAAATCACGAACTTAAACTCGTAAATCTTTAACTGTTCCCAAAAAACGTACATTTCCCTCAAAGATACAAATAATAATTGATTTTTTTAGAAAAACAAAAATAAATTGGCAACAGCGCAGCCGCAGTTAAAAACTACACGCCGCATCGTTAAATCCCTCTGCAGAAAGCCAACAAAGCAAAGCTACCACTAATGCGCTTTGGTGCAGCCGACAAACAAAAAAGAATATATATAGTACGTAAAAAAAGTAATGAAATGAAATATACAGTACGTAAAAAAGATAATGAAATGCACACAAAACAAGCAAAGTAGTATTGTAAGTAAACACTAAACAATATATAAATAAGAATTATGGATGCGAACAGTTTTACTGTGCAATATTTGAAAGACAATTTGGTTATGAACAAAAAATTAAAATTAAAAGTATGGGCAGACCAAAATCAAAACTTATTTTGACGCAAACTACAAAGGGCAAATTTAGAGACTTTACAAGAAAATGGAAAAAGGACATGTACGACAAAAATGATTGGATTTTAGTTAGAAATTTGCATGTTCTTGATTTTGTGAACACCCTGCGTTTCCGATCACGAGCCGCCACTGCAGGGGACTAAGACAAGGTGACCCCTATCGGCGACACTGTTTAGTTTACTATTGGAAAAAAATTATAACAGACGCAGACATGTTAAAAAGGAAAACTATATGTTGGCATTAACAATATACGATGGTAACATTGTAATGTATGTTCCCGCGTAATGCAGCGTATGTCTCGTGTACACATTAATGTAACGTTCGTTTTCTCGTGAATGAATATACGTATAATTTTATTAGACTGTTTTCTCTGCAAAACAACACAAGATTAATAACAGGTCATGGGCCCAGACACTCAAGATACGCGAGTAATTAAGTGTTGTTGCGAATAGTAAAATAAAAATTCACCGAAGTACGTAATTCTAACCTTGTGTAAAGTGAAAAAGGCAACATGAGTCTGCAGAGCACAGTCGAGAAATTAAAAGGTACCGAAAATTATTCTTCATGGGCATTTGAAGTTAAAGCATACCTAGAACGTGAAGGTTTGTGGAGTTGTGTGACGGGTAAGGAAACCGACAAAACGACCTCGAAAGCTCTGGAATAAATATCACCGTTTCAAATATTAAAGTGAAACTTTTGCAAGATATCAAGAACATGACACCTTCCGAAACTGCTTTGCTATCAAAGAGCAAACCGATAGTTAAAACCAAAGGTCCGAGATGCTACAATTGTAATGGTTATGGGCACATAGCAAAACACTGTAAAAAGGAAAAGAAAAAATTCAGCAAAATACCACTGAAATGCAAAATCACGTATTAGTTGCCAATAATACTAAATTATCTGTAGAGGCTACTGGAGATGTACTACTAAAGTTAAAATGTCAGAATAGCACCAGTGAGATCCTTATTAAGGATGTGCTTTATGTGCCAGATCTATGTGCAAACTTATTATCAGTAAGTAAGATCATTGAGAAAGAAAACACAGTAAAATTTAGAGGAAATGCTTGTAACATATTTAACCAAAACGGACAGCAAGTTGCATCTGCCTCACAAGTTTGAAATATGTTCAGACTGGACAATGTTCAAAACACTGAGTGTAGTTTTGCGGCAAGGTCGCAAGAAGACATTGAACTCCGGCATCGAAGACTTGGCCATTTGAATACAAACAGCTTGATGAAACTGAGGAACAGTATGGCAAATGGTATTCAATTCGAAGAGAACGAGCTGGCATCTTGTATAAGTTGCATTAAAGGTAAGCAAACCAGATTTCCTTTTGTAAGTAGTCACGAGACAAAATCGAAACATTTATTGCATCTGGTGCATACTGATCTTTGTGGCCCAATGGAATATTTCCTCACATTCATTGACGACTACAGTAGAAAGACATTTATTTATCTAATTAAAAACAAAAGTGAAGTCAAAACAAAATTTGAAGAATTCAAAGCACTTTCCGAAAATCAAACTGGACAAAAAATCAAAATTTTGCGATCGGACAATGGTCTTGAATATTGCAATAATGAATTGAAGAATCTTCTACACAAGTACGGAATAATTCATCAGACAAGTGCGCCGTATTCCCCGCAACAAAATGGTCTCGCTGAGCGAATGAATCGCACTATTGCGGAAAAGGCAGGAACCTTACAGTTTGACTCTTTACTCAAGAACAATACCTGGGAACTTGTGATTTGCCAGTTAACAAAAGGCCAATTAATTGCAAATGGGTCTTTAAGGCGAATCTGGACGTCCAAGTGTGCGACAGGGATAAATATATCGGAAAAGTATTCCGCGTTTTTTGGGAAAACGGTACGACCGATTTTGAAATTTTAAACTGTATTTGTCTTAAAATAATGTTTGAAATTGCGCCAACGTTTTAATTTTTTTATTTTCTATGTATTTGAATTTTTAAATGTTGTAAGTTTGTTATTAAAAACAATTTCTAAAGTCGGCTCAACGGCGCATTTGAAGATCAATGTCTTAATGACAACAGTTTTTTAATTTTTGAATTTGGACTAATAATAACGCCCGAAGCAGAAATATTCATTTTTCTTTTTTCCATCAAATGCCGACCGGCCGCCGCCGGCTTCTATCGTAACCTAACGCACAGACCGATGTTTGTTTTGAGGACGTATCTACGTACAGATGGTCTGCTATGGCATCACGTAAGGCATAAATATAAGGATATTCAATTCTGCTTTCAGTACTGTCTTTTTGTGTATTTTACACAACCCAACCTACTTCCTACCTATGTTTTAAATAAGTGGGAAATTCTTAAAATGTGTAAATGTTAATAGATAATGTATCTACTTTTTAGTAACGAGTCACAATTATAAATACTAAACCACTTCAATAATTTCCTTGATGCCAATGGTATTACGAAACAGAACATGCATAAAATGCAAATAAAAAACTGCACACAGCCATTTTTTCGACTGGGTAAAATGTACCTATAAATTACAATTTCTTTTATATCTGCTTAGATTACATACCTTGTATCATAGTCATTTATATTGACCGCCCTAGAATTATTTTTGGATTTTGGCGCACTGAAATACGCAATGACAAAGTAATAAAATGTCTAGGTAAGTAGATATGGAACTTACATTTTGTACAATGGAATATTAAATCTTAGAAGAAGCCTTTTTTCATTTCGCGCTGATACGAAGATGCTTTCGCCTTTTGACGAGTATCTTTTATCCATTTTTAGATAATGCGGTTTGCTACTTGTAAGAAAGTAATTATTCTTCATACAATAACTACAGTGTTAAGTCAGTTCCAGAGAAAAAACTTTAGAGGTACTTGACCACAGGTGTGCGATGTCTGTGTGTGTGTTGAGTGAGGTTTGTATGTTTGTGACAGTGTGTGGCACCCTGACTCATTTATCACAAGTTACCCTATAGGAAGTTGTATTGTAAATTCACAGATACAGGTATAGAATAACACTCAATGAAACGTAGCGAATACTCTAGACAATCTTAGCAATTGATTTTGGCACATATAATATAGAAGGCAAACAATTCATACCATTCAAAAATACAAGAGGTATCTTTCTTTTCGATCTGACTATCGCTTGAGGTTTATTCCTGCAATCACGTGTTCTACAAATGCTCTTCATATTTGTGCATACCTCGATATAATTCAGTTTTTGGAAAACAGCAGTTACTCAATTTACAAAATAAGTCACTGATTCTACTGATTCATAGTACGGATTATATTATCAGTGCTATAATTATGTATTTCTGAATTAATAGTATTCTTTGTAGCCTAGTAAATCAAATAAAATTACTCATAGTATCTTATTAATTTGCATTTTAATTTTGATTTTTCTAAAAGAACCATACGAAATAGTGTATACATTTAAGTTCATATGACAGACTAACTAATGTTTTGAAAGGATCTGATTACTCGAACCAGTTTCATTTCTGTAGCGCACTCAATTCGACGAGTGTGCTACCGTCCTAGTTATGGTTGTCCCGGCGGACGAGATCAAAGAGAAAACGCATTTTCCTCTTTCGGACGCTATTTGCTATCAGAAAGAAGTGAAAAAAAATGTTTTAGTATTAGTAAGGACCGCTGAACCGTCGCCCTTGACCACTTTTTTATTTTTCCTTTTTGGAAACCAAATAGAACCAAACAAAAAATTTAAAAAAGAAAATTTAAAAAAATAACGTTGGCGCAATTTTAAATACTGTTTTCAAAACGATCTTTTTATCAAATTTAGAATATTTTGATTGGTATGTCTAAAAACAGCGGAAAAAATCCGCGCCATCTACTGGAAGAGAATCTCATTAAAAGGCCGTCCAGATTCGCCTTAAAACAAAGAGAGATGCTACAGGCAAGATTTACAAGTACAACGCACGACTGGTAATAGAAGGATGTGCACAAAAGAGAGGGATAGATTATAGTGAAACTTATTCTCCTGTTGTGCGTTATAATTCAATGAGATATCTTTTTGCACTAGCTGCCAAATATGATTTGGACATTAATCAAATGGACGCAGTGACAGCCTTCTTGCAAGGCGATCTTGATGAAGAAATTTATATGTTACAACCAGAATATTTGAATACTGGTAACAAAGTGTGTCGCTTAAAAAAAAACAATTTATGGGTTGAAGCAAGCAAGTAGATTGTTGAATTTACAACTAGATCAAGTTCTATTAAATATAATCTTGTACGTCGCAAGCAGATCCATGTATATATTATAATATATCAGAACAAAACATGTTATTTGTGGCAATATATGTGGATGACATTTTAATATTTTCAAATGACAAACATACCACTAACAATTTGAAAGCATATTTATCGCAAAGATTCCAAATGAAGGATATGGGAGAAGCGATATTCTGTCTAGGAATGCAGGTAACGAGGGACAGGAAAGCTGGAAAACTATGGCTGGACCAAGAGTTGTATACAAGAGAAATTTTAAATCGCTTTGGCATGGAAGGGTGCAGTTCGGTGACAACTCCACTAGACCCAAATCAAAAAATGGTCATGGCCTCAAAAACCGCAGAGGATACAAAAAAAATGATGTTTTTAAGTCAATTGACTAGACCTGACATTAGCTTTGCTCTATCAAACTGTCTAGATTTAATAACAACCATGATGAGTCTTACTGGGAAGCAGTCAAGCGAGTATTTAGATACCTGGAGGGAACCTTAGATGCAAAATTGGAATTCAGAAAAAATGCTGATTCGGAAATTATTGGATACTGCGATGCAGATTGGGCTGGCGATGTTACAGACAGAAGATCAGTTACTGGATACATATACACCGTTCAAGGAGGTGCAATTTCATGGTGCACAAGAAGGCAACAAACAGTAGCCTTATCTACCACGGAGGCAGAGTATATGTCCCTAACAACAGCTGGTCAAGAAGGACTTTGGTTAAAGCGTTTACAAAAGGAATTATTTCCTGATGCAGAGGATCATATATTAATTTATTGTGACAATCAAAGTGCTATCAGTCTGGCATTAAATAACGGCTTTAATCAAAGAACCAACCATATTGATGTCAAACACCATTTTATTAGAAATTTAGTTAACAGTAAAGAAATCACGTTGAAATATCTGAATAATCTCTCTCTTAAAAACAGATGAAATGGTTGCAGATTTTTTAACTAAAGCCGTATTTACTAAAAAAACACGTTTTTTGTAATAAAGCAGTACGTATAAATGTTGGAAATAATTGTTAATATAGTTTTAGTGGGGGTGTTAAAAAGGAAAACTATATGTTGGCATTAACAATATATGTTGGTAACACTGTAATGTATGTTCCCGCGTAATGTAGCGTATGTCTTGTATTGTATACACACTAATGTAACGTTCGTTTTCTCGTGAATGAATATACGTATAATTTTATTAGACTGTTTCATTTTATCTCTGTAAAACAACACAAGATTAATAACAAGACATTAGCAGGTCGGGAATTATATACCAGAGAAGGCATCATGCCTGGCGCTTGCTGACGATTTAGTTATACTGATAAGGAGCAAGGAAGAATTAAGGAAGAGCATAAAAAGATTAGAAGAATGCTTAATGTAGTCTATTAGTACACATATTAATCTACGGCGCTACTACACTTGCAAGGGAACACCGGCGGGTGTCCCCCTCCGATTTCGATGAAACTTAACAGATCGAAAGAGTACCTTAAAATAAGAGACACGTATTTTTTTTTATCGGCGTATCCGCACGATTTTGGGGTACAGCCCCCTCCAAAGTTTGGACGATTTTTCAATTTTTGCAAATATTTCCTAAATTATAACAGATATTAAATTTTCTTCTTAACATAATTTGCAGCACATTGCATGGCCCTAAGGGTAGCGTCGTCCGTATTCGCAAAAAGTTAATAACGGGGGACGGGGAACCCCGTACCCCCCATTTTTTTTACATTTTTTCTTTTTCTTATTCACCAAAAGAAGGCCGATTTTACATAGAATACGATGATATATAACAAGTTTAGAAAATTAATAATTGTAAAAATAGAAAAATAATAATAAAGCTTCAAAATTAATAAACTTGTCTGTTGATGTAAATCAAATGAACTATAACAGAAATAAGTTTTTATCCTTAACATAATTTCCAGCATAATACATGGTCTCAAGGTAGATATCTTCATAGAAAGCTAATAACGGGGGACGGGGTACCCCATACCCCCGCATTTTTTAATAATAAGTTTATTCATTATTCATCAAAAAGGATCGCTTTTACATAGAAAACAATGGTAATAAATTTGGAGGATTAATAATAAAAATAATTGTAATAATAATAATATAGTACATTAACAACAATTATTTGTTATCGTTATTCCGCTGCTCTCCTTACTTAAATATTTTTTAATTTATAATTGTATCTCGACAAGCTATGGTCAAAAAAAATTTTGTTAGAACTTTTTCGGATATAGTGATTCTTATGAACTACGACATAGATTTACATCAGAGAAATAATATTATTAAGTTGCAATCCCTAACCCATAATCAGTTTTCTTCCCAAGATTTTTCGATGTATTCAAGTACTCATGGTATAAGAGTGGATACGTTGAGGAAAGACCTGGGCCCTTTAAAAATCCTGTAGAGTTTTGTTTTAACAAAGATGGGCAGTCTACACCCTTGTGTAGTATTCGCAATAAACCAGCTATTGTGCGGTGTTCATGGTGCAAACAAAATCTGTGTTTTAAACACTTTTACACAGACTATCATACGTATACTTACATAGCTTAATTACTGTATGTATATTAATCTTGTTCGCTATTGCAATACATATATACCAATAATCGCATTACAGAATGTCATGTCTTTAAACATTTATAAGCATTATAATGTTTTCCTAATTCTGTTCTATTGTTTCCGAAATGTTATATATAATAATCGTTACAAACACATTAGTTATATTTATGCTCCATTGAATACTTACATTGTACACCTACATTGCACGAAAAACTTGAAATAAATTAAAAAATATATATGTATGTATTATTTAATCCTTCGTCCTGTGTAGCAAATTTGTTCATATATACGCACTAAAGGATTATGGTATTCTAAAAATGAATAACATTTTATTAAGGAAATATATAAAACGCAGTCACTAACTGCAGTTGATAAAACGATTCATATTGCTACAACGATAAAAGTTTCGTATAGTATATAGTATAAGTTAGTAGGCATAGAAAGGTTTGACTATAGCTTGTCGAGTAGATACAATTCTAAATGAAGAAATATTTATGTAAGGAGAGCAGCGGGGTAACGATAACAAAACAATTATTTGTTAATGTACTATGTTATTATTATTACAACTATTTTTATTATTAATCCTCCAAATTTATTACAATTGTTTTCTATGTAAAAGCGATCTTTTTTTGATGAATAATGAATAAACTTATTATTAAAAAAATGCGGCAGTATGGGGTTATAACGTTCCCCGTTATTAGCTTTTTATGAAGATACCTACCTTGAGACCATGTATTATGCTGGAAATTATGTTAAGGATAAAAACTTATTTCTGTTATAGTTCATTTGATTTATATCAATAGACAAGTTTATTAATTTTGAAGCTTTATTATTATTTTTCTATTTTTACAATTATTAATTTTCTAAACTTGTTATACATCATCGTATTCTATGTAAAATCGGCCTTCTTTTGATGAATAAGAAAAAGAAAAAATGTAAAAAAAATGGGAGGTACGGGGTTCCCCGTCCCCCGTTATTAACTTTTTGCGAATACGGACGACGCCACCCTTAGGGCCATGCAATATGCTGCAAATAAGAAGAAAATTTAATATCTGTTATAATTTAGGAAATATTTGCAAAAATTGAAAAATCGTCCAAACTTTGGAGGGGGCTGTACCCCAAAATCGTGCGGATACGCCGATAAAAAAAAAATACGTGTCTCTTATTTTAAGGTACTCTTTCGATCTGTTAAGTTTCATCGAAATCGGAGGGGGACACCCGCCGGTGTTCCCTTGTTAGCCTTAGAATAGGTAGCCTGATGTAGTACCTTTAGGTGGAGCACAGGGTTAGGATGATTTGTAATTATTTAGCTTTTCATAAATAAAGTGTGGTTTATTCATGTTTTCCCCTGACCTGGTGTGCTTATCAACCTTTGAGTTTCTTTCTACAGCGGATTCGATACATGGTATTCGAATTTTATAAAGAAGATTTATTCTTTTCAAAAACTAATTATTTCCGCATATCAATCAAACTTTAGATTCTCTGTATGAATTAAACTGATCAATACTATACTCTTTTTGCCTTCCGGGCTGGAACCAGGTCCTAGATGTTTCGTCGTTTAAGTAATAGTTTTTTTTTTCTTATTTTTATTTAATTCATTCCGTCTTCGGTTGATAGTGGAAGCAGGAGCAGAGCAAAGTTCCTCTCCAAATCGTAATCTACTATTACTGAATGTATTGTAAAAGAAAAAATAACCAATGCCATACAGGCCAGGCCACTGTAAGGAATTCGCGATTACTACACCCACCACCCACATTAATTAATTGCCTAAATTTCTTAACCTTTATACAAACCCTTATATAAACTTTCACAGAGCATGATACTACCTACTACTTGATACCAGAGCTTGAAAATGAATAAAAGTCTAGGGAGTGATGGAATAACGACGGAATCAATACAATATGAGGGGAGGGAACCAGATTAGATTAGATTAGGATTGGGGTGGGCTATAGTGATCCCCTTTTTTTCCTAGAGGACGCTCTCTAGGAGAATAGAAGTGGAAAAGGAAATACATACGTTAAGGATTGCAAGATGAAAAAAAGTAGCTAAGGATAGAAATCGATGGAGGGAAATTAGCAATGAAGCCATGGGCCTCCTAGGCTCGCAGTGCTGATGCTACCCAAAATCGGTAGACTTCACGCTATAATTACACTAAATAGCCTATTTACAAATAAAATGTTATAGATAATTTCGTTGTTTAAATAATTAACTAGACCAGTGGTCCTCAAACTGTGGTACGCGTACCCCTCGGGGGTACGCGAGGAATTTTTAGGGGGTACGCGGCCGGCCACATATAAAATAAAACAACCCGGACACGTATGGACACGTTGACGTGCGCGCGCCCCTAGGGCTTAGTCATCAGAGTGGGGCTGTGTGGCCGGCCAATCACTCGTGTCACTGCACTGCCAGTAGCATTGCTGTTATTACAAGCTCGCTCTCAGTATTGTGTTTATTTTTTGTGTGTGTTGTTGTGTTATTCTGCGGACACTCAATCCTGTTGAAACACGTTTACGGACATCTGTTTGAAAACTGAGTCAGGTACCACGTAAGTGAATTTTACAATAAAAATTAACAATGGATAAATGCTCCTAAAGAAAGGCCTCATGAAGATCTGCATCAAAATTCTGGGCCATCAACTTCACAAATGAAAGTAGACCTGAACGTCTTGTTACTAATGAGGCAGCTCAAGGAAAAAATAAAAAACCCGAAAAACTGGCAAATGAATATAAAAGTAAAAAGAGAAAATATGCGAGTTGTACTTAAAATTAGGTTTTACTTGGACTGGAAGCTCAGACGAGCCTAATCCACAATGCGTTGTTTGTTCAGAAATTTTATCAAACAATTCTATGAAACCTTCTCTTTTAAACGCCATTTTGAAAGCAAACATGAGAACTTAGTCAAAAGGAGTTACGGTACTTTGAACGTCTTTTGGAAGATTTGAAAAGTAGGAAAACCACGATAAAACACTTTTCTGGTGCAGAACAAAATGAAAGTGCTCTAAAAGCTTCTTACAAAGTTAGTCATTTAATTGCGAAGTCTGGTAAAAACCATACTATTGGCGAAAACTAATCCTCCCTGCCGCAGCAGAAATTGTTTCTTGTATGTTTGGAGAGAACGAGGCAAAAAGAATTACAGCAATTCCATTATCAATGATACAGTTTCAAGGAGAATTAGTGATATGGCGTATGACACAAAGAACAACTTGTTGGAGCAATTCGAGCTAGTCCTTGCTTTGGTATACAACTCGAAGAAACACGGATGTCCCTGGCCTAGCCCAACTGATCGTTTTTTTACGTGGCATTTGTCAAGATGAAATATTTGAAGATATTTATTTTGTAAGACACTTAAAACATCGACAAAGGTGAAGATATTTTCCAATTTGTTAGATTCTTTTTTTCCGAAAACCAGCTCGAGTGGAAAAACTGTGTGTCAGTGTGTATGGATGGTGCTAAGGGCTATGAGCGGTCACATCACAGGGCTGGTAGGCCATACTAAAACGGTTTCAACTGAGTGTAAGTTCACTCATTGTGTCCTTCACCGAGAGACTTTGGTGGCTAAGCACCTCCCTGATGAACTTAGAGATGTCCTTGATCAGAGTGTGAAAATTGTGAACTTCATAAAAACTAGGCCCATAAAATCTCGTTACTTTAAAATTCTATGGCAGGATATGGGAGCCTCCATGAGAACTTATTGCTACATGCTGAGGTACGATGGCTTTCTCGGGGAAATGTTTTGTCCCGTGTATTTGAACTCCACAAAGAATTACATATTTTTTTTACCGAACACAAATCCCATCTGTCTTCTGTACTTACTGATTTTGATTGGCTTTTGTAGTTGGCTTATTTAAGTGATATTTTTGGAAAACTCAACATCTGGAACTTATCCATGCAAGGCAGTGTTTCTGATATTTTTAATATAGAAAGAGAAACTGATGCAATGGTAAAAAAGATCATTCTCTGGGAAAAACAAATAGAAAATAACAACTGCGAGCCGTTTGAAAGATTACTTACATTTTTGCAAGATAATGAGAAAACATATCTGATTTCACTGAACTAAGACTCAAATGGGCCAGCATTTGAATGCATTGAAGATCCGCATAAGAGAGTACTTTCCACCTTGGAGAACAGTATAACTGGATATGTGACCCCTTTAATGCTGATGCTATGGACACTAACCTGACTATCTTTCAAAAGGAACACCTCATTGAAGTATCATGTGATCCCACGTGAAAAACAAATATTTGATGCTGGTACTACATTGTAGATTTTCTGGATCGGTATTGGGAAGGAATACAAAGAACTGTCAAGCACTGCTGTTAAATTTCTCGTTGGGTTTTCCACTACTTATTTATGTGAAAAGGGTTTCTCAAGTTTATACCTATCTAAAAAATAAATCTGAAAACAAATTAAATGTTGAAGATGATTTAAGATTGTATTTAACAAGTTAAAACCAATTTTGATAAACTGTGCAAAGGGAAACAAGCTCAACCCTTTCTCACTAATCTCTTGAAGTAAGCGCTTTTTTGTTCTTTAAATTTTGGTGTGTTTGTTTTATAATGTAATAAAATGTTTGTAAACAATATCTCTTTGTTTTTATTTAAACATGATGCGTAATTCAGTTTCAAAGGTTAACACTATACTTCTATGCTACTAGATAGGCTTTAAGATTTGTTTAATATTTTAATTATAGTTTACTTAGTACCGGTAACTGAGAACGGGTACCTAAAATGTTTTGTGGGTAAAAAGGGGTACAGTGTCTAAATAAATTTGAGAACCAGTGAACTAGACGAACAAGATAATGTCCAATGAGCATTACTAACCTGTCTGGCAGGCATCATAGCGGGGTGACCAACCCACGATACCACAGGTATAAGTCACATTCAATATTATTTCATCTTTTTCTCCAATCGCATATGGCGGACGGCATTGTTTCCGAATTTCTGTGTTTGGTCGAGATTTGAACGGACAAGGTATTTCCGCACCGGTTTTGTTATCATAACAGGCGTCGTACTCTGATAACCTCACTTTGAGAGGACCACACTCTTAAA